>OX453056.1:18871232-19471232 GCA_949699795.1 Spicauda simplicius
TTGCATGTTAATAACATTTAAATTGGGAAATGATAACATTTAATTTGTCACACTACGGCTCCAAATAATGAAGGGTAAATGAGTACATATAATGTTACGAAAGCAAATAGCTTTCAAATATTGTCGAATTATGGAAAATTATATATTACCTACTTGCATAAATTAACTATTGGTTTAAAATAAACATTTATAATCGGATTCGGTTCTCGTTCAGTGCCATCGTTTCTTGAAGTTGAAGTTAAGAAGTTGCCTATTTAATTTCTTTTTATTCGGTTTTTATGTAGTTACAAGACAATCCGATACAACACTTTGTCTTAGTGAATTGTCTTGTAATTGTATGTAATATTTTTATTGCAAACGTTTTCGTTTAAAAATTAAACAATAAAATATGGTTTATGCTAGTATTGGCTTAAAATACTATGTTATACTTAATGATGTTAAGTTGGCATTTTTAACTCATTCCGGACTTAAAGTTTTATAATTGGGTTTCCAGAAAACGCTTACAAAACGTAACTGGCAACATCTTGCAAGCATTATCGCTAGTGAAACCTCAAAGTTAAAGCGAACAAGGGAACAAACGACATCATCTCCATACATTTACCCTGTCCTTTAAGCACAGTTTTGTCAGAGAGCGTGTAGCGATGCAAACACTAGTGTCGTAGGTCGTACACGGTGACACGTCGACCACACAAAGACTGCCACATGGTGAGCGGAGGGGTCGTTTACTACATTTACAATGCATGAGCCAGGTAACTAGTACGAGGCATGAACATTGTTAACGAATTTACGCTTACGTCTTAGACATTTACGAACATTTATCACAGAAAGGTCAGGTGTACCTAAGCGACGAGACGGTTTCATACGCGCCGTCAGGTAAATGCGTGGATATGAAAAGTTTGATAAATTACTGGTTTACGTCGGCAAAATGAGTTTGCACGACCAAAATGTATTGACATGTAAAACGACAACGGAGTTATTTCATGTCGCTGTAACCTTTCGTACGATGTCGCCATACCTCAACTCTGTGGTTCACATGTCTCCTCTATAATAGCACTCGCACTGCCATATTCAATTTCAAGCTGGCCGACATACATGACAAGTCCAATTTAGATCTCGAAGGTAATGACACATATCGGTTTCAAGTATGTATAATATGTTCATGGGCTACATTGACCATTTGACATAAAGTTAGTAATATCATGTAATATGTTTAAATCATTTGAAAGCATATCTAATGGATACCATTTTTAGAGTATGTTTGAGGATAAACTAATCAGATGGGAGATTAACGGCTCTTTTTCTAGTAAAGGCGACAATTTTGTGCATATAAATAATATTTAATTATACTTTCTTATGACTAATGGTGATGAAATGGCGTATATTAATCCATTGTTTTATCACTTAATCTAAATGTAATAAAATTAAATAACATTGTGGTACCCGTATGGTATACGTTTCGTCAAATCGCGTAAGTAAGTACATTAGAGACTAAAAACATCTTAAATTAGTATTGTATAAAAAACCATATGAGATTTTGTAATCGGCTAAATATTCAAACAGGTTTTCAAAAAACTGTCAATTTAAACTAAATGTCACTTACATTTACTTTAAATTGACAGTTTTACAAGAGCTATATAAAAGAAAAGATGTTATATTCATTTCTACAATGCACAAAGGCTTTATTTCTTCTGGAATCTGTAATTAGGACACAGTTTTACTCTTAAGAGGAACATCGTTTAAATAATTTATCGGAGAGGAAGAAAGGTTGGTAGAGAAATATTAAACTATTCACGTAATTTGCATAGCGTACCAACTTGAAGTTTAAACTGATATTTTTTTATTATTATCATACCCTATGATAATAATAAAAAAACTTAGACTGGGGCTATTAAGGTATTTTTTTATAGCAGGTAATTTTGAGTTAAAAAATCAATGCTTAGCCTAGACAGATATACATATATTCATTTTTTTCTTTTGCTCAACTTGGCGCCAACGCTATCGTGCCGCTAGATTTAAAAGTGTATTAACTTCTCAGTATAATAAATATTGCATACAGTATTGAAATGAGCAATATGTAATATAAACTAATAATTTCATGTTAAGACTGGACAATAAGTTCCAATTATTGTAATGCATTAAATAGAGTTCGGATTCCAGGTTCGTTAGAACTCAATTAATATCAGCAATATAATTAAATGTACCGCAACCAGTTCAGTTTCAAGTGAATCCTGTTCATTAACTACACAAATTTAGCATTTTCAAACTATCATAATGTTTGGATTCTCGCCATGGTCTGCAAAATAAATAGACATATAAGGTACGTATAAGTGTAATGTGATAATATATTTTAGAGTCAAGTTTATCGTTTTTAAGCTTTTGACACTACTTATATAGTATTTTCGCTCACAACATAAGTAGAGTCAAATTGGCCATACGTATAAAAATACTTATCTCCAACTTTTAAAAGCGTAGGTAATTTTACAAAGGAAGTTTTATTCTAATTCAAATGATGATTGAAAGTTCAAATAGAGTTTGGTAAATATTATTGTTTATTACTTTATAAAAAATACTGCTTAAGCTACAATATGTCGTAGTCTTATTGCGTATTTGTAAGTAGCATTAACTGCAAAAACGCAATGGACTCGTTTACCTATAATTTAATATTAAAAAACGATTTGACAGGTGGTAGACGTTACCAGATATGACACGATCAGTGTATTCAATTTCTAGTTTATAAACCTACTAGTTGAACCCTGCAGCTTCGCCCGCTTTAAAAAAATCGACGTATTGATTGTCCCGTGGGAATAAGATATTTTCCCACAATAAAAAGTAGCATAAATGTTAATGCAGAGTGTCAGCTAACTCCCTACCAAATTTTATGAAAATCGCTTCAGCCGTGAAGAAGTAACAAACATACACACTCACAAACCTTCGCCTTTATAATATTAGTATGTTAAGTATGACGAATAATACGTGACTGGTCTGGCTGTAAATGGGGTTACGCCCTTGTCAAGGATACCTAATGACAAATCAATAGCTTATTGGAAGTTTATTTTATTCCAGTGTCAAGGTTAATATGACTATAGAAATTTTATAATCTAATATATAAAATTCTCGTGTTACAGGCTTGACCGATTTTTACCAAATTTTATATGCTTATTCAGTAGGTCTGAGAATCGGCCAACATCTATTTTTTATACCCACCCGTAACATTTTTTTTTAATTTTTTATATGGCAAAACAACGTTTGTCGGGACAGCTAGTATACAATAGGAAAATTTTGTGGTGCTCATTATTGGACTGTTGTAAAAAGGTTAACCTAGATTTTGTTATGAAAATTTATCAAACACCGATCGCGCCAATTATCGCATCGTTATCCACGTGAAATTTTCTATAAGTACCTAACTATCGATCAGACTGATCAATATTCGAAATTAATTATCACCGCTTTTCGGTGAAGGAAAACATGGTGATAAAAGAAAGGTTCTCGGAGGTGTGTGATGTTCACCAATTCACACTTGGCCAGCTCGCATGGATTATGGCCTAAAACTATCTCATTCCGAGAAAAGACCCGTGCCGAGCAGTGGAACAATATTGGTTGACCACACCTCACTATCTAACATATTGAAATATCTCTTTTTGATTGTGATTCTCCATAAATACTTTTTACAATAATTTGACAAATAAATTTCTCTATATTAAGAATAATTTAGCAATTCATCTGTAACTTAACTTTCTAAGAAATTTCATAATATAGACTTCAGTAAGATTCAAGAATGAATGTTTAATAACAATATTTTTTTCATCTTTGATGGTGAAAACACAATTCATTTCTAATTGGAAAAATCTTATTACGTGTGCTGTATTCGAGGATAAGTATTTTGTACGTAAATGCTACGCAGTGTTTGTTAGATTAAAGGTATTAAGGTTCTTTAGGCTATCGGTAGTTAGTTGTATATGACCATTAGCTGCCCCTGGTGCTAAAGGGTCTAAGAAACCGGCAATGGGGCTCAAAACCATCTCTCACCTCCATCCCACTCTCCTTGCCGGTTAGAACCATTTCCAGGTTTTCCACAAAAAATAGAGTCATTAGAGCAACATAGGTCATTAAACTTAACAAAAACCCAATATTTCAGGAAGACAACAAAAATACATTAGTTATTCTTGGAGACGCCGTCGGAGTTTCAAGAATTCTCAACCACCACTCAGTGTTAATCAAGTTTTAAGTGTCCAGTAAATAACTTGTAGGTCTTTCTTAGTTTTTATTTTCAATATCACAAGTATCAGGAACGATGACGTTACAGTTTTAAAAATATCTACGGATACGGCTCTACGTTGTGTATAAGCAGATTGTTCAAACCTAAATAAACCACTACCATAACTGGCACATAAAACAATGTATACCTACTCATTAATAAATATTTATTGAAGCTTTTCTATACCTCTTAATTATATGATGTCGTTTGAATCAGTATACAGTTTAGGAACTTCTGGAGATCTAAGACAAGTTTATACCACACAAACCATATACACACACTTTCTACACTCATAGCCCTACAGTAGGATTTTCTCCTGTATCGTGGATGCCATGGATATACAAAGACAAATACACAAACACCCACACCTAGAACAGAAATCTAAATTCATCATTCAGATACCTGTCTGGCCGGGAATCGAACCCAGAATGCACTGGGTGACTGACCGGTATGGTGACCACTCCGCCACGCGAGTCGTCAAATCTGATCTGGTGTAAGAATTCCTTTTGCTTTAGTTTGAGAATTCAGTTCAACTATATTGCTCCCAAGTTTTCTATGAATTTCTAACAGATTGAGCCACAAAAAAATGATATTGTCGTTGCTTTTTGTTGAAAAAATGCTACAATTTGACCTAGTTCTCACCTGCACTGCCACAAAGGTATTTTTATCTTGAATATAATATTCAGATAATAATATTGCTTCGCAATCCAGTAGGTTATATTTATAACCTAACATTAATTATGAGAGATTATTCGATTGACTTGCATAATAATTTGCCCGTTTAGTTCAATAAAATATGGGTAAATATCATCTTTTCAGGGTTCCATATCTTAGGGTAAAACACGAATATACCTACTACTCCACTGTCCGTCTGTCAGTACATTTGACACGAGGCTGTATCACAGAATATATCTGTGAAATTTAAACGAAGTAACTATCACGCTTTACGTGATAAATTGTTAAATTTCACAGATGATGTGTTTCTGTTGCAGCTATAATAAATACCGAAAATTAATTAAAAAATCTAAGGCGTGTTTTTATACAAAAAACGATTTATTTACCGCTTTTATTGTAGGTTGTTCGAAATCCCTCATGTGAGTCTGACTTATTTAGTGTTTTTTTTTACTTTTTGCTAATCTGTAAAAGTTTTGGATAAAGGTGTGATGTACAAAATTATTGCATTTAAAAAAAAGTTGTATTGCCGCGTCGTAATTTCCCAACACAATTCAATTTCACGCGCTTCGTATTTATCCATCCAATATTTGGCACGTCAAATAGCAAATTTTATTCTCATGTTGAAAATAATTTTGTCAAACTCAATAAAGGTATTATGACTTCTTTATTCGTAGGTACTTATTTGTTTCCATCTGTAAAATCATTTGTTTAATTAATTGCACAACTTATACTTCCTGGTTACAGAGCTTCCGAGTAGGAGGTGGGTTTTAGGGTTTCAGTACGAAACCCCAAAGGATAAAAACGGGTCCCTGTCACTAAGACTCCGCTGTGCATCTATCTGTCACCAAGCTATATCTCATGAACCGTGATAGACAGTTGAAATGTTTACAATTTCTGTTGCACATATAGTGGGTGATAATAAAAACAAACTAAAATAAAAGTGAAGGGAGCGAGAATACACGAAACTTGATTGTTTTATTCGAAATCAATTGAAGTACTCAAAGAATATTTAGTTATTATCTTCACTTTCAAAACAATTAATTAAATTGGTATAGACTCAATATATGAGGAGGCTTTCATACAACAAAAGTTATCTTATGCCATTTTATATACGCTATACAACTTTGGTGGCTCCTATACTACAGACGCGTTTCTTTACCGTTTTTTTTTGTAATAATTGTTACGGAACCCTTCGTGCGCGAGTCCGGCTCGCACTTGGTCGATTGTTCAGTTTACCTCGCGTTTCCCTTTTTCGTTCTGGTGGTAGTCGTAATAGTATACAGTATTTTAATTGTTGCGGTTATAACAGTACGTATACTGTAAAACGAATAATAAAAAAAATAAAATACGTTCGTTATATGACTACTGTAGTCAATGAAACGTGATATCATGCCTATGTGATTTTAATAATTATGTATCGTGTATTAACGATACGCGATTTTGTATTTCATATTCAAAATCAAATTCATTATTTTCAAGGTGGTAGAACCAGTGTAGTTCGACCGGGGAAGTTCCACCGCTACACCTATTTCTAGCGTGAAGCATTTCTTGCGTTTCGATAGTAGGGTGTGGTTGCCGGCACACTTTCACGTGAGGCGACCATCATAGTCCTCGGGAGTAGCAACGCATCTGTGATCGACTTCAGATGGAACCCATGTTCTGTATGTAGGTGGACTGCATGCTCGTTTGCTACTTCAGCCAGATAAAAAAAATACAATGGCATAAATCTGAGGTAGCCTCCACCAAGCGACACTACTGTCTACGTTTAGTATGAGAAGCAATAGGTGTCGTAAGCCTTAAGAAGTAAGTAAGTCGTAAGAATTTTAACAGATATCGTTTTTGTTAGCGCAAAAATAAGAATCTAGTGGTTAGTTTTGAATATATCACAAATACTGAAAAGGTTTGGTGTAAAAGGACAGTTACGGTACAGTTATGTGTCGTGATATGAAAGCTAAAAAGAAAAACATAGTAGCGGTAGGGTAGATACATCTATCACTACTGCTTGTTAACTGTTTCTTCAACCCACTCATATCGGTAGTAGATAGCTATTATATATTAAAATCTTATGTATAAAAAAACGAAAGATACAACTAATAAAAAATATCTGGTCCGAAACACTTTGTATGTAGAGATCTCAAGGTATGGTCACTAAAAGAACACGAGTCACGTGATAATTTGGCAGTCAATTCGCACTAATTTTTTTTTTATATTCTCGTTTAGGTGTAAATGAATATTCTTTTTATTTCGTTGATATTTTCGAAGTAAAATATGTAATTTAGTAAAAAAATCTGCAAAATGATAATAACGCCCACTTCAGCTAGTAACGCCCGATTAAAGGCAGGAGTAAATAAAATATGTATTTTTTGTTTATATAGCTTTTATTATATTACTTATGATTGTTCATATATATAATATATATATGATAGTTTATATGTGACGTAAAAAATCTCTTAAAATTATTAATAATCAGAGTTTTAAAGTAATTTTTAGTTTGTCAAGAAAATTTGCAATATTTTAATTGTTGTTTTTCTACTTTTCCTTTAAATAAAGAAATGAAAATGTAACTGATGCGTTTTAATATAATTTAATTCCAAGGGGAATCCGTTTTTGAGTTTAGCATTGTATTAATTATACGGGCGTTAATGTATATAGTACTTGGGCGTTATTGCCCAAAAATAAGGTTTTTAAGAATATGTTATAACTTTGAAAGTTATCCACAGTTATCTCTCATAACCGTATCTTTAGGATCGGAAAACTACATTTGACATAATTAACGTTTTATTTGTTCAGTTGAAGAACCATTTTAGCAAAAATAACGATTTCAAGTTAAGTGGGCGTTAATTGCTTCAAGTACCTTACAAAAGACACTACTAAATCGGAAAGGTAATAAGTAACATTGGTAAATTATAAGGGAAATCACGACTGCTTAAAATCGAATCAATCGCCTTTTAGGTTTTGTAATAGTTTTTTTAACTTTACGATTTCTGTAATGGTCTAGTTACTAGTTTCCATTTGATAACCATATTATCTATATATTAATACGTGAGGCAGATATTTGGAAATTGTTTTATGAAACATGCCGCGGACGGAGGAGTATGAAATTGAGCACGGTTATAGTTGATGTAGAGAAGGAGTACCAAATACTAATATTTTTTGCAAGTAATGCTAAAAACATACATAAAATCAACTAAAAACGCAATACACACACTATCTACATTTGACCCAAACATATAATAAACAAAATAAAATATGCAATGTCTTACTATGAAATCACATAACATCAAAACTGTCAGATGTCTTTGTCAAAATACCCGGTATTGCTTTTAAGTGCAACTAAGTCTTTTAAATGCAATTGAACCATTTTACCTTCAATGGGTACATTTAAAATAACTCGAAAATAATTACAATCTGATTGTATTTGAGAAATATTCGTGCTACTTTATATATATTCAAGTACATGCGTCGGAGTAAATCGTCCACCAATTCGCACTTGGCCAGCGCGGTGGACTATGGCCTAAACTCTCCCATTCTGAGAGAAGACCCGTGCCCAGCAGTGGGACAATAATGGGTTGACGACGACATGCGTCGGAGTAAACACAAAAATATTGTTAAAGATGTGTGTAATTTACCAATTCATACTTAGCGAGCGCAGTGTTTCATAAGCCTGAACCTTTCGCTTTGAAAAGACTCCCGTGCCCAGCAGTGGGTCTAACGGTCTAACAACTACAAACATATTTTGAGTTCACTAACATAACACCTAGGTTAGCACTCTTGCGGAGACATCCATTGGTATTATTCGAATTAAAGTCTGTCCGTACGGGTGCTGTTTCCGTTTGTGGAATATTCCACAATTTCCATATTTGACCGGCACGTCACCACTTGCCGGTCCACGTTTTGCAGGTGAACTTGGCTCCGCGCCAGAAACGAATTTCCACCATAGAATTATTTGTTATTATTGCCGGAGGTACCTATTCATATCGGACTTGAACGCTTAAAGTTGCTTGTAATATATTGAGCGATATATCAATCCTTGGAATTGCATCGTAACGTAACATATTTTTATTCAGATACTAGTATATTGCATGTTTTACGTGCAATATTTCGAGTTTAAGTTGCATAACGATTCTAGAAACAGCATTTAAAAGCTAGTACAGGTTAAGTGATATATCAAGATATTTTTTTAGAGTACAAAATATCATAATAGAAGAAAATTCAATCCGTACAAAAACTATCACACAACATTGTTACAAATATGTATATATTCGTTTTCTATTGCAGATAAAATGTACGTTTTAACTATATTATTACTAGCTCTTACCCGCGGCTTCGCCCGCACAGTCAAAGGGAATTAACATTAGCATTTGATAGCGTGATTCAGAACTTGCAAATGAATTTTACTAACACCATCTGTTAACAAGGTCTGGGACTACTAAAAATGTATCGACTAACAAAACAACAATATTCTCATGGGAATGAGAGGCCTCGGTAAAAAGTAACTATCTCCCAGCATATAAATCATATCATATAATAGCTGTGTGTGGACGTGAAAGAGGAACAAACAAAAACACTTTCACATTTATAATATTAGTATGGATTTAGTTTTTATAGGTATGTTTCGTCTCATTCAGTTTTTTTTTTCATAACATTTAGTGCTAAATAGAAAACCTTTATAATGGGCGGCATTATAATGGCATTCTCTACTAAGCTAGTGAACTAACTGCCGCTCGCGCTCGTTTTAACAATAATAAAAGGGAAATGCAAATTTTGACCGTTTACAATTAAATTTATAACTGTAAAAAGCGTGTCGCTCTCGTTAGGACCCCGATCAAATTTTATTGTCTAGGGTGCGTAAAAACAAATGCCTCGTTTTAAGGAATTTCATAACGCACGAGGACGCTTTATGTTACTGTACTTTTATTATTAACGCAGACGGAAAATGTTTAGTGAATCATTACTGTCTCGTTTCTGTGATAAGAGGGGCTGAGACTAGAGACTATTATTACCTACATAGCTTGAATCTTTGTCGATTGCTTCGCAATGTTTACTGTCTTTTAAAACACACATTTATTTATTTATTAAAAACATATTTATTTATGAAATCGTAAATTTAGGTTAAATAATGTAATATTTATATTAACTTTTATATTAAATGAAATTAAATATAATTATTAAAATGTTCAGCAATAAGTAGCTTATCTGCTTAAATGTTAACGTCTTTACAACACAAAGCGTTGTCTTACTTATAGGTCATTTGCATTTCATTTGATAAGACGAGAATGTATTTATTAAAAAAACTACATTGGTTATAAATTGTGTCTGTGCCCAATTTAGCAAATTCCGATCGGTAGTTATTGCGTGGAAGAGCAACAAATACACATAGATACATTCTCACAAGCGCAATTCACATTTTTAATATTGATAAGATGTAAAGATTATTATGAGGACGATGACAAGTTGTAATATAAGCAGTATCGCCGTGGTGTTGGTGTTACTTCTGAAATAACCACCGTCTATGTTCTATGCAAATAGATTAACTTCAATAACGAACGAAATCTTTGTAACTTCCAAAAAAATTTAAACATAAAGTTTAGGCTACAAACTTTAGCATTACGATTTCCAGAACTATTGTCATCACACATCAATGCGTGATATATTCGGTTTGTATAAACTCCCAGAACCAGGTATAATAACCAAACTACCCTATCACATAGATACGAGATCCTCATTCTCTTGGGATTCTACTACGAATCACATTCCGTTTGAATAAATATCTGAAAATACCAAACTGGAATTCTGTAAATTTTCAAATAGACACTTAGTTCAAATTCTTGGGAATCCACACGAGGTTTATAAGATCATTTTCGAATACAATTAATTTTTGGGCTTATTTTTGTTTGCTCAACTTATTTGTCACAATTGACGATTTAAGAACTATTAACTGATTTCTAAGTAATCCGCGCGCCGGCACCACACATTTTAGCGCTTCTGTTAAAACTAGGGTTAAAACTAGTCACCCGTCGCAACGATCGAAAGTCGACCGTTATTTAAATTAAAAACCTAAACTTCATATTGTCCAAAGTAGCACCAATATTTCTCTAATTTAAATAAATTGTTATAATTTTCCAGTTATTTTGAACGCACCCGTTAGAGGCAAAAAAGAAGTTTGTTTACTACGCTGCATTTGAAAGCAAAAAATAGCGGGTATTTTGATAAAGACATTTTTGACGTTACGTGTTTTCATAGTAAGACATAGAATGTTTTATTTCATTTATTATACATGTGTTTGTGTCAAATGCAAGTGAGTGTAATGTGGTTTTAGCTGATTTTATGTATATTTTATACATTATGTAAAAAAAATATTAGCATTTCGCAATCCTTCTCTACATTAACTATAACCGAGAGAAATAAACATAATCTGTCGAATGAGTTACATTTACTTAAAATCTTTGCGGAGACAATGACGTTAAGACAATAAGCTATAATGAAGAGACTCTTATATATGTTGGCTAATTAGATGCGCACATTTGCAAGTTTGACAAATGACCATACATTAATCATTTTAATACCAAGGATACTTCAGCAAGTGGAATGTATGCTGAGCTATTAGAGATATGAAAAAAAATAACCTTATATTCTCTCAAGTTTTTGCCTATCGAGCCTTGCCGTAATGAGTATTTAGTAATTTGTTCATGCTGTATTGTTCTGTTTTTAATTTAAAAAATGTTATCACCGCCACACCTTTTTATGGCTAACAACAGCAGTTATAAGCGTTATTGTGTACTATTATAAAAGGTATGGTATGGAAGACACACGTATCCGATGAGTTCCAATTTAGACCTTGGCTAATTTCAGCTCAAGACTCCGATCTTACTTGGAGTTATTGTCCAGTAGACGGCTTGAACGTTTGCTACTTATAATAAAACTTTGATTAATGTTTATTGTCTGTAAATATATTGCAGATTCGGTGCTCCTCCGTTCCTCTAATATATAATAAGCGCATTTTATGGATAAAAAATCGAAACAAAGATTAATCGATTAAATTGTACGTAAATCACTTTATGTTTATTTATTTTTTTAAATATTTTTTAATAAATTGAGTGCGCCATAATACCAAATCTGGAAGTAATAATAAAATCCATAAATTGACATTAAATTAAATATTACAAAAAAGAAGCTATTGTTTCAACGTAATAAAAAGAAGTAAATCAATTTGCAGATATTTTGTAGCAGTGTATATAATAAAAAAGCTTGTTGCGAGATTTTGAGATTAGTTTTATTCAGATCTAAGTCTGGGATTTTCAGATTAAATCTCCCGAATACCTTTTATATTTCGTTTTATTATTTATTTCGTAGGCTTTGCTACTTCTCACATCCCTAGTAGAAAGGCACCCTGCGCCATTATCTCTACGTTGTCACCTGCCAAGATATATCTACATTTACTTACAATAACGGCACCTAACCGTTATATTGAAAGCTCCCTAAAGCTTATTATAGAGCTTAAGAGCAAGTTCTCATGACAAGCGCTCAACGCGCGTTTTAGTAACGCGCGCTTACAACTACAAACATTTTATTCAGGCCGTACACATACTAACGCGCGTTTTTATAAAGCGCGCGTTAAACGCAGCGCTAGCGCTTGAATCTTGTTAGCGCGCGTCAACGCGCGCTTAGAGATCATTTGTTTTCTATGTTTCCGTTCAGTTGAGCGCGCGCTTTTGACGTTAATAAACGTATTTAAGGGTCCAATAGTTCGTCCACAAATCGTCGGAAATGGAATCCGACGCTTTTAATACAGATTTATTTATAAACGAAATAGAGAAACGTCCTGCGATATGGGAAATGTCAAGTAACGATTATTCAGATAGGAATTTAAAGAGACGGGCTTGGGAAGAACTCGTCCTCATATTCATATTCATTTCATGCCATCGGTATAAAATCACCGTTAAAACTGTTTCTACGTCCATCTGCAAATGTAAGAACTGCACTGAACCTCAGCGAACGCGGTAACGCCCCTTCAACGCCTTACAAACGTGTGTCATGTGAACACTATACAAAAATTTAGCGCGCGTTGTACGCGCGTTGAACGCTTGTCATGAGAACTTGCTCTAACTGTTATCTGGAACGTTGGGAAGTTGCAGTTTTAAAGTTTATCATTAGTGTATTCTACGCTTAGGTTGCGCACATGAATTACACACATTAGGGCAATGATATTTTTCAGCGTGTATTTGCTGTGAAGTTTTTTATACTTTAACAACTAATGAAAAGGTCCTTCCGTAGAAACTATAAAGACAATATACATAAAGCGTAGTCATTAATTCTTTTTTAGTATCCAGGTATCTGACAGCTTGAGTCAAAATCATTAAGCGCTTAGCAATTAACAGTGCTTTGGAGAGTATTTGCAGTGATTTTATTTCAATTAAGACTTAGCTAATCCACATTGTAATCTTAAAGTCTCGTGAAAACCCACACCTGCCGCTTAACAGTTTATTCCGCTTAGACGGTTCAAATTTTTCACGATACTACACTTCAAATCCTATAGAGATTTTTCATACTTAAATAGGAAATTTCCTGAAGCTTCCGATGCTTCCGATATAAAAATGCAATAAGCATATTAAATGCTGGTGAAGGAATTTATAGCAGGAGAACATACTAAAAATATTCTCTTTTTAGTTAAACTTTGGCTTTATGTCAGAATAACCAGGGCGTCAATTTAGTGCACCTGATGTTGGATCCATTTGCGATCCAGTTGAGGATTCTATTTTTGTTTGAATTGAATACGGTTTTCAACGAGTAACATAAGTGCTCTGGACGCTCGTCCGCTACGTCCAAAACAAAAAAATAACGGCTTTTAACCACTTTTACAAATTTCGGTGGTAAAAGTAGCATCGTTCTCCGAATTACTCCATAAAATTCTAATGCTAGATATTGTAATTCCTCCTAGTAAAACTGATTTATAGTTTTATTATCAAAGCTCTCGCCGTGATCTAAGCTTCCCCAACGTTATTGATTGTCATTCAGATGTTTCACAGTTGAAGAAAATTTTGCGATACTAGCAGGACCCGCAACTTCGTTCGAGAGAACCATTTAAGATCTACTGCTGGACATCCCCCCTCACTCCCGTTTTGTCGAAAGTCGCATATTCAACCTTTATTTTACCCTCTCGGGGATTTATTTTCCGGAAATGGCGTAAAAGATTTTCAATTATATCCAACTCGAAAGTCAATTAATATTTTTTTTCCATTTTTTCTTAGTAGTTTGGGCTGTGCGTTGATATGTCAGTCAGATTTAATTTTCAGAAATGTGTCAAAAAAGAAATTTAACTCAAATTTAATTTAACTCATAAACACTAAAAACAATAAAGAGTATTTATATAAGAGTATCAACTTCTCTGCAAAAAAAACTCCAAAAATATTTTCTAGCCCGTCTTCCATCAATTCTGTTAAAGAATGTGTATTCAAAAATTGAGGTAGATTGGACCAAGAGATCACGTTGTCCTATACAAACTTAGCCCCCATTTTTCAACGCCTTACGTGGCGAATGTCCAAAAATCCTTCTTAGTGCTTGGGGTACAAGCCATTAGTGCTTACCTCCATTAAAAATGGAAACATAATGCATTTCAAGTTTATAATCATAGTAGTTTGGGCTGTGATATGTCAGTAGTTAGGTCAGGTTTCCCTTTTATATAGGTATTCAGATGTGAAGTTTACAAAACCGCATTTGACTGTCAATTGCGGTTTGGTTTAGCCTATTCAATCTGAGAGAAAACCAATATAAACGATTGAACAGCCATTGGAATATACTCGTACTCATATAATGATTGTCTTCATGACTTGGATCCAGAATTATTTTTATACTGCAATCTAGTGCTATTAAATCAAAATATCACCAAAATAAAAGTCTGTCTTAAGTGTGAAGTACGGTTTCGGTTATGAATCCTACCACTCCATCTTTTCCTGTGGAGGAGGTACGAGGCGATTAGAATAGAAAATGGGAGATGGGCCTTAACGTTCTGTACACTCTATACTCTCCACACTTGCCACCATTGGAGGCTCACATCTGGCAAAGAACTTCAAAAATTGATGGATGGATTGAAATGAAATGAAAAGTCTTTATTTTGTATAGGCCTATGGGGACATTTACAAATTGTCAGTTACACAGTTTTTTTAACTACCACCGGATCAGAACACGACCTCTACCGAGAAGATCTGGCAAGAAACTCAGCGGGTTTGACTTTTTTGTTATGTTGTATTATTTTTTGTCAATCATGTTTTTTACATTGTAATGAAAGTTATTATTTCTGAAACAAAGATAAGATACGTTACAATAAAATGGAATATCTAAACGTGTTTATATAGGTACCTAAGTAGTATATAAAATTATATTATGGTCATGATTTCATGATTGCGTAGGTAGCTCATATATCGTGTCTTATCCAGCGGTAAAATACCGGCCATTTTGAAACAAAATATTCTTATTTCATATTTCTCCAAAGGCCTTTTGGCGAGAAATAAATCGTCTAGGTGCGCATTCGTTAAGGAAAATACTTAAAAATCCCTTTTAAGTCACAATCAACGATAAAAATAAATTAAGTGTACGCAACTAATTGATTAAGCCAAGTAGCCATAATATCATTATAGGCTAAATGATAAAGCCTTATGGAACCTGATGGCCGTTGCATGAATTTTATATATATATATATATATATATATATATATATATATATATATATATATATATATATATATATATATAACGGAAATACAACGGCCATAATTAAACGGTATCTCCTGCGTGTCGTAAAATGCGACTAAAAGGAGCTTCCGGGGTTGCGAGCCGCTAGAGTGGGAGCTCTAACCGTTCGGTCAGGCAACACCGCGAAGGAAGGTGGTATGTGTGGTCGCATACCATCGTAAAGACCAGACGGAGCTGTGGGCCCAGCCGCCTATCTGTGAGAAGCCCGATGGGGCAACGCGCTCAAAGGACTCCGGTTGCGTTCTTTTGGAGATCCCGGAGTCCTCTTTGTAGCGCAAAGGACGGTCACCGGATGGGTTTAGTGCGGTAAAAATCCCACATAATCCTGCGTCACTCGCACGGCGTCGCGTACTTTTTAAAGGATTCCCCATCGAGAAAAAAATGCGTACAGGTACAGAGGTTCTATCTTAAGTCAATCACATATGTGTTGTTACTAACGAGGACTAAAATGGTTGCTTCATATAAAAGTAAACTGGCAACACCACCGTTCCACCAAAACGCAAGAACTGTTTCAGGCTAGTAATAGGTGTGGCGGTGATATCCCGGTCGAACGATATTCGTACGACTACCCTGTAAATTAAATTTAACATAAACGCCGTTAAGTGATAAAAACACAGATTTTATCTCACATACGTACTAACAAGGCAAGTTAAATGACGGCGTGTAATAATGAAAATGATTTATCGCTTTTACCGAGAATATAATAGCAATAGCGTTGTTCAATTCACGTCACTCACGCTTGTTATCCGGTGCCTTGGTTCAATAGTGTTATGTACTCATAACACTATTGCACCAAGGCGTCTGGCAAGGTAGGCGTCTGTTTTTCTTCGGACATGTTCTACTCCTTACTTTTCCTTTTAGTCAATACTATTTGCATAATCCAGGTAACTAACGGCTTGTGGGGGAAGTATATTCTAAATTTGTGCTATAAGGATTTAATCTATATAATACGTGAAGCAAAAACCTGTGATCCGTTTTAAAGATACTTGCCGCAGACGGAGGAGTATGAAATTATGCAAGGTTATGGATGTAGAGAAGGATTACGCAATGCTAATATTTTTTTCAAATAATACGAAAGACAAACATATAATCAACTAAAACACATTACACACACTGCCTTGCATTTGTCACAAACATACATAGGTAATAAACGAAATAGAACATTCAATGTCTTACAATGAAATCACAGAACGTCAAAAATGTCAGATGTCTTTGTCAAAGTACCCGCTATTGCTTTTAAATGCAGCTTTGCTAATTAAACCTCTTTTACCTTTAACAGGTGCGTTCAATGTCTTGAAAATTAAATAAACAATTTATTTGAATTTGAGAAATATTCGTGCTATTTTGGGCAATATGAAGTTTACTTTTTTAATTTAAATTACGGTCTAATTTCGAGCGTTGCGGTCACCCGGACTAGTTCGAGAAAATTGGCATTGACGAGGTAAGATTAGGACACCATCTCAAACGCATTGCTCTAGAAGCATGCAGTAATGAACCATTTTAATCAAATGTTCACATTTTACTGATCAGCGTTTGAAGTTTACAAATACATTTTTATATACCTAATTTATGACAGAGATACAAAGTTACGCTGTGCTGCGTATAACAACTTTACACAATTATTCATTATTTAGTGTTTATTTGATAACCTTTGATGTTAAAATTATAATAACTATTAAAATGTTGTACTTAAAACAAATGAAAGTTATCCTGAAACCGAATGTTAAATTAGTGGCACCAAGGTAGAATATGGTTTTATTTATAATTTATAGTTTATCCGTAATTGAAATGCGAACACTTGTAATTGAAACAGTTATTACTTAATAAGTTAATACAAATTCGCACTTGGCCAACGCGGTGGACTGTGGCCTAAAATACTGAGAGAAGACCAGTGCCCAGCAGTGGGACGATAATGGGTTGACGAGAAGTTAATATACTTTTTAGTCATAAAGGTTATATTTAATTCGGTTTTATAACAAGTATCCGCCGCTATAAATGTCCGGCTTTTCTCTTCTGAAACCTGGTAACCCTATATAAAACTAACACATATAAAACTAACACTTGTCCCGATCGTTTTGATATCGTTGCCAACTTACATTGATCGGCTGTCTTTACGAACGTCGGAACGTATTTCAAAAGAGAAAATAATAGATACAAGATTTTGATCTACAAAGTTTTCGTGTCCGACTGCGTCAGAAGAAGTGTAATGTTTTCTAACGTATGTATGTGTGTTTGTATATATGTCCATTGGTTCGCTGGTTAATTTGTTAAGCCGTTTGGGCTGTTGCAGCCCAAACGGCTTAACAAATTATATGATATATCATTCGAAACTACTCTGATGTGAGAAGAACATAACCTATTTTATTTTTAAATATGGCGCCTGAAGTCAGAGAAAAAAGGGGGTGGAGGGACGAATTTTTTTGAATATCATAATCAATTTGATTATCAACAGCATAGATAAACGAAACTAATAAGTAGACCATTACAAATACATATATAGGTAGGTATACATTCATCTTTTTTTTATTCAGAATTCTTTTATATTATTGTTTTGACGCAAAATTAAAAAAAAACATGTAATTCAATATTCAGCAAATTTCATTTAAGCAGTCGGGCTAGTTTTCTTATTAATTCTGGTTTCTAAAATATAAAAACAGCAAACGAGTATGTAGTTCATGTGATTATGTGACCACCGCTGCCCATTGAAGTTTGATAGTTAGAGTACTTAGTGAAGTTGGCGATATATGCCTTGTTGCCTCTTTCAACTAAGTTTAAAAGCCTTGTATTTTAATCCTAACAACGTACAAATTAGAAATTAGTAGCATAAAGTTTCATACTTCAATATCAGAGACACTACTACTCTATGCTTTATAACTTCAAAAGCTGTTTTAACTCTATTTACCTCAGCCGACGACTTCGAGCGAGAAGTTAATATAACCAGCGATAATTACTATCACAAGTTTCCCCAGATATATATAAACTCAGAATCTTAAGTCAACTTGTTTAGTCATTTTTACTAGTGGTTGCCCTTTCGATCGGGAGGCCCGAGGTTTAAATCCCAGGCCAACCACTGTTTTTTCTAAAATTATGTGCATATTAGAAATTAATTATCGCTGCTTTACGGTGAAGGAAAACATCGCGAGGAAACCTGCACACCCGAGAGTTCGTTAAAAAATATATCTCAAAGGTGTGTGAAGTTACCAATTAATACTTGGACAGCTGGTAGACAGAGGCCTAAAATTCTCTCATTATAAGAGAAGATCGTGCCCGGTATGGAAAAATAGTGGTTTGACGATAACGCCCAGTGGTCTATGAAACTAGGATATTCCCGTCTCTTCACCCGCTGTCACGTCTACATCAGTAATAAGTTTTTCAAATATTTGATTTAAAATCTTTGAAAAAATCTGTGTTACCTAATCTAAATCATAATATGCGTGTGCAAAATTTCAGCGGAAACCAACTGAACAAAATACTATTGAAGTGAAACTTCTTTATCGGGGTTGGAAAAAAAATAGTGTAACATTTTTTCGTTACGCGCCATCTTTTTTTTCCGTTACGCGCCATCTTTTTCTTATCCCTACCACGCGTGATATTAGATAGATTATTATGGATTAGATTATTAGATAAAGTTTAATAAAAGCCTTTTATTAAACTTTATCTAATTTAACTTTATTTAACCAATTTCTGTAAAGTAGCATATAGTAAATTATTTTTTGAATAATAACGTCATAAAGAAGTTTCACTTCTTACGAGTGTACGCTAGTACACGCACACATTTTTTTATGCTATATGTAGTATTCACCAGCTTAGGTGTTGGTAGGCCGGTGAATCTTGTAGATTAGAATCACAGGATAAAAGATAAATTGAAGTATAGGTATTTATTACGAACGAAGATTACGTAACGGCTTACATCTAACTATTTTTACGTCTGTCTTATAACTCTTACTTCTTACTTCTCACTGACGCCTAAACTCTGCGTAACATTTTATAATACTGGCGTCTTACCCCCACCTAGACCTACTGACCCTTATTTTATTATTCCTAACAATACTGTATTCGGCTTCCTTGCAACATGCAGTTCTCATACAATGTTACACCCTAAAAGCTATTGTCCATTTACAATACTTTGTCATTTGTCTATCCACATCTGTACAGTATGTCTAAACACGATAAACGCTATTACCTAATTTTTAATTTTACAAATCTTTGTTCTTATTCAACTACATCTGCACAAAACATGATCGTACTAACAGTATTACGATTGTATTATATCCTAAACCCGACAAGAAAACCATTACCGTCATAAAAATATAAAATTAAATACTTAATTACGCACTACAATTATTTTACAATACTACATATATATCATTATATTAAATTTGCAATTAGAAGCAAATATCAAATAATATAACGGCCGAAAGCATTTAAAATAATTAAGATGTCAAGGTTGTTTTCCAAGAATTATTTAATCTTATCTTTATAAACATACTTGTAATAATTCAGGATATTACATTCTTCTTGAAATATTACGGCTCTCAAAGAAATAGCCCTATAGTTTATTAAATGTATTTTCAATGACTGTTTTTCTTGTAGTAGTTTTTCGATATATTTTTAAAAGTATGTTTCATCTTTTTCATTGTGAAAGTTTTGATTTGCATAAGAAAAAAATGGTACAATGAATAATAAATAGTATAGTGATGGGTAGTAGATACAGTGCGGTTTGAGCTGGTACTACTGTCACGCTTATTTTTAAGATAAAACAGTTCATGCATTTCGTTGGAAGATTGTGAATTTGAGCCTCTTGAGCTAATCGCCTAGTATATTTACAAGGTGATTAGCTAAAGAGTGGTGCTGTATGTGTAATTGACTTGAGCTAGAACCTATTTGTTATGTGAAGTTGTTTAAAGATTTCCATGGGCCGCAGTGACCATTATTAGGTATACAGAAGTTAATTTGAAGGTTCAACTTTTTAAAAATGTATTAATTAGCATATGCCTCAGCGGTGAAGTATCCTGACAATGTTTCCCATTGTGAGGATACTTCAAGATTATAAAAAATATTAAGGCGTGTAAAGTCTACCACACGACACTCAGCCAGTACGATAGCCCCTCTCACTAACGCCCTGTAGTTCCGGGATCAGAATAGGGCTACGGCATCCCCTGCCTGTCGTAAGAGGCGACTAAAAGGGGCTTCCAGGGTTGCAGACGGCTAGAGTGGGAGCTCGAAACGTTCGGTCAGGCAATCCCGGGAAGGACGGCGGTATGTGTGGTCGCATACCGTCGTAATGACTAGACGGAGTGGTGGGCCCAGCCGCCCATCTGGGAGGAGCCCGATGGGGCAACGCGTTCGGAGGATTCCGGTTGAAGTCGTTTCGAGATCTCGGAGTCCTCCTTTTCAGCGCCAAGGACGGCCACCGGGGGGTTTTAGTGCGGTAAAAATCCCACATAACCCTGCGTCGCTTTCACGGCGTCGGATACCTTTTGAAGGTTTCCCCCTCGAAATCAAAAAAAAAAAGGGGAAGAAATCTGTTCCCAGCAGGAGAATAGTAAAGAATTACCGACGGGTGGACATGGCACGTTGATAATCGTAACACAGTCTACCACACAAAAACTTTCTGGTTTATCGTTACCCTGGTGAATATTTCTTTCTGTTCTCTATATTCCATTCGGGTACTTTCTTGTGTTCCATGTGGCTATGCCAATCGCTACATAGGAAATTCTCCACAGCTAAGCAGAATTTATTGATTATTGTTTCTCAGAAACATTAAACCGTAGTTATACAACCTTTATGTACGGTAATTAAAAGATTTCGTAAACATTTCTAACAATGGACATATTTTAGAGGTTTCTTTTTTTCCGAAGATTTGAATGGTTTCCATCGTGAAAAAATGTAATTAAGAATAGCCCTTCAGGAACACCAGTACTTCTTACGCGTTTGTTCTTAAGAAACCTTGAGAGGAAAATGTAAACAAAATAGCAATGGACTTAATGTTTTGCCAAAACAACAACGGGCCGAACATTATCCTGAAAGATTAATTACTGTTACATGTTTATGTAGTATTCGAACTAATTATTAATAGGTAGGTAGGAGGTAGCAAACAGGCGTACGTGGTGGCACTGCCGCCCATTGACACCGGTAATCAACTAATCTCAACTATAGTTTTCTGGCTGAGTGAAAATATTGTCGTAATATATGTACTAGTCAATCATCGCAACGGTCGAAATTCGACAGTAATTCAACTCATAAACTAAACTTGATATTATCCAAAGTAGCACGAATAGTTCTCAATTTCAATTAAATTCTATTCATTTTCGAGTTATTTTAAAAACACCCGTTATAGGGAAAAATAAGTTTATTTGACTAACCTGCATTTAAAATTTGTACGGTATTATTTATGTCTTTTTTTTACTTTTAATTTGTGTTATTTTTATTGTATGTGTTGCATTAATGGAATAAAGCTGTTTTGTTTGTTTGTTTGTTTCTTTGTAAAACAATGACAGGTATTTTGACAAATACATAGTGAGACGATGAACGTTTTATTTCGTTTATTATACATGTGTTTGTGTCAAATTCATGGTAGTGTATGCTATATGTTTTTAAATGAGTTTATGTATGTTTTGTGCATTATTAAGAAAATATTTAAAGAGTATGAGAGCATCCTACTCTCATTCTCTATATAAACTATAACCGTGCCTAATTCATAACCGGTCCGGAGGACCGTAGGCGTAATTTTCTATAAAATGGGATCCCAAGTTTTGATTCACGTATTGATGTAAACATGTCAGCCTGCCAGCCTTCACCACTGTCTACCGAAAAGCAGAAATCGTCACCGATTAGAATTATATGTGGTTGGAATTTCAACTTTTCAATAAGTTTTTTTCAATAACTTTTAACTTTTCAATAAGTCATCTTTATTTTTTTAATGCACAATAGCTACACAACAAGCGAACAAAGTTTGAAACGTAGCAACAATTATATAAATGAGTAGAGTGACTTAAAATATAATACAAAAGACGCAATCCTCCACAGTTTATCCGTTAAGTCGTTTTCCCATACAACGGATACCTCTCCTTCGTAAGCCTTTTAACAAAAGACTTCACAATGAGAGGAACAAGATAAAGGGCAACATGAGTGCAGTAAGTACTTGTTAGGAAAGTCGGGGTTAAAGCAGCCATTTTAGATATCGCAGAGTAAACAGCCCATTGTCATTTTCAACTGTATTTATTTACTTGTCGACGATTTGTTATCGGTGTGGAGCTATTTTAAAGAAATGGAGCAATTTGTAAGAAACAGTTCAACTTAAGTACTGTTACTATTCAATAATGTAGTTTTTCCAATCGTCCAATCTTATCCATTAACAAGTTTATTCGTAAATAAGAAAATATTCATAATATATTATTATTTAGTCCTCATTAAAAATCTTGTGGAGAATTTATAGCACAAGGTGATGGTTTCAAACATTTAACATTATACCAAACTTTCTCTTTAGATACGAGTAACATGTGAATAAGGTATTCATCCGATATTATTAACGATAATGGGAATCATCGAACTTACACCTACTATATTTTAGGGACATTTGTTAAGTTGTTGTTGAGACATTGTTATAAGATTGAAGTACAAAGGAGCTTGCCATCCACCTGAAAGTGCTTACAAATGTCTATAGGCATTTCCAAGCAACTCCACATAAAACAAGGGTTTTAATTAAAAGAAACTGGTCACAAATTAGAGATAAACAAAAGGTATCACTAAACTGAAAAGATAGACACATATGTTCAAGGGTAAAAAGGGACTGAAATGTGTAAATCCAATTCTATTCAAGACGTATAATTATTTTCTAATGTACTTGGCGAAAAACACCTTTCTTCTAGTACCTATATGGTAAGAATGCCTTAAAATTAAAGTTGGCAACAATATTCAACAATTCATTTCATTCAACTCATTCGAGTATATCAGCGTTACAGAAAAGCGTAATTAAATAGTATCCGTAATCGATCACATTGGACCATGTCACGTAAATATCTAATATATAAAATTCTCGTGTCACAGTTTTTGTTGCCATATTCCTCCGAAACGGCTTGACCGATTTTTACCAAATTTTATATGCTTATTCAGTAGGTCTGAGAATCGGCCAACATCTATTTTTCATACTCCTTAAGGGTTGTCCACCCTTAACATTTATTTTTAATTTTTATATGGCAAAACAACGTTTGTCGGGAAAGCTAGTAATGATATAATCTAAAATCGTATGACCCGAAGAGATTAGCTCTTTGCTGAAGATATATATCGTTTGTATCATTTATTCGCGACCTACACAACTCTATTACAGATGCATTGGAACTCTTAAGAACTAAAGTAGTCGTATATGAGTCAGCCGGCGTCAATTCTACCGAAAGGCAAGATCTGCTTCATATCGGAAATAAGTATGGCGGTTAGCTTCGGTCGAACTAACCTAGTTCTCCCCTTTCATAACATCACACTTCAATTGTGAACTTTTCAACCGTGTATTACTATGCCGGTAACTACGATACTATGTCATTTTGATTGGAGACATGTTATACCTATATGAGATTGAGGGATACAATTTTAACTGAAACTTTGTTTCCATTGACAGTATCAACATTAATAGAGATCTTTTCGATACATATTTATCGAACGCTAAAAGAGAATCTTCGTTCATCGTAAATTATTTTTACTAGAAATATATACCTGGCTTATTCAGCTAGCTCTTTTGAGCCCATGTCTCACTAGTTAAGTTGTTATATTGATATTATAAACTTACTACAAAATAGTTTCAACATGACGTTTTTAATATACAGTATAGAAATCGGAATACGCGACAAAGCATAATACCTTCCAGGAAAGCTTATGCTCCTATGTAGATTATTATAATAATAGTATTTGTATATAGTATTAACTAGTTTATGGATTACTGAATTATAAGTTAAAAAGATTAAGTTGTTTTTAAATGCAAAATAATAAAAATAAACTGAATTTATATTTTTTCCAGATAATCCTAAAGCCGTACGAAGAAGGCTTTGAAGGAAAAATTGCTGGCCATTTGCAGGTAAGTTGATTAATTAACCTCTTGTTATTATTCGAGTTAACCAGTTGTAAGAGGGGAAAATATTAATTTTAACTAATTTCACGGAGGTTTTACATTTGCTCATGGAAATTACATTATCTCCATTATTCAGCAAAATGACTTAACATATGGAAAATATTTTTATGAGTATAACTTTTTTGAAGTGAAACTTCTTTATCGGGGTTGTTGAAGTGAAACTTCTTTATCGGGGTTGGAAAAAAAATTTAGTGTAACATTTTTTCGTTACGCGCCATCTTTTTCTGTTATGCGCCATCTTTTTCTGTTACGCGCCATCTTTTTTTTTCCGTTACGCGCCATCTTTTTCTTATCCCTACCACGCGTGATATTAGATAGATTATAGATTAGATTATTAGATAAAGTTTAATAAAAGCCTATTATTAAACTTTATCTAATTTAACTTTAACCAATTTCTGTAAAGTTGCATATAGTAAATTATTTTTTGAAAAATAACGTCTTAAAGAAGTTTCACTTCTTACGAGTGTACGCTAGTACACGCACACATTTTTTAAGCGCTTATTATTGTTTTTATCAAGGGTCGGTCTTTGCCATCGTAATTGAAGTGGCACAACTAGGATATACCTATTATAACATGTATGTTTTTAATTACACCTATTACGCAGAAAGCTGGCATCAAGGAGGCAACGGTTAAGATGTAGTAATTTTTGAAAACTATAAAAATAATTTTATTTTTTTAGATTTTCAATAAGACGTTTTAACAACTTTGTGATTGCAAAAGTGAGGAATGTATGCGATATTGCTATAATCTAGTCGGCCATAATTTCCTTAGACACTTTAAGGACATACGCTGAAACTTGATACGCTGAAAAAATCGGTATGAGCACCACTGACCGGCGGGATCGCCAGCTACGATATTTTACAGACGCGGCGGGTAGCGGACGCTAGGTGCGGACACAGCCGATCTTTCTACTTAGCTGACGTATTTTTGCTTTTTAATAAATAACAAACCAACTAGCCAAACTATGGTACACGATTAAGGTGAAAATTAAATGGCGGTCTCGGTCTACGTTGGAGTGAATACTTGCTCAGTACATCAGCGCAAGTTTTGCCGTACGCACTTTTCATCGGTGGAATCATTCTAATTCTGCTTTCGGAATAATTAATGTCATTCATAACTAAGGATAAAATTAAAAATTACAGATATAATAAATAAGCTAAATCGCTGGCTAGTGGAAGAGTACCCAAGACACTAGCAGCATTTTTTTTAGTACACTACAATTCCAGCTGAAATTTATTCTTCACCATCCTATTTTCCGCCTTCTCTCACATGTCTGTCTGGGAATATAGAGTCAATGTAGTATTTTCAATTATGTAACCACTAAGTATACATATACGTACGTACGT
The DNA here is from genome assembly GCA_949699795.1 of Spicauda simplicius. Classification (NCBI taxonomy): domain Eukaryota; kingdom Metazoa; phylum Arthropoda; class Insecta; order Lepidoptera; family Hesperiidae; genus Spicauda; species Spicauda simplicius. Next base: position 18,897,380 of record OX453056.1, read on the forward strand.
CATACAAGTACCATGCATTTTTAATATGTTTCAGTTTTTTTTCTTTTTTATATAATTTAGCAGTATTACCTCGCTGTATTGCCAAACATATTTGTTGGTTGAGGTAAGGTCCAGCTTTTGGATCACCGGAGGCGTAGGGTTAAGGGTTATTAAAAAGTATAAAGAGATAAAGTAAAGTCACCATTCACTTCAGTGTATTGATTTCGACTAAAATTAAGCAAATGTGCCAATCTCCGTTAGTAGTTTTCTGTCCTCTCGAAAAATATTTTCACAAAATACAGAGGCGACGGCTGTAAATAGTGGAGTGTGGCCTTAATCGGCTTAAAACGCGCGTACATCTCTTGCCAATTTAAAGGATTCGAAAATATTTTTGCAGTTGCAAAATGTGGAAGATATTACTTTTGAACGAAAGTAACTTTGACATAAAGACGATGTGCGCGCGATTCAAATATAGGTTAAATGTTTATTGGTTCAAAGTTAACTTTTATCGTTTTATCTTTAATTCAATAAATTGGAAAAAAATACATCAGAGAAAAACATAGAATATCAAATCGCAATCCTATTGCCTGGATACAGTTTCTCTCTTTACCTTTGAACTACGAAATGAACAAATAAGTTTATTAACTAGATTACCAACTTCACCCGCGTCTAAAAGGCTAAAGAAATTCAAATTGTAATAATTCTATTTTTTTTTGATAAACTGGATGAATTTGTCATATAATTTAGACTAAATGTTAACTCAAGATATATCAAACGCGAGATAGGGAAAACACGAGAAGACAGGACACTATTTTTGTTACTGCGTAACTATAAACCAATCGCGTTACGATACGGCCAGATTAAAATGGTACGATCCCTTTTAAAGACTTACTGCCCCAGTTAGTAAAAGTTACGTACTTCATATCGAGCAATCGAAACGTTACATACAACAGGAACACTGGCACAGTTCTAATGATAAAAACAAAGGTTTGTATAGAGACGGACGACCAAAGAAAAGGGACCCCTCTTTTCACATTAACACCCCGGCTGTTCATCTTTTGCGCAAATATTGTAGTGGAGGGAGAATGTCAGAATAAAGTGGCGGCATAAAATTCGAGAGGGGTCTTGGCTCCTCGCCAGCTTCCTTCCATGCCTGTCTTTGCATACGAAGGAGTATGTCACGAGAGGCATAATTAAAAATATCGGACAAAATTTGAATGTTAGAAACTGTGACAACAAACAATCGTCCTATCCATCTAGTATTTCGACTGTAAGATTTTGTCTAAGATTATAGAAATAGAAAATTTGCCTTTAGTTCATTTGATGACGATGGCAACTTGTCATGTGATAAGATTTGAAATCTCTCTGGGATTGATCACAAATGCGTTGCTACCTCTGAGGACGCCTCGGTTAACTTCTCTCCCTTATCAAACCTTTCAAACACAATAAAGCACAATTTAACACTTTTGTAATCAGGTAAACATAGGACAATCATGGTCACCGGAGTAAAAACACAAATAATTTTAAACTAGAATAGTTAAAAGAGTAAATGGACTAGATAAAGTAGATACACAATGTTTTAAAATTAAAACGTCTAATCATAAATATGGAAATACATTCAGAAATAAATTTTGTTAAAAACCATGAAATCCATCCTAAGCTGCTCAGAAATGCTGACAACATTAATCTATCTTTTCCTAGAACCAAATATGGGTCAAGAAACATAATGCATGATGGGGCTAAAATATACAATTGCTTACAGGTAAACTATTAAGAATCAGAAACAAATAAAAATATTTAAAAAGGAAGCACTGCCGCGCGTTATAAATAATATAACAATTTAAATAAAAATAACAAAATTTAAATTTCTATACTTACATAACTATATTTAGATGTCTAGCATGCTAACCTACTGTGTTTTATTGTATGTTAACATAAATTTTGTCTTGTTAGTGAAATTTATGTAATTTCTTTGGACAATAAAGTTCTTTAAACCGAAACCAAAAAACGTATAATGCTACAAAATCTCTCTCTCTACAAAATATCATCTAAATTCATACGGAAATGAGATTCATATTTTTATCGCAGTCTGTTAAGTATTTACGTTTACTCTCGTCCCGTAAAATATCGCCATGGCCGACAAAATTCAGTATACATTTCATATGAAATTGTATTCAACATTAATAACGAACCACTTGAATGCGATTTAATAGGATCCTCCTGATTTTAACACGCAACAAATTGTTCACATAGTTTCAAAAAGCCAATGAATGTTACGATTCCTATTAACATTTTAATGTCACAAATTGTTCTAACGGAATGACCTATATGTTTATATCTGACTGTATATTTGAGACATAACTGTAATTAGAGTAGCTAGTTATTTGTCTATTTAAAGATACTGCCAAATGGAGTTGATTGAATCTACCAATCTCTATAAAGTACTCCCCGAATGGTGGATTTCCCCGTCATGTTTTCTTTTAACGCTAAAGTGATTATATTTCAGATTCTGATATATTCAGCAATTTCCATATTGCTGAATATTACAGGTCCTTCCATCCTCTCCCGCCCTTCTATGTGTGATTGTAACTCATACCTTAGAATACCATTTAGAATACCATTTACAGATAACAAACGAGCAGACAAAACACTCGATGAACATTAACAACTGTTGACTATGAAAATGTGTCTTTTCTGAGGTCGACCTCAAAAGCATTAGGACACGTTTTAGTGTACACTCATGTTTAAATCAGAACAAACCAACACTTATATCACTGTTATTAGGCAACTGCCTTTCCTGTCATACGTATTTCTGCTATTTAGGCAGAAAAGGTATGACGGTAACGCCTTCGGAGCTGAACCATGAAGAGTTCAGAGTAGAGTATCTATAATTCTTGAAATATCGTAGCATCACAACGTAATCATTTTATGGCTTTTATAATAACCATCGTCGTTGCAGCCACATACAAACATTGTTATTACAGGCTTATAAGGTTTATTCGGCTGAGTGGTAGTAACCGAAGGGTCGTACGCATTAGGGGTGCTTTTGTCCCAGAATCGCTGGGTCAAGGCCACCCTTCCCCTTGCTAACTCCCAATAACCCCCATATTGCAAATCGACCGTGAATTACGGTCAGTATATTTTATAAGCATCAAGTTGTGTATTAGGATAATTATGAACTTATTACTAAACTATGCTTTCCGGTTTTAAATCTATTCAAGTACTTATATATTTTTCTCAAAATAGACATTTTTTGAACTTGTGTGTATTTTGTGATGATAAAATACTATTTATAAATCATTGTACATTTATCTTTATGTAAAATCAACTTTGCTTTTACATGCGTACATAGACAGACTTTACTCTGTAGGGATCAACATGAGCTAAATCAATAGACTTGTTTCACTAACAAAATATAAGGACCCTTAGTGACAACGCCTTCAAAATATAATCAGATGAAAGAAATTATCAGAAGAAAGAAAAGACAGAATTGTTAATGTTAGGTCGCGGCTGAAAATTTACGGTTTTAATCTGAATATTAGGATTTTCGGAATGACTTTTTTTATTGCGCTCAAGTAGAAACTAATTATTAGTAGTACACTTTCAACTATACTGTTTCCTACATATACTGTAGCATTTATTGCCAGTATTATATTATCTTTACTCTGGCATACTTACCGCGTAGTTTCGTCTAACTTTAGTTACCGTATAATAAGTCTACAGATGTTAGAGAACTATGAACACATTAAGCAAGTAAAGTGTGTCACAAATTGAACTTCGAATGTTAACAATTTAATATTGTATTTGTATTGCGCTGTATAAGTGAAATATGTATTATATAAAACAGCTGAATTAAAATACTGATAAATGAATCTACGTAGTCGTATTTCACTATGCTTGATTCTTAAGTTAAAAAGAAAAAAAATGTTTTTTTTGCTACCGTGTGGACTAATTCCAAAACGATGAAACGAGAATAAAAAAGGTAGTCCACCAAAATGTGTAACTAGTTTAAACGCACTGTATAATATGTCTTCTTCATTCTACGTTCTACGTATATTTTAAATGCGAAATATAATAGTTTAAAACTGTATTGCATATACTTATGCAAACCACTGAAACCTCTAGTAGAAGTCCTGTACAAATTACTCCCGTACATACGCATACTATAATTATTTTTTCTTACGTGCTTTATAACCCATGTACAATATTTATAGTACATGCTCACGGTGTTGTACGTTTTTATATAGTCCCCTCTAGTAGGTAATGACACGGTATTGTATTTTCGTATTCAGATTTTTCGAATGTATATTTTGCGTACTGTAGAACACTTGTGGAAATCGTAAGTGGAAACATGATTTTACCATATGAAATATATGTGCTAAGATTAGGTTTATAACTATATAGGTAAATAATATTTTTAGCACCTCGTCTTAGGTTGAATCATGCCACCCAGGAGGAGATGCTAAGAATGACAACCTAATAAAATAATAAAAGGACAACCTAATTTTTATATTAACAAAAACGAGTAACTTAACCTAACCTAAGACACTCTAAACACCTAAATAAAATTAAAATCTTGATTAATCCTTTATATTAATGGTACCTTTCTGGGAAAACAATGAGAATTGCCACCGTTGAACGGTGTATCTACATTAGCTATACCTACTTGTTAAATTCAACTTAGATTTATGACACCTGACATGATAAATTTAGAATAACATTTCTATTCGAACTCTTCGTGGTTCTATTCGTGAAGGGGGTTTTGAATTTTCAAAAGTTGAGCTTAGTACGTACTTCAAAGCTAAATGATATACTTAAACTTCATTAATACTATTTTTAACCATCAATTTTATAAGTGCCCTCAAAAGTCACAACTGTTTTAACATCAAGAATCAAATATGTTTCACGTAACTTCAATCGGCGTTCTTAGAAACTTGCAAACTGAGTTTCTGTAACCCAACTGTGTTTCCACTTGAAACTAATTGGTAAATGGAGTCTACACACGAGACGAGCGCGGGGAAACTGAAACTTCTGAAACAAAAGGATTGGTTACCGTGCTGTACTTACTTTCAAGAATGAAGTAGTGGAAATAAATGAATTGATGCTTGCAGTATCTTAGAGTTTCCTTCAAACATGTATTAATTATATCTGCTTTACAAGTCAATCTGGGGGCACGGCAGTGCCACCGATAAGTCGAGATTGCCAAGTCAATCTATTTATTTAAAACGTTAAATATTTTAAATACTAATATGGTCACTATAAGATGTTGTTAGGTTAGAACATTACGTAACAACTTAAGACAGAAAGTCCCTTAAGTAGGACTTGAATAAATTAATAATCAACTTAGTATTACATGGATCTCACAACTTTTATTCGCAGAAAAACTGAGTTGCGAGACTTGTTTTTTTGAAGTATCGATTTTAAGGGATCTCATTTCTTGTGGTAGATTGCCCTACTTGTTTCCTATTCGGTACCTTCTACATCTTGTAAAACAACAACGAGTTTTCTTAAAGTAATTTTTAATGCAGCCCTCGCCAAACGTCAACTCAAGCATTTGTACTGCCGTAATAAATATTTTAAAATACACAATGATGTGAGCTACGTATCCGCAACGGGAGTAACTGTAGCATTTTCATAGGATATCTGACTCGCCTAGTTTACGTTCGGTTCGTAGTATAACTTCAACTTCGCACTTCGGGAAACTTTCAAAAAGTACCCGACGTACGGAGCGCCGCGCACTAAAACCCCTCCGGTGGACTCCGGGTACTCCACAGGACCGCCGCCGGTGTCCTTTCAGCGTGTTGCCCCATCGGGCTCTTCTCTGGTGGGCGTGCACCGCTCACCGCACCTTCTGGTCTTTACGGCAGCATGCAACGACACATGCCGCCGTCCTTCCCGGGGTCACTTGGCCGGACGGTTCCAGCTCCCACTTTTCCCGCCCGCAATCCCGGAAGCCCCTTTATGTCGCCTCTTACGTCAGGCAGGGGATACCGTAACCCTATTCTGATCCCGGAAGTACAGGGACACCACTGAGATACCTAGGACATCTCTGTAAAAAGATCCTTAAGTTTTAACGGTTTAAACATTTCTAGCACTCATGTAACATTGTAAAATCTAGCCAAGCTTTGTTCAAAACTCGGCCATCCACTGAGTTATTGTGTCTATATCCTTCGCTGAAATGAAGGTGACGTAACAACATCAATTACAATGCGCCCGCAAGCTCGCTGAACCGAACTTAGTCTAACAACTCCGGTGGCCTAACTGTGCATAAGTCGTCACTTGTAACTCGTTAGCTTTAACCGGAGCTAAGCCATCCGCAAAGAACCACTTCAAACACTTTTAAATTACAAGCTGAAAATCTCATTGTTAGTTTACTACACGGATTTTTATTGACATTAAAATGTAATTGTAAAAAGCTTATATTGGACTTAGGTTTGACTTCGCAAAGTTTGTTGTCTGTGTTTAAAAACTACTGTAGGAATGTTGGGATTTTACCTTACATAGTGAAAATTACTTAATGTTTAATAAGTGTCCTTTATGTGGATTCAAGTAGAAAATGCGCATGCCGTTTACTTAATCCCAAGTGGTCTTTGCTTCCCATTAACATTTGTAAGCAACTTCATAGAGAACAAGGACCCTATCGAAAGTAAATCACTAATATGTAATATCAATTATAAAAGATTTGCCTGTGCTGTACTGTTAGTTGCTGGGTTGCAATAACTCAATAAAACTATTTTTATAACTTATAGTCTTTTAGTAATCCTCTTTTTATTTCCCTCCAAAATAACAATACTGTCAAACACCAACCTTCTCTCTTTCTCACAGCTGTCAGCTTTTTAAAACATACATATTCCCTGCATTCTTATTATAATGCCATTATAAATTACATTGTAATATCTTACTATATGCTTTATTTATAATTAGTATCAATTTAACCCAAAAAATATTATAAAGTTAATATAAGGTCATTCGTGATAGGTAGTGATAATAATAGTGTACATATAATATTGGCGCAGCAATCACACGTCCACACAACCGAAGCGCAAGAACTGTTTCGCGCTAGAAATAGATGTAGCGATGCTACCTCCCTGCCTTACGGCTGCAATATTGTTCCCACATATAGTGATAACTACGAGAAACGTTGAATATAAACGCCATCTTTGATTAGACCTCCGATATCATAACAAAGCGAGTAATCATTCAATCGTCAGTGGTCATTTTTAGTGGCAGTTAATAAATCCAATAAAGTTAAAACAAAGTCTAAAATTATTCTCATTCACGCTTCTCTGAGCTGTTAATTCAATTCTCCGCTATTTTTTGCAGCGTTCCCTCGTTTGACATTGATGATATTTGAACGACATAAAGCATACGTTATTTATAGAGCAAAAAAAATTCAACGCTCTAAAGTCACTTTAATTTAATTATATTCAGTTGAATTATAGATATACATATTTACATGTTTAAACGATGGATTTAAATTTGGTAGATTTCAACGAATAACTATGTATTACATGATGAATAAATAATCGGTAAAGAAAGAGTGTAGAAATTTATACCATTACTAGCTGTCCCGACAAACGTTGTTTTGCCAAAAACTAAAAAAAAATGTTAAGTGGTATGAAAAATAGATGTTGGCCGATTCTCAGACCTACTGAATAAGAATAATAATCATATAAAATTTAATAAAAATCGGTCAAGCCGTTTCGGAGGAGTATGGCAACAAAAACTGTGACTCGAGAATTTTATATATCAGATATCTAAACGATTATTTTTATACTATACATGTTCTGAAATAACTGCGTATTACATGTTTCTCCAAATGTTGCACGTAACTGTTCAAATATGAACGAGCAAGTTTGCAATTAAGTTTCATAAATAGACTAACATACATTTTACGTTACTAGTAGAAATTTTATACCAAATATTTTTAATTTATATTTAGAAACAGCAAGTATACAACAATAAAATGAAGTATATTATTAGCCTTATAAAAAGTTTAAGACGTGTCACGAACAGTGTTGCTCTAATCAAAGTTTCTTTCAACAGAAACGACACAGCTTCTCTAGTAGTTGAAAGAAGTTATATCGATTTACCATTTTAGATTTAAAAATTAGTTCCTGCACTCGTTAAAGGTATATTATATAAATCCTATTCAAAAATATATAGTGTTTAGTATAAAGACACATTAATTACTGTTTCTAGACAGTATTCCGCAAAAAGTTACATAGATAAACATTTTTTGTATTCGATTGTAATATTAGTACTGAAGAATACTTGAGTCAAGTGATGATATTAGATTTTTGCTTTGAGTATGATTATTTTATTCGACTTTCGATGGACATGTCGACGATTGTGTTCACGGCACCAAACAAAAAAGACAAAAAAGAAAATTCTAGTATATGTACATAGGTATATGAGTACGCTTCTACAAACGTTATAAAAGGTTACTTTTATATGAGGCGACCATCTCAGTGTTCGGGCGTAGCAACGCATCTGTGATTGACTTCGGATAGAACCGCTTTTATATGTAGTTGCTCACAGATGTTCATGGGCGGCAGTGATGACTTACCTTCAGGCTCGTTCTGCATGCTCGTTTGCAGTTTTAATCGTTTCGTCGTCAACCCATTATTGTCCCACTGCTGGGCACGGGTCTTCTCTCAGAATGAGAGAGTTTAGGCCATAGTCCACCGCGCTGGCCAAGTGCGAATTGGTGGACGATTTAATCGTTTAAAAAACCTTATAGTACAGAAATATGGTTATGGAAATCTGATCAATGTTTGTTAAAAATGTTTGTTGGTTTGTTCATCATACAAGCAGCAACAGAACAATATTCTATCAGTATTCTTTGCACAGTAAAGTTTATGAACCAGAGAAAAATTTAAGGTACTTTATATGCCGAAAAAATGTACAGCTCCTGTGGGATTTAAACTTAACCCAAATTTGCTACGCTTGAACGAATTTTAATCAAATTCTGTAAAGAATATTTGCGATACAAAACTGTTAAAGTACGTGAACCAATTAACTTTTTTGTTTTACTTTTATAAATGGTGTGTAGGTATAATACATTTTTAACACTTTAAAATATTATTCATACCGAAGCGCTGGCCAAATTGCTTACATATTATTGGGAAAATGCTTGCCTATAAAGGCTGTAGGGTGAAATATGTATGTATGTTTGTTGACGACAAGAGTTCACTGCCGCCCATAAAGTGGATCTCGATCAGGAAGCTACTCATATAAGTCACGGGTTCTATCTGAAGCCACTGTCAGTTGCGGCGTTTCTTATGAAATTAAGCTGGCCACTACATTGTTCCACCTAAGCGCATGAATAGCTTCATGGTGGCGATGGTTATTATTAGAGATGCTGAGTACTATATTCGTTTTAACTTTTACAGAACCGGATATTCGGCCGAATTATTCGGTTTATTGTGAGGAGATATTTGTGTCTATCAAAGTTATTGAAAAAAAAACTTAAAGTATCCATTCATTTAGGCAGAGTTAAGACCAATTTTTAAGAAGTACCTAATAGGCAAGTTGTCAAAAAAATAATCTCAGCGTTCCGTCTGTGAAGCAATTAAGATTAAAGTAGACGGTTAAGGCACTTTAAATATCTTTTAAGATAGAAAATAACATTAAATATAGGTACAAGTACAATCGTTTACTTGTTTCACTCGCATATTGAATAATTCAATTTAATTAAGATGTCTCTGTAGGATAAATAACATGATTAAACAGATCAAAATTGGACGTTGTAATTAAGAATAACTAATTATATTAAAATAATCTAGATGAAATCATTTTATGGGACAGTTTTATAGCAGTATAGCATGAAATTTATGTTGATGTCATACTCCTCGGTTCGAATTTCGTCCTCTTTTTTTCTGGAGACCAAACCTTTTTGCGGCTCCTCTGATCTTTAAAGTATTTATTAATCACTACTAGCAAATTTATATATACATCGTTTCTCCACGGAGTTCTCTATCTGTTATAAAGTCTACTAATCAGAATTCAGCTAACTTAGTAGACCTATGCGAGACCTATGCCCAATTAATAATATATTTACTAAATAAAACCCTAATGTATTTAATTAATTACTACATAAGGTACGGCGTAATTCAATCGTCGGTTGATTTTAACCTCAACATTCTCGGAAACTCAACACATAAATGTCAAATAATGTTCAATTACCTATCAAATGATTTCCAATGGTATGGAACGAGTGACGTAAAGTGTCAAACAAAAGCCAATTGAACCATTGCATCGGCAATTCCCCCGAGGAATTAAACGGAAATAGTTCAGACATTCTGTCTCTCACATGCTAAGCGTATACAAAGACGTTTAGCGCGTAACGAATGACCCCATCTTTTTTTTATCTGATTGAAATAGCAAACGAGCATGGATTCCACTCGATGGTAAGTGGTCACTGCCGCCGATGGACATCTGTAAGCAACTTCATGTAGAACATGGGTTTTATCTGAAGTCAACCACAGATGCGTTGCTACTTCCGAGGACTATGATGGTCGCCTCATATAAAAGAGTGCCGGCAACCACACCCATTAATCGAAACGCAAGAAATGCTTCACGCTGGAAATAGGTGTGGCGGTGGTACTTCCCCGATCGAACTGCGCTGGTTTTAACACCTTCAAAAACCTGCTTCTTGTACAGAATAAAATGTATCGAAACCTGCTAATTTGTTGGTCAATATTTGACTATAATCGTTAAATAAATCTTTTGAAAATTTTGTGTTAAAACTAAAGTTTGTGAGAAAATATAAGATAAAGGTATTGGTTAATAAATAATTAAAAATATTTTAATTATAAGTACAGTGCTCCGAAGCGTTTTAGAGGTATATATCTTTATTGAGTTTGCAAAAAAATACATATAACTTTTCTCCAACATTGTTACATTCGCGGCATTACTTAAATAATAATAATTCAATATATTTCATCAAGAGATTCGGTTCTTAAAGATACGTACATGATAAATAATCTTGAATGCAGATTATCATGAACGTATATTTAAGAACTACTTTATTGGAACTTAATATTACAAATCCACCAATTCGCACTTGGCCAGCGCGGTGGACTATGGCCTATAACTCTCTCATTCTCATTCTGAGAGAAGACCCATGCCCAGCAGTGGGACGATAATGGGTTGAGGATAAATATTATAAAAGGATATTAATTACACTATTATTTTAAATTGAAAGACGTACCGATGTTGGTTTTTTTAAAGATTGACATGGCAGTCAATGTGCTGGTACGGGCTCTATGTAAAGCTATTAAAAATGCGTTTCTACTCCGAAGGATTAAGATGGTCGCTTCATGTGAAAGTGAGCCAATATATATTATATTACAGCTGAAACTAACGGCAATCCCTCTTATTTTTATAATAATTTAATGTTGGTTGTCTACTCTCTTTTTTGTACCACAACACTTATTTGCAACCTTAATACGCGTTGACCCTTCGGTACATGAGTGTATATGCTGATTCGAATATTAGCATTCGCAATTATCAGAACATATCGTCGCCAGTTAAGTGGATTGTGTAATAAATCGTTTAATAGTCGCGACCATAATAATATTTTAAATATTTGACTCTTTACAAATACTACGTTGCTTCATATACGTTGATTGGTTGATTTTAATTTACAATAAATATTAGTCTTTGTATTTTAAGTATTTAGGATTTAGCTATGTCTATTTACTTTTTGTCTGACATAATTTACGCCTAATAAACGCCTGACCTTTTATTTATCCAGGATTTCGTAGTCAGGAACAACTTAAATAATAACCTGCGTTAATAATCAATAATTTGACCCAATGCGAAACACTAATCTTACTTTTTTAATATCTTTAAGTTGTAGAAATCGTGCCTATAATAATACGTGGGTATTATTATAGGATTCTAAAAAAATCCAGTTTTATTTATATTTTTTATCTGTTCTGTTGCTTCTATGTTGTATTACGATAAAAAATCATTGACTTGATAAATTTAAAGAGTAAAAATACATATAAATAGCTAATTATCGTTCTATCTCATCATATGGATGACATAGATGTTGTTGCGTAGAGAAGTTAAAGTACATTTTGTTATCGCTTACTGTAACGAAATGTCTTAACTATATCTCTACCACATAACTATGTCAGATGTCTTTTTCGAAATACCCGCTAAGGCTTTTAAATGCAGCTTACCTAATTAAACCTTTTTTACCTTTAACAGGTGCGTTCAAAATAGCTTGGAAATTATTACAATTTATTTGAATTTAAGAAATATTCGTGATATGAAGTATAATCTATAATTTTAATTACGGTCGAATTTCGATCGTTGCGACGGGTGAGTAGTTTTAAGCAAATACTTGAGACACAAATATTTAAAGCTTTAAAATGTTATAGTTTAGAGAACGTACCCAAACCAAGTAACCTATTTTTTTTAATTTGTCTTCCCTCGCTTTCCTTGGTGACCATCCAAGATATTTAAGTAGGCCCCTCTGTAGATGTCACATAGTAAATCATTAATACAGTTTCAATTTTTGTTTTCAAACAGAAAGTTGAAAAATATTAATTTACCACATTCATGAGATACAGCCAGGTGGACAACTAAGTCTTTGCAGTAGGTTCCCGTTTTACGAAGAGGTACGGAGCCCTGCAAAGGGAAAAATATGACACGTGTACGATATTTCAGTTTATTTATAGGACGCATGTACTTTATTTAAAAGATGGAAACTATTTTCCACTCTGGAATTGGAAACTCGTTGCGCGTGCCATGTATACCATACGGTGTTCAGCAGTATTAAAGCTGCCTTTTTAATAAAATACTGTTCCATTTTTCCCAGTTTCATCGCAATTCATTAACGTTGTACATTTTCAATGAAAAAATTAATTAAAAAATGAAAATATTTTTACACTTTATAGTTCACTGATTCCAAGAAAATTGACCGCCAGAGGTGGAGGAAGTATTTTACTAACTTAGGTTGTATGGTTATTTTCTGTCTTTGTTTGTTCTGAAACTAAGACGTACTTCCCGCCTCCAGGGCTTTCTAACAAATGGTTTCAATACTTATTATATTAATCGATGGTGATTGACCGAAACTGGATTAAGCAGATATTAGAATCGAAACCAAAACATTAGTTTCAGTCGTGGTTTTGTTCGGAACCAAAACTATTATTCATTCTCTACACATTTCCTGGATATTTTTATGATTTACGAACATAACATAAATTGAAATATATTATTGTTAATTTTTGTAAAAAAACAAATCTTGTTTGTTTTATGAGCCATGCTATAATCTATGCACGCCTGATCACGCTTGCTCATAGTGAATGTGGTTTAGTTAGCTGCATGGACCACCAAATAGTTCTATTATGCCAGAATAAAATAATAAAATAATTTCATATCTTCAAGTATCATCTAAATATTAAACTGAGTGTCAACCTAACTTTTATAATCAGACTTTCGTAAAAGGGTTAATATAGTAAAAAGTAAAAAGCTACATAGTTTTCATAAATAGCGAAGCCTCCAGTTTTATTATACTGGGTTGACTATCTAGTACACTTTATGTTCGTAAACATGAAAATAGTGTACGCCATAAACAAAAAAATATGTTTATGAAAGCAAGACGAAAGAACATAAATAATATGACAATATTTCTAAGACCAATTCAGGAGGAAAAGTGAAAACAGTATTGTTATTAAAGATTCAAATAAAATTAAGCTAACTGTTCCATCTTAATTGCTTAAATGTTATTGTTGTTGCCCATTAATTTACTTCTATTAAACAGTTACTATCCTATTATAAATTAAGTTATGGCGTTAATTATTATTAGGTATGGATATTAGCATTAAAATTAGAAGTGCCAAAGTATGTGAAGGTGTATGTATTTTTTACCTTTTCACGCAAAAACTACCAGTGGGATCTTGAGTTGACTCTTACATAGTTTATGACATACATACATAGGTTATGTTCACACAGGATACTCACTACCGTGGTAGCCATGAACGATGCGGGTAGATCCGGCAGATTAACTCTACCACGTAATAAAATTTCAGTCGAGAAATTTCCATGAAATTGTCAATGTGAGAGTAGAGCACTATTTCAAAAGCTTCGCGTTAGATACTTGCAGGTAACGCAACAAACATTGATTCGCAGAATTCATAGTCATTCAACATTCATGTTTGCATACAAATAGGGCTACGTGCCACTTTGTATAGACATGTGAAATGAAATGAAATCCACGACAAGTATTGAACTACGAGAACTCATACGCAACTTATTATTTATATATAGTAGCTGTACTTTATTGCTCTTTTTAGAGTACCTACTGCCATTATTTAGCTCTCATGTAAGTCTAGGGTGCCTATTTTGGTAATAGTTTTTATTTATAGTGTTGTAGACAACAAGTGTAAGACAATAATAAATGATTTACTCCTACAATTTAGGATATTCGGAGTCCCGTGTAAGAACTGCGTCATTGTGTAATTATTTAAACCTCGGTATTGTTACAGAAAAGCAAATTCTGTACATTTGGCACATTTCAGAATCACCTATTGTACCTTTAAACGCGATCCGTACGCAACCACATACATTTTAGAAATTCACGTGAATCACTTGCATACAATTTGTATAAACTTGCACACGGCCACTATGAGAGACTCTACTTTGATGTTGCAATAATATATGTACACATTTTTTTTTATTTGACTAATGTAGCAAATGAGCAGGCAGTCCACCTGATGGTAAGTGGTCACTGCCGCCCATGGACATCTGAAATCAACTTCATACAGAACATGGGTTCCATCTGAAGTCAATCACAGATGCGTTGCTTCTCCCGAGGACTATGATGGTCGCCTCATGTGAAAGTGTGCCGGCAACCACACCCTTCTATCGAAACGCAAGAAATGCTTCACGCTAGAAATAGGTGTGGCGGTGGTACTTCCCCGGTCGAACTACACTGGTTCTACCACCTTGAAACACATGTTTATAATTTGATCATTCGGAATTGAGAAACTCGTAGGATTACAAAGCCTCTTTTATTCAACTCCAGTAGTTCTATAAACTCCTCATAAATCTGAATAATAATTTACATAAATGATTGCCACCCACCTGTAATCATACACCAAAGGCTACGACATCATCTTGTACAATTATATGGTGGTAACAGTTACTAATTTATCTTATCATATGTAGGTCATAATTAAATATTTATAGTCAATCAATTACTATTCCTAGGAATATAGCAAGGGTTTTCTGTGGAACTGAAATGTTTTAGGTAGTGTCCGACTGAATCTTCGGCCTCGGTCGAAGGTCATGCATGGCGATAGTCGAAAATTCGGGATCGACCTAAAATCGACCTTCCGTCGGACACTAGGTTTAGGCCACATATAGGTCTACTGAAGTACCCAATAATAGTATAGATTTCCTTGCGATAAATTTCTTTCGCTGATGAAGCAAGCGATATTCGTATTTCATTTCTAATGTACCTACACGTAAATTTGAAAATTCAGACATGTGACAGTGGTATTTGATCCATGGACTTTTTTTTTTTGTTTTCGAGGGGGAAACTTTCAAAAAGTACCCGACGTCGTGGGAACGACGCGGGTTATGTGGGATTCTTACCGCACTAAAACCCCCCCGGTGGCCGACGTCGACGCTGCGAAGAGGACTCCGGGAACTCCACTTGACCGCCGCCGGTGTCCTCAGCGTGTGCCCCATCGGGCTCTTCTCTGGTGGGCGTGAACTGCTCACCGCACCTTCTGGTTTTTACGGCAACATGCAACCACACATGCCGCCGTCCTTCCCGGGGTCGCTTGACCGGACGGTTCGAGCTCCCACTCTTCCCGCCCGCAACCCCGGAAGCCTCTTTTAGTCGCCTTTTACGACAGGCAGAGGGTACCGTAGTCCTATTCTGGTCCCGGAACTACAGGGACCTTGATCCATGGACCTACCGGTTGAAAGGCCGATTCAACGCCTTTCAACCGGGAGGTCCATGGATCAAAACTACTAAGAATAACATTTCTTTGTTCTTTCAATTTTCATCATCAGATATTAACCAGGAAAATCCTGCAGAGAGAGACCTTCTGAGAGAAGACCCGTGCCCACATATCGCAACGATACATACATCGTTTATTATTCGTATCTCAATTCAAATTTCTCAAATGTTTCTTTATTACGATCAGTGGGACGCAAATAACACTCATTAAAATGAAAGGATAATAAAGTCAAATTAAGCGCCTAATATTTACTGAAATCGTTCCACAAATATTATTTCTGACATCAGTTAACATTTGACAGATAAATTAACGAAAATAACTAAATTTCAACTATTCAATCCAGTTAAGCCTTTCCAAAATACATTAACAATTATCATAAATCAACGATACATTTGTCGATCAATTTCAATTAAAGGACTCCATCCCTGAATAGTCAAACAGGAAGTTCTTTAGAGGTTTTTAAAACCAGTTAAATATTACAAAAACATTTTCTAAAACTGTTTTTTATTTCGATTCGCGCTACATGAACTAATTCGACGTGGAGTAAAAGTTTAATAGCCATATGTGTTTTGCATTTATTTGGTAACCTCTATTCCAATTTTCACAGTTCAAATGAAAAGTAAACTTTTCAAATAGCGTTGTTTACAGTTGTGATTTTTATAGTTTTATACCAGTTTTACGCGTATTCGATTTTGCATATAGACTATTTGATGTGTTGAAAATTACTGAAAGATTATATGTCGTCGTCCACCTGTTATCTACCGTCCTATGATTGGACATAGCAGATAATCTCAAAATGAGATGAATTTAGGTCTAGTCTACTGTTCAGGCCAAATGTGGGTTTTTTTCACGGTGTTTTTTCACCGTCAAAGCAAATGATAATCATTTTATAACATGCACAACATTTTCTAAAATCACAAGTCTGGGATTCGAACTTCAGTCCCTCTGATTGAGGGGCCGAATTTCAAAACACTAAGCTTTCAAGCTTGTTACTGCGTCTAAATGCTGAACAGTGAATAAATGCGGCGTGAATAATGAATGAGTTATCTCCTTCAGAAAATGTCCGTGAAGAAAGATACTTGAATTTTTTCCACAACTTCCATTCTTTTGTTGAATGTATTATACAATATACTTGCTGGTATGTTCCCACTCTAATTTAAATCAGTTTGCCAATCGCATCTCATCTTAGTAACATTGGTAATGTGAAAAATTGTTAGGATGGATAGATATCTGTCACGCATTCACGCTGAAAAGACTTGAATAAAATTTGGCATACAGATAATTTATAACCAGGATTAAGTAATACTCGTAGGATACGCTTTAATGTGATAAATCTTTCATGCGGGCGCCGCGTGTAAAGCTAGTCTAAGCAGTCTAATTTCGTTAAGTTGCTCTAGATGATTTATCGAGTAGTATTCGAATTCCTTAACGTGAATTATATCCAATACCCTTTTGACACACTAAATATGTACATCGGGATAGATATAATTTATTTACCTAAGATTTATCATAAGATTATATTGGCATGTCCAGAATTTGAATGCTCTCATGATAACATCTTAATAATTCAATAACTTAGTTGAAGGTCGTAAGTTTTATATTGAAACGAAACAACAAGAATATGTAAATTGGCATCATTAAGTTAGGCGTTAACGAAAGATTCTGACACTGATAAAAACTTTAAATGTATTAAAACTCTTCGTGACTTTATTTTGAACCATAAGCGGGACCATCGTTATCTAAACCTATTACTGTCTTTTACCAGTAGTATTAAATGTTTCTGGTCTATAAGTAACAAGTTTTAAAATCGCACCTTTATTCAGAAAAAGAAATAACTCAAATTATGTTTCGCGAGTTTGTACCATAAAGCGAACGTACTAGGTCATAAACTCGCAATTCAAAATTTTAAAGAAGTTTCTTTTTATGAATAAAGGTGCGAAATGTAAATATTATGTAATATTTGTTATAACAGAAAAATATAGGAAGTCGGCAAATAAAATTCGAAGGGGAACTCAGCATTGAAAAGTTTTGTCAAGAGTTTTATGACCAAAGCGCGCCACTTTCTTCGATCCCTATCACCAGTTCCTCTCCACTCAAGAGTACTGGCCAGTTCGCTAAAATACATTTAGCTCTTTCAACTTTCAGCATAAAGTTCGTCTAAAGGGGGTACAGTTACGCTATTGGAAAGAGCTCCTCAAGCTCACGTAATGCATGTAGATTCAGAGTTGAGTAATTACAGGTTACTGCCATGTAAGTTATTTCATTACATTAAGTAATTTTCTTGAGTAGTTATGTAAATTATTTCAAGTGATCGTTTTTGTACAAATAAGATTGAGAATATCTTTGCCATAAGTCTTAAATTTAATCAATAACATTTGTAAATGTTGTTATGTATGAAAAATTATCCAAAGATTTTTTTTTATTATTGAGGTAGCAAATGGCATGTTCGTTTACTACCCTAATCTTAACCTGATCTGACCTGGTAGTAAGTAACCACTGCCGACCATTGAACAACTATAAGATACTTCAAACTGAACACGGGTTCCATATAAATTACCCTTCCCACAAAACTTCTCTCTATTCCCACTCCTTCTCTGTTCATGCAGTTAGGCTATGGAATTCATTGCCGCTTAACATTCGACTCTCAAAAACAATTTCTATGTTTAAAAGACGAGTCAAAGAGCACTATTTATCACTTTCATAATATCATATTGTATGTATATATTCATATATATGTATTTGTATATAAATTATATATTTATATCATATTTTAAGTATAAATATTAATTTCCAGTTGTGCACACCTAATTTGCCTTACAAATGCACACTCCGATCCCAGGGCTGCTGGAACAAATTTCATCTTGAAATAAGTAGTCCTTTGTACTTAAGTTTATAATGTCTGTTTTTTATGTATTGTTTGTGTACAAAAATTATAAAATAAATAAATAAAATTACGTATGCATTGCTTCTTTTGAGGCTTAAGATGGTCGCTTCATATAAAAGCAAGCCACTCTTTAAAAGACAGCAACCACTCTTTCGACGAACCGCAAGCCCCGCTTCACGATAGAAATAAGTGTGGCGGTGGTACCTTTCGGTCGAACCATACTCGTTTTATCACTTTACGTTACGTAAGTACGTAACTAAACGTACTTTCATTTAACTGCAATTAATTTTAATAATGTTCACCAAATGACCATATACCAAATTCTTATTCTATAACAATACGTGCATAGTTAAATTAGATGCTTAAATAAATGTTATGCACTAAATATTTAAAGTAATCAATCTTTTAACGCAATTAAGTAAAAATAACTTGCCCAATCAAAATGTAACTTTTAGCACATGAGTATGTATGTGTTTGTGACAAATGCAAGGTAGTGAGTGTAATGTGTTCCTAATTGATTTTATGTATGTTTTATGCATTATTTGAAAAAAAAATATAGCATTACGCAATCCTCCTCTACATCAACTATAACCGTGCGTAGTTTCATACGCATCAGTCTGCGTGCGGTGCGTTCAAAATAACTTGAAAATTATTAAAATTTATTTAAATTAGAGAAATATTGGTGCTACTTTGGATAATATGAAATTTAATTTTTTAATTTGAATTACGGTCGAATTTCGTCCATTGCGTCGGGTGACTAATATAAAATAAAGACATTTAATTTCATTTCAGACTATACTGGTAATTTTAACGAGCAGTCTAAATACAGACCGGGGCTTAGCCGTAGGTGAGCTGCTAACAAATAATTAATTTGTTCAGAAACTATTTCAATCATTGCAGAGTTTCACCTGCCGTGAAGCGCTTCACTGGTAACGTTGAAGTAGATTTATGTAGTTTGAGAGGCTTAGAAGTCGGTTTAGTCGAAAAGTTAACCAATGGACAGCTGCTGGTGTTGGAGTACCTACTCTATTTCTGGCAGAGAAAAGACCGAAGAACCGATAAATACAAAATATTATACAACTTACTGACGTTTTGACTAGCGATTTAGTTACGACTAGTGCGAGATTTTTTGTTTACATTTATATCTATTTGTCTTTCTCGAAACGATATAAAATATTTGCATAGATAATCATAAATGGCTTGCCAAAAGGAATGATCCTTTGTACTTTCAGACAAAAAACTTAGACAGTAACTGGCAAAGAAGAAAGGAACGTCCTGTTTACAGATACAATATTTATTTTACTAACATTTATGAAGTTTCGATTCGCTCGGGTAAAAGGAAAAAACTCCGAAGTGTTGCAAAAACGTTTCTACGTTCTTCGCAGTACAGTGGAAATTATTGATACTAATTAATTGAATTTATTGTTTAACATTTCACTTGCAATGGCTTTTAAAATTAATTTACAGAAACAGTTTTTAAATGTTTAGTAAAATATTGTCTATTTGAAATATGCTTTGAATAAATATAAAATCGGTCCGTGTTTCTCTATGATTTTTGAACCATCAATTTGTAGTTCGTTTTGCTCTCGTATTTAATATAAGGAATAATAGAGGTGTCGAAAAAAGTTACTCTACCGTAGTAATTACTATGATCTTAACTAGCTTTCTTCGCTTTCAGTTTTTTCGGCACTTCTCTGTTTGTGTGGAATTTTGTAATCACTTTTTGCTAAATTGCCGCGTTTGTCTTACAGCATGTTCTAATAAACAATAATAAAAATATTTTTAAAACAAGCTTTTATGTCAATGCACTGAAAAGAAAAAAAATATCATTAAATATATCATTTTGTTGCATCGTACAATTTTCTATCATATAAAATATTTTCGCAAGATTGTCCACATTCGATTTACTCAGATCTACATAGGTCTGTGGTTTCTAACTACTACTCTCGCGACACGAAGAATTGTATGTGTATTCCAAATTTCAGCGCAATCAGACATTGGGAATTGGGTAAAATTCAAGATGCAAGATTTGACCTAAACACACATACATACATAGGAACTTTTTTCTTTTTGTTTTCGAGGGCGAAACTTTCAAAAGGTACCCGTCGCCGTGGGAGCGACGCAGGGTTATGTGGGATTTTTACCGCACTAAAACCCTCCCGGTGGCCATCCTCGACGCTATAAAGAGGACTCCGGGAACTCGGTCCGACCGCAACCGGAATACTCTGAGCGCGTTGCCCCATCGGGCTCCTCCCAGATGGGCGCCTGGGCCCACCGCCCCGTCTAGTCTTTACGACGGTATGCGACCACATATACCGCCGTCCTTCCCGGGATCGCCTGACCGAACGGTTCGAGCTCCCACTCTAGCCGTCTGCAACCCCGGAAGCCCCTTTTAGTCGCCTCTTACGACGGCAGGGGATGCCGTAGCCCTATTCTGATCCCGGAACTATAGGGACGATACATACATACTTACATCCTTACATAGTTACCACAAACATTGCAAGTTTAATAAAAGTTTTTAAATATAAATAAGTAGATAGGTACGTACACTTTCAGAATGTATATCTGTAACTTTCACATTCGTTTGCATCATTTGCAGCGTGTAAATTATTTTAGACGAAATATGAAATATCTGTCGAATTTAATTCAAATCCTTTATTTCAGTTCAAATACAAATAGGTTTATCCCGGATGCGTCTAAAAATAAGAATGCTTTGTTTTTCAAGCGCTTGCATGTATATATATCCGTTTCTTTCGCACGTGCTACTGCACAAATATGTACTCGTAGCTTGACGGATTGTAACATTAGAACTATTGGAATCGAATGTGTAGAGTGACAAAGGCTATATTTTATTTAAATTATATAAAAAGGGGGAGTTATTATTATTTATAATACGAGTGTGTATTAAATATTACTATAACACACAACCCGACTGTTCAAAACCAATCAACTTAATCTAAAGACAATCAATCATGTTATATAGTCCGGTATTTTGTTTTAATAATTTTAACTGTTAAAAACAATTAGGCACACAAAGTAATTAGGTTTTCATCTGTACTTTAACAGAGTTACATGTGTCCATTATATTTGATAAAAATTCAAATCCTTCGCGATGTTGGACAACTAGTTGGGGCATGTAAGCTATGGCCACTGAGAGTCCTCGAAATAAAACTTTCCTATGCATTTTATACAAACGTGAATTGTTTTTAACCGAATTCCTAAAGGAAAGAGGTTATCTATTCGTCATGTATATTTTTTATGTATGTTGTACGTGTAGTTTCATCGTGATCCAGCGAAACATGGTGAGCATCGACTTCGGGACTACGTACTAAGTACTGTGTATGCTCTAAACCAAAATGTATTTAAATTATTTTTTACTTTCTTGTGGCATGGAAGTCGGTTGTATTTTTTAGTTACATTTTTTATATTTTTTAAACATATTTATATCACTCTATTCATATTGTTATTGTATGACGGACTACATATTTGTTTTAAACACTGCAAAAAATGTCGTTTTCCTAATTCACGATTTTCATAATTTATAAAGTTACGGGACTGATTTGAAAATTAAATTCAAGTTTTAAAACATATAAAACATTGCTGGCTGAATGTGATTTACTAACTAAAGTCGTCTTTAAAAACGATTATTTAAGCTGTTTTCGTAAATGTAAATTGTATGAAATTAATGTTTGTAAATAGAACTAATATTGCTTTTTGTAAGATTAAAGTATCAACCGAACTTACAGTCCATCTCAAGATAATTATGTAGTTACTACTGCGTATGTAACAACTCCAAATAGAACAGGGGTGGCTGAAGACGATGACAGGTGCATTACTGCAGTGGATAAAAATAATTGCCTCATATGTATCCGTAACATTTACAAAACATTCAGCTATCATTGAACATAGATAATTCTATAAATAAAGCGATGAAATTAATGTATATTTATTTGTCGTTAAATAAAAGAGAGCAGTTAAAAGGGACGTAGCAATTGTATTGGAACTATTCGCAAAGTAAAAAAACGCATTGTCAGACTGATTGATGTAGCTTAAAAGTTTGTACAGCTTTGGGAATATTGCCAGTATGAAAACAAAACGGCATTGTGGCTCCCGGGATTGCAATAAATGTAAACCGGAGCTAGGACAATACCTATGTCACGCGGATCCGGTATTAGGAGAAATGTGGGTCTAGTTAGTCTATACGTAGTTTATATAATCTATATATTAATACTTGAAGCAAAAAATTGTGATTCGTTTTTAAGATACTTGCCGCAGGCGGAGGAGTTTGAAATTACGCACGATTATAGTTAATGTAGAGAAGGATTGCGAAATGCTAATATTTTTTTCAAATAATACATAAAAAAACAACTAAAACACATTACACTCACTACCGTGCATTTGTCACAAACACATACATATTACACGAAATAGAACATTCAATGTCTTACTATGAAAACACATAATGTCAAAAATGTCAGAGGTCTTCGTCAAAATACCCGCTACTGCTTTTAAATGCAGCATAGTTGATAAACCTCTTTTTACCTATGACGGGTGCGTTCAAAATAACTTGAAAATTATAACAATGTATTAAAAATAAAGAAATATTGCGACACTTTAGAAAATATGACACGTTTTTAATTTAAAATTACTGTTAAATTTCGACCATTGCGACATGCGGTACGGGTTTCCGACGTAAAATTGATTCACTAATTATCAATTTTTATTTCAACGAAAAGCATTGATCGATTGCTCTTTTGATCGATGTCTTATTAGAACAAAGCCTTAATACCCCGATATAACAACTGACCGAAAATCAATTTACAGATGTTGACACATGTATGATTGACTCTAGAATAACCTTCTCCCCGTGATCTGCCGAATTTCAAAACAAGAAAAGAAAGATATAAGCATTTCAGAAATTGATGCAATTAATTTATGGAATTCGTACCAGAACACTGCTGCAATAATCGAATACAAGTTCTAAAATATTTTTTAAATTTTATTCAGAAAGAAAGAACCCTGCTTAATTCGTATAGGTATCTTATGAGCTTAATAGGTATACCTAAGAATTTACTTAGGTTTACTATAAATTTAGAGTTACTTAATAAACTGAACTCTATTTATTTGTATTATACAAATAAGATATTAAAAGGAAATGTCTATTACCTGTTACTTCCATTAACTAGTGTATAAATACAATTTCTCTCCTTAACACTGTTAAATAGTCTTTTATACCTTGCAGCCTCAGAACTTCATTACCAAGTGCCTTTGAAGATGATTTCATGCGTGAAATAAGCAATCAGATGCGTGAACATAATAAGGTATATGTAGTGTCGTTAAAGTCTCTTATAAGTATAGGTATATTCTTTAACTGTATATAATTGTGAACACCATAATCCAAGATTGAACAATTCTATTACGTGGATAATAAAAAGTAGAATTAAAAATGATATCATTAAATTAAACCTAACGTCAACATGTAAGTTCATATATTTTTTTATTTATTTATTTTATAATTTTTGTACACAAACAATACATAAAAAACAGACATTATAAACTTATGTACAAAGGACTACTTATTTCATGATGAAATTTCTTCCAGCAGCCCTGGGATCGGAGTGTGCATTTGTAAGGCAAATTAGGTGTGCACGGGAAATTAATATTTATAGTTAAAATATGATATAAATATAATATATATATATATAATATAAATATATAATATATATACAAATACATACAATATGATATTATGAAAGTGATAAATAGTGCTCTTTGACTCGTCTTTATACATAGAAATGGTTTTTGAGAGTCGAATGTTAAGCGGCAATGAATTCCATAGCCTAACTGCATGAACAGAGAAGGAGTGGGAATAGAGAGACGTTTTGTAGGAAGGGTAATTTAGGAGAGATTTTAGATGAGACTTGCAGGGTGCCAAGGAAGGCCTTGCGTACGAAAAACGGTTCTGGAAATACGAAGGAGAGGATGGGTCTTTGAGGATTTTGAAAAGTAGACAGAGGATACGAGTATTCCCGTGAAAACGGATTGGAAGCCACTTGAGATCCTTGCAAAATGAGAAATACGATCAAATTTCCGTAAACCAAAAATGAATCTACTACAAAGATTTTGCAAGCGCTCAAGTTTATTTAAAGTTTATTTTTAAAACTTTTTTACATAAAGTTACTCTAAAGATCGTAAGGAAACTCAGCCGCCGTAATATCTGAAGATTTCCTCCCCGTATATGGATGAATAACGGATTAAAAGTTAAGACAACTTCTTTAAACAATTTTATAAATATCAGTCCATAAAACATTGGCCCATTTGCCATGACTTTCCTATAAACTCAACGGATATAACAGTGCAAAAAGAAGACAGCGATGGCATTGTTAAAAATATTTATTGTTTTTCCTACGAGATTGGACGGGATGAATGCATTGTTATTTTTTGCGAACTCTGCCCGCAGTCCTGCGGTGAAAACTGGCCATGCCACTTCCGCATTTCGCCGCTTTCAGAGTACTGCCCTATTGTTTCACTCGTTCGTTTTAACCCAATAACCTCGAGATTGAGTTTCATATTGCCCTAGATTCAAATAAAATACCATTGAATTAACTCGTAGTTGCCACAGGAATTCCACGTGTTAGTGTGTGTACTGTGTAGTACACGTTTGTGAAAACCAATGATTTTTCGAATACATTTGTAAATTTGACTGAGACGAAATTCTTGTGGCTTGTTCTCGTCTTTGTTCCAGATTTTGATCAAACAAAAGAAAGTATTACTCTATTCAAATAGAAAATGTCTTTAATATTATTTTGTAATGTTGTTGAATATATTACAAAAGAAAAAGTCTGAAAGGCCAACTGAGTAATGTTGAAAGTAATGATTTGTAAAATATAAGATTTGGTTATTTTTTCATAAAATACAAAAAAAATAACAAAAACACCAAAACTAACGTAAAACCACAGTTATATTGAAAATAGTCACACATTTAAAAAAAAGTGTGACTATTGCGCAAAAGCGGTTTAGGTAATAACCGCTGAACGTCCCTCTAAGATTTTGTAAAGTGGTCTATATATATTTCTTAATCTTTAAACATGCAGTGTTCTTAATCCTCCATTTTCTCTAAATTCAACTGTGATATCTGCAGCGTAATTTAAATGTTGCGCGGTTTTATACCGTAAAATATTACTGCATTTATAATACTTCTCAAAGCTGTTTTGTCGCTTAATGTCGTATGTGTATTTACCTTTTATAAAAGTATAGCAGCTGTATGTTTGAATCATTTACTTATTGCGAATTTCTGTTGGTAGCATATAACATAAATAAACATTTCTAAATGTCACTTTTCCGATTAAGTTATATGCGTTCGTTCGTTAATTTTAATGGTTAGGAGATAAGATCCAACATTTTTTTTAATATGTATTACTTACTTATACTATCTTACGGTTAATTTTACATGAACCATTAATAATAAAATTGTATTTATATAAGTATTTTATTATTTCATTTATAATTATAAAAACAATTGCATAAGAATTTAACAAATTGCACAAAAGCGTAAATAAAAAAAATATGTTTAAAATAGCTTTCGTTGAAAGCAACCTAATGACTAACCAAGGTGGTAATACATAATCTTCCCTCTAACCTCCCATCGCATAATGAGCACTAGAACACTCACAATAAATTATCATCCCTACTACCTACATTATATGCGAGTATTGCTATATACCTACAACTGTGTATTTCGCATCTTCTTCATTCAGCTTCAAGGTGATGTCTAATATGTAATTAATAACAACTCTTCGCAGCAATATCAAACGTATAAGGATGTAATTTCACTAGATGAGTTGAAGGGACTACAAGAGAGATCGATATTTTCCGGGCTACGCAGCGCGTAGCATGTTTACATATCTCCGCAGCACATTTACATTCTTATAGAATACATACCTACTTTTATAATACAAGTCTTTTTTTATATAGCGGCAAAAATATAATATTACGTTTATAATCCAAACACAGGTTTGGGTGCTACGAGCCACGCGCCTCTTAGCCTAGTTTCGTAACACATCGTAGGCCTACGACGGAGTATGGCTACGCAAATACGCCTACGTAAGTACAGGTTTTTAACGGCGAGCGCATGATTAAGTAGCGAGGTTTGCGCTAACCCTGATTATTTTGCTACATACATGAACTTTCTAATTTTCTTTTTACAAAGAGTACGATAGTTATATATAGGTATATATTTTGTAATCTTCGTACTTAACACTAATCTGCGTTAAGAAAACCAGGTTATAGCATTAAGATTTTATTACTCAAATAATATTGTAAGTATTAAATAAGCACATATGGTTAAAGAAAAAATATATACCAGTGCATTCCGTACTGCACAAATAATAAAAAACATGATTAATTACTTCTTGTGGTCCGCTTTCTTATAGTTCATTTGACTTAATCTTCCGTATAGTTTTCAATACGGCTTTACTGGACTTAAGCATTTTCCATATCATAAAATAAAAATGTCATTAAACGCTGAGTTATCACTACACTGTCGCGCGACGCCGTTTACGATGATAACACGCCATGGCGATCGAGATAAGTAGCTGCTACGAGTATCATATAATACTGCTTCCTTGAAAAATGCTTAGGTACTATTATATGGTTACTAAGGAGAAATCTATGATTATTAGTCTACAGTTATATATATATATATATATATATATATATATATATATATATATATATATATATATATATATATATATATATTATATTAATGTATTAATTCTGTAATAGTATCAGTGATAGCCTAATGGTTAAAACTTGCCCACTCGATCAGGAGGTCCGAGGTTCAAACCCAGGCATGCACCACTGATTTTTCTAAAATTATGTACGTATTAGAAATTAATTATCACTGCTTTTCAGTGAAGGAAAACATCGTGAAAAAACCTACACACCCGATAGTTCTTTAAAAAATAAGTTCTTGGAGGTGTGAGAAGTCTACCAATTCGCACTTGGCCAGCGCGGTGAGCTATGGCTTAAACTCACTCACCCTGAGAGAAGACCCGTGCCCAGCAGTGGGACAATGTGTTGACGAGAGAATAGTTCAGTAACATACTGATACCCCGAATCCCAAATACCGTCCCCCGTCCTCCGTCCCCCTAAATACCCCCTATTTTGTCAACAGTCACGGCACTTTGCATGTCTCTCAGTGACCGAAGGTGTTGATATTGTACAGGAAGACATCTGCCTATATTTGGCCTATTACAACATTCATGGTAAGTTCCAACTCGGCACAATTAGGATAAATAAATTCTAATAAAAAAACAGTAAAATCAACGTGTGAATTTTAAATAATTCGAAAATTAATACATTTTAATTGAGGGTGAAAAATATTTGTGCTACTTCGGACAATACTTTGGTTTAGTTTTTGAGTTGAATTACGTTCGAATTTCGACCGTTGCGATGGGTGATTAGACTTATAAATAGATTATAATGAAATACGGTTATGTACAAAAAGTAACCAGGTCTCCTCATATTATAATAATTATTATGCTAGTCTTTGGTAAAAATACTACAATTTATATTAATTTAATTAGACTCAATTACAGAAACTGGCTAACAAAAACGGCTAACAACAATTGTGATGAGGACATAAGAGAAATTGGATGATTATTCATTACTGCGTATAAAAACTTTAATATCATAAAATACAGCTAATACAATAATACCTAACTAATTAGGCTTGTAAAAACAAGCCTAATTGCAAAGTAATTCTAATTTAAATGTTATCGTTATCGTGTTCGATAAATTGTATTGTTAGATATGCAGATGCTATCATACTGACAGGTCATGTACATGATATTGTCAATTTGATTCAACGGATATTGAATCGGAGGTACACCACAATCACGATCGTCACACACATGCAAATAGAAATTATATGAATTGTTTCTCTAACAGAGCTTTGAATATCTAACACGTCCATTAAAGAAGTGAAGTATTACTATTGAAATTGAGGAGGAGACAACTAATATATATTTATCCGGCTAAGTCCGACTCGAACTCGCGCACAAAGGATGTTTTATCTATAATGACAAAAAAAATAAGTAATTTGTATGAGTGTCCTCTGTTTTTTAGTATTTTGTTTTTAGTATTTGTAGTTATAGCGGTAAAAGGAATATATCAACTGTGAATATTTAGACTGTCTAGCTATCAAGGTTCATGAGGTAGAACCTAGTGGCAGACGGACATACGGACAGATAAACGTGGAGCCTATTTAAAAGGTTTAGTTTTTACCCCAAAGTTTTAAAGTTTAATTAAAACTCTAACTTAACACTTATTAACTAAATCAAATAAGTGACATATTTGCCTATTAAGTGTAGTTAAATTGAAATTATGCTCATTTTTGTATCTTCATAAGGCTGAATCTCACCCTCTGGTTCAGGTGCTACACCTACTCAGAGGTTGTAAAATCAATGTCATACCGTAACTTAAAATTTAATAACAGAGGCACTTACTGCGGAGGACTCCACACTAATGTTTATAATTTTTATGTTATTTGTTATATAGTCTGGGCTTTAAAAAGTATTAATCACTATTTGAACAAAAACGGAACAGGCTTCCCGGTACTGGTATTATACAAGAATTGGTATTCTCACATTATAATGACACATTTAATATGATGCGTTTCATCTTTCTGTTTATTTCACCGACGTGACAAGACACTGCCACCCACTGACACCTCCAATCCACCCCAAATAAGATCCGAGTCTTATCGGAGGTCGGCCACAGGTGCATTTCTACCCTTCAAGTTGCAACGCTTGAAACAATTTGTCTCCTTTACCTTCAAGCCAGAAGACAACAGAGCTTAATAATGTTGTCAATACTAATATTATAAAGAGGAAAACTTTGTATTTTTGTATGTTTGTCATGAATTAACTTAAAAGCTACTGAATTCTCGCTGAGCAACATAGGCTACTTTTATTACTAGAATATAAAAGACGTCTTTGCTAAAACTTGAGTAATGTGATTCAAAGTGTCAATTTTTTTTTCATTGCATTAACTGCGATATTTATTGATAATAGAGCAAAAAAAAATGTTTTACAATATAAGAAAACATATCAATATCTACAAAAGACTTGGATACCGCCGCCGCAAAATGACCAGTGTATCCTTACGCAAAGCAGTCGTCGCAAATTTTTTTGGGACTACTATCGGAATAGCATTGCTGTCCATAACCCACTGCTGACTATGACTATTGACCAAATCCCCATTACGGATGGGGGGAGGGATATGTCCAAAGTGGTGCTCAAATGTTTAATGGTTAGATAGATTACATTATAGTCTGCGCGAACGACGATTCTGCTAGTTATAATATAAAATAGGTGTAAAGATAATGTCTCAAGAATAGAACCATTAAAGATTCTATCATGTTCAAGTGGCGGCTATGGATGGTTAATTTTGATGGCAAAATATATCTCGTGTGAATAAAGTTATGTATTTTCATACGTACGGTTTGTGTCAGTTCCCACGCTTATTTGATTTTCTGCGTATATGGCCAACGTATATACAGTGCTAACAATATTAGCAAGGCAATCAACATACAGATTAAACGGATGTTCGTTGCATCTCGTTGCAATATTTAGGTCAAATCTACATATATATTTATTTCTTGCTAAGCCAAATTTGCGATATGGTTAATAGGTAGATTTAAATTAATAATATATATGTTTTTATTAGTATTATTTATTATAGATGTAGTCAGTGCGGTAGTTATTGTATTTTCATTACGAAATATATAAGGTTAAGGTTATAATAATATATATATATATATATGTAACGTTTCATTTACATACTTTTATTTCAAAGCTAGCCCTATATATTTCTATCCTTTGTTTTAATCTATACGCACAGAAACTGCTTAAAAATGTAACTAGTGGCAAACAGTATTGAATGAGAAACAAGGCAATGTTATTTATTACTTACTATTGTAGCAGCTGTCTATTGAAAAACTCAATTCTATTGTACGCCTACGCTCAATATTACAAAATATAATATCTGATAGATCTATGTCAGGGGCGTGATCACTTCAAAATGACATCTTTTGAGATATTTTTTCTGAAACGATCTGAACTGAAGTAAAGAAAGAGCTTGCATTCAACCTGATAGTGTTCCTTTTTTTTTGGCAAATCTGTAGTTACTGTTGGCCCTTACAACTTCACCGAGTTTTTTATGGTGAGCCTAAAGCTCGAGCTGGGACAAGAAGACTGTGGGCTGAAAGGGAGAGATGGCTTTGGTCCCTGTTTCCGGGTTCCTATCCTTCCTCCTTCACTAGAGGGAGGGACGGTTGCGGACCCGGCTATTGCCGACGTCCTGGCCTTCCGCCTCTTGGTTAAATAAGGATTGAGGCTGACCTAACGGCACCTTCTGTGAGATACGGACCTCGGCTTAAGTCAGTTGCGCTAATGTGGGACATTGGCGATGCACGACCGATCACGCTGTGGTTACTGTCACTCGTGGATATCTGTAAGTAATCATATAAGAGGACTGTGCTATCTGAAGACATCATAAGAGCTTTGATATTTCCGACGACTATGATGGTCGCCTCGTAAGTGAGCCGTTCATCTTGTCATCAAGATATTAAGGAACCTGCACAATGCCATCCGTCGAGATATAACCAGGAGGTAGAACCACAATAGTTCAACCGGGAAGAGACCACCGCCACGCCTATATTTAGTGTGAAGCATTTCTTAAGTTTAGATGGAAGGGTGTGGTTGCCAGCACACTTTTTATATGAGGCGAACATCCTAGTCCTCGGAAGTAGCAACGCATCAGTGATTGACTTCTGCTAGAATTGATGTTCTAAATGAACTTGGTTATAGATTTCCATGGGTGCTAGTGACAAAAGATATAATAATGATATGATATAATAATGAATTGCTATGAATCCATATTCAAAAATATCAAATTATTTTTATACAATAGAAAACTATGATATCGTAAATATACCGTAAAACACGTAATTGCATTTGAGGTTGCGAGGGCAATAGTAATGTTATATTGATACACGCTTATTAAGCTAACAAAAGGCGAATAGTAAATTAATGGACTGTCAATAGTGGATACCATTCAATAAAATTATTAAAACGAGACACGGAACGCGAAATAAAATGAATTTCAAAGAAATATTCTCCAATGTTTATGGTGATGTGTTTTAATGGAATTTCAGCACCTACCTGCGGCTCAATCCACTCAATCAATGTTTGACATGCGGTCGATTCGTTGCCTTTAAACATACGAGTATTTGGAGCCGCATTGGCTACAATTACACTGATTGACGAATGTTTTACAAGCTTTTTTATTTAGTTGTAGTCAGCATTTCATACGCTTTCTACACTCTTAGCCCCACAGTAGGATTTTCTCCTGTGTATGTGTATGTATTCATCCTGTATGTGTTCATGGTACCCAACCATGAACACATACAGGATGAATACACAAACACCCAGACCCAGAAAACGAATCTAAACTTAATCTAAATTCGGATACCTGTCCGACCGGGAATCAAACCCGAGACCCATTGAGCGTAAGACCAGTATGGTAACCGCTCCGCCACGCGAGTCGTCAAACCTAAGTTAAGACCGTTCATGAAATTCTAAAGGCAGTGCATGCTTCTGTTGTTTACTCCGGATGAAAAACTACCACCACACTTTGTAATTCTGTTCAATTACAATAGTATTTAGCGCTATTGTGCTCCGGTTTGATGGATATGGTGTGGGAGAAATACTTATTTCAGACGGTCCAACTTGGATCTCAAAGTAGCAAAGCATATAATCATCCATTCATCAGCCCTTTGATGTGCACCGCTGGACATCGGCCTCCCCTAAATGACGGGACTCCAACCGGTCCTGTGCCTTCTGAATCCAATGGTTTCCCGCTGTCTTCTTCAGGTCTTCGGTCCATCTGGTGGGGGGGGGGGGGGCGACCGAAAAGGAAAAAGCAAAAGGGGCATGCATATAATGCAGACCTCAAATGGGGCTATGTTCTGATCTGGGATTGGTTACATTCTCCGCGGGCAACAGTAGCCACTTACCTGTTTCTACTAGGTATAGAAAAATGTTAACTCATTTTAATTGAATTAGAAGAACACAATAGTTGACTGCGCCGCTGGCAATAGGCGGTAACCCAGGATGCGGGTCAGAGCGCAACGAGGTTTTCTGGATCTGTTTAAAAATACTTTTGGCTGATATTTTCTTTTCTCAAGTAATTCTTACATTAGTAAATACTTAGTAAACCGTACACTGTCATAATTTACTCTTTTGGTGGACTTTACCGCCTTTAAACTGAAGGGTTTTGTTATCATTACAGTATTGGTGATCATATCACATGACAATAACTACATAGGAAGAGAAGACGCTTCTGTTTCTCCTGAATAGAACCCCTTTCAAGCAGACAGCCACTACATGGCTCTATTCTATTGTTATAGATCAATTAATTAAATCCATTGTATTGAATACACGTATTCTACATATTGTTAACTAATAGACGTATCAATCAAACATGCATTCCACCTAATTTACATCAGGAGTTCTATAGCATTTCTGTAAGTACAGTAACAAAACGGAACGACTTGAAATAGCAAATAGGTCACACAACAATCAAAAAATTAAAAGATATCTTATAATGTAGTGGGAGAACAAACCATCCGACCAAGCGACCCGGGGAAGGACGGCGGCATATGTGGTTGCATGCTGCCGTTAAGACCAGAAGATGCTGTGAGCAGTTCACGCCCACCAGGGAAGAGCCCAATGAGGCAACACGCTGAGGACACCGGTGGCGGTCAGTTGGAGTTCCCGGTGTCCTCTTCGCGGACGCGGACGCGGTGCGGTAAGAATCCCACATAACCCGCGTCGCTTCCACGACGTCCGGTACTTTTTGAAAGTTTCCTCTTCGAAAACAAAAAAAAAAGTGTATAAACTGTACCAATTCAAACTTGGCCAACGCTGGACTATGGCCTAAATTCCTCTCGATCTGAAAGGAGAATGGAAAAAGGCGGAGGACTCTATAATCTCGAAACCAATTTATGATTTAACAAATAATTCGGAAAATTCGCGTATAAATCGGCGTTTACCTTAAAAGCAATTTTCGTACTTATCAAACTTATTGCTCTACAGCAATTTGATGCTGGCAATTTTACCAAATTGTCCGCTTTCATCTCTTTTCATTGATATCTGAACAAATTTAATAGATAAATCTACGAAACGGGAACAAATTACATGCTTACTTATTATAACGTATTATTTACGGACTTGATTAAAATCAAATTAATATGAACTCTTAATCCTGAACTTCTATTACATTGTTATTTTTTATTATATACGAAGATTTGAAATCAAAATGCTCTAATTTATTTTATCTTGTATCTTGACTTGGCTAGAAATCTTGCCGGAAATTGTAGTGCAGCAACATTCCAAGCTATATCTCTTGCTACAATATTGATTGTTATTGTGTAACATCACGTTGTTCTACGTAGTACACATGATAAGGCGGAGGTTATAAATACGCAACTGAAGAATGCGAAATCTGTTTACGGGCTCATATTGCCATGAGTCCATATCGCCATTTAATGCAATACAAGATGTGAAATATACATCAATAATATTGAGCACACCTTTTTAAAATATGGACTTTAATGGACGCGAAAATATTATATTTACGCGTATAACTAGGTTACACTATAAGCAAAGTATACTAAAATGAATCAAACAATCATAACGTGAAGTAATATTTGAAAATAAAACTAGCCGCGGGAAAATCAAACATAAATACTGTTTCGCTCGAAGTTGTATTAAATGAACAAGTTGCAGTGACCATGGACGAACAAAGTTTTACCTACATTGCGAATGCAATTGACTAGACTGCGTATTTCCGGGTGAAAGCATAAACTTTAAGCAAACGGGAACCGGCTTCGTTTGACCCTGGGAAACTTACCTACTTATAAACTAGTATTCGCCTATTGCTCTATATTTGACTGTTATCAGTATGAAAACACGAGGATTTTTCAATCGAAAATGCTAAAAGTCGCAAATGCACCAAAAAATCCTTGTAAAACAAGGAACAAGTACAAAACATACAAGGTTTTGTTGGGTCGGGGATATTCGCTATTAGTTAGGTTAGGTTATTATTCTTTAGAATGACATTATGTATATATTTTCGTATTTAAATAACGTCATTCGTTACATTACTAATTCGTGTGGATCAAAATTATTTTGAAAACTAACTGTCGAATGAACACAGGTCTTCAACAATTCTCGTAGCGGACTTCGATTGTAACGCCTTCACAGGTTCAATGCACACGTATCCATCGTTCTTCCTGTTCTAGTTTCATTTCCTCTGTAGGTAACTGCCCCGGAAACTTTCATCTGGATTTATATTGTTTTTTCTTATAGTGTTTTTTCAATACTTAAAAGTACAACTTTATTTTGTATGGATCCTATAGGGCTTTTTCTTTTTTAGTCAGCATCCTACACATCGAAACAAATAATAATGTTTGAAGGTAAATTCAGAACAATGTTAACCTTTAGGAAAAAATATTTATACGCCGCGATTTATACTTAATATACTTTCTCATTGACTCTATTTATAAAAGATACGACATTTATTTTTGTATTTTATTCTCTTCCAAATTAACACGATAAAATAAAATGAGCGATTGATCTTGCTAATTGTTTTAATTGTTCGTAACACTTCGTCGATTTTAACGGATTAATTAAGTATAATATAAAAGCCTAATAAACTGTGGCGTGAAAAAGGAAGCATCTCAGTTCCGCTTCTCAGTTGCAGCAACTTCGAGTAACTAGTTAAGTTTGCTTTAATAGACTTAATTTAAATTCCAAGTACTTCTCACATATTGGATCTAGATAAAATCACCAACAAGGAACTAACAAACCGCAGATATGGAAACGTGTAAGTTTTGCTATTTCTTCCATTGAAACGCATAAATTACATTAACCCACCAAAAAAGGTAATGTCTATACATAAATAATTAACTTAAGAAAGCACGCGATTTTGTATGCAAACGATTTCTGACGCAAAAAAATTGTATGGCGATTCGCGAACAATTTTAACCTCCTAATAAAACGAAGTTCGATTAGTCGTCGATGGATGAGCACAAATCTCCTTTTCAAGTTACTATGTATAATACTCGTAATGTATAATACTCGTAAATACGCTACGCAACCCTATTGTTAACACATTAAGCACTAATAATCACATTTATTGTCAGAGATGCAGATTAATCTAAGGGAAATTATCAAAAAGATCGCGAAACACAAAAGCGGATATTACATGTAATAGAAATGCGTAACACATCGACAATTTACCACCTATTACCTATATTAACAACTTAACCACTTGAAGAGCTTATATATTCTTCTCTTTTCTACTTTTATTTACGTCTAACTTCAAAACATTTTTGGTATGATTTTATTAAGATGAAAATAAATTACGTTTGCATAAAATAATGTCTGTTAAAGTTTTCGTCTAAAGGTACCTACACTGCAACGTATGTTACACGATTACGTTTCCGTTGTCATATGAAGGGCTCAAACGTGTTGATTATTTTTAGAAGTCTAATATCTATACAAGGGCATAGTTATGATTTATCGTGCATTATTGCACTATATGTGGAATTGTATTGGTCTGTTTGTGTGT
The DNA here is from genome assembly GCA_949699795.1 of Spicauda simplicius. Classification (NCBI taxonomy): domain Eukaryota; kingdom Metazoa; phylum Arthropoda; class Insecta; order Lepidoptera; family Hesperiidae; genus Spicauda; species Spicauda simplicius. The sequence goes on from OX453056.1 coordinate 18,933,935, forward strand.
TTTCGGTGACCGCATACTAAACACCACAACTCTCATGCAGACTGAAAATGTACGTAAACAAACGCATTAATTGGACGTTTGCAATTGTCTCGTTTGCTTACGACAGTTTTTTGTTTTTCTCGTCCCTGTAGAGATTTATGAATACGTCTTTAATCACATCATTGTCGAGATAGTGGATGGGCAAAAAGGAAATGAAAGAGAGAACAAGGCGCGAAAAGCGTCACCTGCTGCTCTTAGTGGCTGGAGGCGTCAGTTTCTCGTTACCGTGTTTATGTTACCTCAGCAAATGCCTCTGGAACTTCTCGCGCAATTAAAATGTAAATCTAACTTGTATTAAAAAGCAAGTACTCTCCGTCACTATTAAAGTTTCTATATACGTATAAAAATCCATATTTCTTTCAAACAGTGTACAAGAAACAATTTCTGATTTTTGTAGTGAGTGTGAAAATACATAGTCATTTCGTAACCCCAGTGGGTAAATTTCATGTGCCCTTTCATGCTTCCGAGGGCACGTTGAGCCGTCGCTCTCAGTTCTTATCAGAGGATAGCAGTCGTTAAGCCCCGTCGGACTCCTTAAAGCCGGTTTGTAAATATTCTGACACAGATTGGACTCCAACCCAAATATACATCGAAACTGCGTGACGCAGTAGGTACGTTTCAAGTGGTCATTCCACACAATTATCAAATAGTAGAACCATTGCAATTCCACCACAAAACTACCATCGTTACAGTGGAATAGTGTGGTTGCCTGCTTATTTTCATATGAGACCTCTACGTTTAAGTTCTAGGTCTCCAGACTAGCAACGCTTCTGTAATTGACTTCAGATAGAAAGCGTGTTCAATGTGAAGTTGCTTACAGATTTCCATTTGCGGCAGTTACCATCAAGTGAGCTGCATCCTAGTTTGCTGCAATAACTGGATAAAAAAAATATCGATAGATATACTAATATTAATATTTTAAACTAAATGAACTTCGCAGCGTTAAAAATACTATTTTACCCACAGTAAAAAGTGATAGCCTAATAGTTGAAACTTGCCCTCTCGATCGGGAGGTCCGAGGTTCAAACCCAGGCACGCACCACTGATTTATGTGCATATTAGAAATTAATTATCACTGCTTTTCGGTGAAGGAAAACATCGTGAGGAAACCTACACACCTGAGAGTTATTTAAAAAAAAAAGTTTTCGGAGGTGTGTGAAGTCCACTAATTCGCACTTGGCCAGCGCGGTGGACTATGACCTAAACTCTCTCATTCTGAGAGAAGACCCGTGTCCAGCAGTGAGCCAATAATGGGTTGATGAGAAAAAGTAGCCTGTATGTTAATCCACAGTGTCAGCTAACTCATTACCAATTTTAATGAAAATCGCTTGAGCCGTTTTGACGTGAAGAAGTAACAAACATACACACTCACAAACTTTCGCCTTTATAATATTAGTATGAAGTATGATGATAGTATGATGGTTTAATTGTAAATCTCCATTAGTGATTGAAATATCCATATTACAGATGCTATCGAATAATTAGATGGTAATAGTATTTATTGACTTAATGGAATACTGTAGTTCATGTAATGCAATACGACAGTAACCAGTTTTGCAGTTCGCAACTATAAATAGTAGTGATTCTATTTGAAAAATAATAACTTTGGTTGCTTATCCAACGTTGCAGTTGCTCAAGCCGATTCCGTTCAGGCGTTCAATTTGTTGCTTGAGCGACCAAAGAGTAGTACATTGATTTTATTTAAAAAAATGTGCCCAGTCAATTGTTTACGCATTTGTATAATTATACAAAATTGTTGTTGGATTCAGAAGGCACAGGACCGGTTGGAGTGGCGTCATTTAGGGGAGGCTTATGTCCAGCAGTGGATCTCAGAGGGCTGATGGATGGATGGATGATTATATGCGTTGCTACTTTGGGAACGTAACGTTGGAACTATTAAACTATAGCAATTTTGTAAGACGCGTTAACTACATTTGATCAAGAGATAGTAGCCAATAGTCAGCCTTAATATTATTGGAAAAATATTTTACCTTGTTAGTAAACTACAATTCCAGGTATAAACGTCGTTGCTCTAAATTCGTGTCGAGGTTTCGGTTTGGTCTAGATTTTATTTGTCAATTCAAATATCTATCCGTCCATCTGTTACAGGCTTATGTCACTTGCGATGTCGCCGTGATAAATTGTTCATGTTCTCTGGATATATGTCACTAGACCAGTCTTGTTCTGTCACAAGCGATCAAGCTAAGTTATTATAGCTAAGGGTGGTTAAATTTATATGGATTAATTATTAAGGTAATTAATTTGTTATATCTACCAATTCGCACTTAGCGTGGTGTAATCTCTCATTATGTGCCCAGAACGATAATGGGTTGACTACAATTAACATATTTTAAATTCTGTTTTACATTGACTAAGACATTGCTCAAGATTGACATACAAAGTAATGATTAGTAAGCACCAAAGCATGGTAGTCTAGTCGAATAAGATTTGAGTCCCGCAGGATCCTAACTAGATAATCAAAAAGATCGAGGTAAAACCCATGAATTCTCCGGCATGTATAAGCTGTTCGAAACAGACGTTGATCCGAGATTCCGAGAGAGATTGATCCGAGAAATAACAATATTCAGTAGATGATGAAGCATTAATTACTTTATAGCATGCTACTATTTTTTGTTGCCCTACCATTTATATGTGGAGAAAAGTAAATAAGCGAACAATAGCAACAGCCAATAACACTATGAACCAACGTGTTAAGTCCACATAAGCGTATAATTGTGCAGTTTTACCACGCGCATGAGCTGGGAAGTGACATGTGTCAGACGTTGCGGTTATGAGGATAAATGGGAATGGCATACTTTCTAAACATTTGCCGCTTGAATATAGGCTTCTGGAACAATCGATGTGACCCAGGCCAAATGTGGTGCGACATACGCGGCTAATGACTAGGTATAGTTAGCTCTCACAGAGTCTCTTTAGCTAACGTGTCTGTTCATGTCATGTTAATTAAATTACTGTGCCGATGTTTTGCGGGAAGCGTAAAGTTGACTTATTCCTATGTGGGCTTTGAGTGGTGAACTAACTGCCCTAATGGTTAGCGACAGAGTTTATTTAGTGTGTAAAGTTCTGAGACGCTACATGGAAGGTTAGCATACCAGAGTAATATAATACATGCTCGTTTTATTATTCACTGTTAAACAAAAAAGTATATAACCGTAATATCCATTTCTTCAAGTATTCCAACTTCTTAAAAGTTATAGTCCATGAAATGTATGTATTTTCATAATGATATTAAGGATATTTAAAATATTATGAGGTGATAAATCTATCAACATTACAAATTTTACTAAGTGCTAGAATCATTGTAGTTTGAACGTTGAGCCTATCACCCACACACACATATTTTTAACGTAAGCCATGGACATCTGTAAGCAACTTCATATGGAATATGGGTTCTATCTGAAGTCAAACACAGATGCGTTGCCATTCCCGAGGACTATGATGGTCGTTTCATATAAAAGTGTACCGGCAACCACACCCTTCCATCGAAACGCAAGAAATGCTTCAGACTAGAAATAGGCGTGGCGGTGATATTTCCTCGGTCGAACTACACTGGTTTTACCGCCCGTCGTTTCAGTGGAATGGTGTGGGTGCTGACTCACTTTAATATAAGAGGCGACCATCTTATTCCTCGAGAATAGCAATGCATCTGTGACGTTAGATGTAACACTTCCTTTACAGAAAGTTGCTTATAGATGTCCATGGGAGGCAATGACCACTTACCATCATGTGGACTGCATGCTCGTTTGCTACTGCAAACAGTTATCCACTAAATAACCCGTGAGATAGTTAGTTCCTGATCACCCAGGTAGCAAAAAGTCACTACTGCTAACTTTTACGTGGAGTTCAGCGAATTTTAAACTTACCATTCTAATTAGAAGTTTAATCAGAACTGACTTAGAAAGTGAGATATCGAGTAGAACTTTTTATTAGTTGTTTTAAAGTAGTTTGAAAAGAAAATATTTCGTTTTTGTGCCAATTGTATTTTACGCATTAAGGCTAAGATGTCGTCGGAGATAAATTCATACATCACAAATGGTGTGGTTGTAGTAAGACAAAGGATATTACTCGAATGTACTGTACTCGTATATTGTATCCAACCTTCTATCAGCTTTTACAGTTCAGAGGCCTCACCTAATGGAGGCTTTGGCCAGTTCAACGGTATTAATAACCGCAGTGAGTTTCGATGTTACACATTCAGAAGGTCTGTCTATCTTCCGGATTTTGTGGGTTCGCCGCCTCCCACGAAATTCACGGACAGAGAGTACGTTGTGCATTAAGGCCGACACCATACAACATATTGGATATGTTATTACATACTAGACATGGGGTTCGTCCCTATAGCCTCGGGGTCAGAATAGGGCTACGATATCCCCTGCCTGTCGTAAGAGGCGACTAAAAGGGGCTTCCGGGGTTGCAGACGGCTAGAGTGGGAGCTCGGTCCGTTCGGTCAGGCAATCCCGGGAAGGACGGCGGTATGTGTGGTCGCATACCGTCGTAAAGACTAGACGGAGCGGTGGGCCCAGCCGCCCAACTGGGAGGAGCACGATGGGGCAGCGCGCTCGGAGGATTCCGGTTGAAGTCGTTTCGAGATCCCGGAGTCCACCTTTTCAGCGCCGAGGACGGCCACCGGGGGGGTTTTAGTGCGGTAAAAATACCACATAACCCTGCGTTGCTCCCACGGCGTCGGGTACCTTTGGAAGGTTTCCCCCTCGAAAACAAAAAAAAAAAAAAGACATGGGGTTAGGTATATTTATTTGCATATGCATTTAATTGTACTTTAATATCGTTATTGCATATTTTGGTACTTTTTCATTAGTATTGGGCATAATAGTTCGCCGTTCGTGCTTTTAATTGACGAGCCGCGTGGCGCAGCGGTTACCATACCGGTCTGACGCGCAATGGGTCCCGGGTTCGAATCCCGGCCAAACAGGTATCTGAATGATGAGTTTAGATTCCTGTTCTGGGTCTGGGTGTTTGTGTGTTCGTCTTGTGTGTGTCCATTGTACCTACGACACAGGAGAAAATCCTACTGTGGGGCTATGAGTGTAGAAAGCGTGTGCGTGTGTGTGTAATTCGCTTGACGACCAAAAAAAATGACATATTTATACCGATTTAAGTTTGACGACTAAAATAAAATTAATGTTTTTTTGATAGTGCATATTTTACCCTTTTTAAAGTGCATATTTTGGCATTAAGATAGCGCATATAATCCGATGTCTAGTAATATCTATTAGAAATTAATAAACAATTATAACAAATGCGTCGGACGTAGCTTAGTCGCTAAGGTTTAAATCATAATTGGCGTTCGCAGTAGTACCGCCGGCCACCGACACCGTCTGGCGCCTCGCCGCCTCAGACGCTGCCCTATTAATTGTCCGAATAAAGGACAGGACAAACGTATCTCGCTCGAATTGCTTGTTCTAACACAAAGGAATTACTAATAAATGCCTTCTGAAATTGAGACACGCCGTCCGGTATGTCGTCTGGTTAAAACGGATGAACGGGCATATTTCACTTTGCATTTATTTTTAGGGTTTTATATTTACTAGTCACCCGTCGCAACGGTCGAAATTTGACCGTAATTTAAATTAAAAAACTAAAGTTCTTATTGTCCAAAGTATTTCTCAAATTCAAATAAATTTTATTAATTATCAAGTTATTTTGAACACACTCGTTAAAGGTAAAAATATGTTTATTTAACTAAGCTGCATTTAAAATCAATAGCGGGTATTTTGACAAATACATCTGATATTTTTGACGTTATGTATTTTCATAGTAAGTGAGACATTGAATGTTCTATTTCATTTATTATGTATGTGTTTGTGTCAAATGCAAGGTAGTGCGTGCAATGTGTTGATTTTATGTATGTTTTATGCATTATTTGAAAAAACATAATTATGAGCATTGCGTAATCCTTCTCTACGTCAATTATAACCGTGCGTAATTTCATACTCCTCCGTCTGCGGCAAGTATCTTAAAAACGGATCACAAGTTTTTGCTTCACGTATTATATATAGATATAATACGTGAAGCAAAATATATATATTAAATATATAGATTTAGATTTATGTGACGGTTTATACAATCATATAACATTTCTGTATTATTTAACTGACTTAGCAGTGCATGAAAAGTATGTTGGCCACATGTATATAAGCAGTTTCAATTATTGTTATGTGGTAATAAAATGTTGTTTTAACAATGTACAATAATATATTATAATGAAAATATTTTTACGAATTATGCGCGCACGAAAGTGTATTCGACTTTGACACGTAGGAAAAGAGTATTGAAAGATGATGTAAATGTATAATAAGTTTTGCGCTACCAATCTAAGATAGTCACCACATATATAGTAAGACAAAATCATAACCTGAATAAATCAAGAATCATATTAAATTTACGTTACTAAACCAAGCAAAGGGAAGTAACGATTAAAATCATTTCCCCAGTCATTTTTGTGTGCAATTGAGAGCCTGTTTGCGGAATGCCTCGATTTAGGATTATCCAGTTTGGATTATCCTACCTATATATACAACATGTGATTCGTACAGCAAGGCGCATGTTGAATACGCAATCTATATACGCCATCTCAGATTTTTATCAGTGGCAAGATTAGGGGCGCCTGTGCTCGGTCACATTTGAGCCTACTACAAAGCCATAGAGGGTCCAGCGTGGGGATTGCAATCCGGCCCAATTTCCGGCCGGATTGATCAAACGATTAATGTAAAAAAAACAATATAAATACAAAATTAACTTTATTAGACTAATTTTGAAATTAAAAATAGAAGTCGATAAATTTCGCAGTATCAAAAAACATATAATCACATTTTTTTCACATTTTAATGGTTTTACGTAGTTAAACTCTGAAAAAATACAACATATTTTAATAAGCGTAACGTGAGCAAGTCGTTATTCCGTTTTAATTGTTGATGTAATTCACTAACGACACAACACAACACAATAATCATTACATAATTATTTTGTTTATTTCAAAAATAAATAGCAGGCAGGTATTTTCTTCGAAGAAGTTAATTTGCGAATGCAATTTCATTAAAATCATTTTTATTACTTTGTGCGGTATAAGACGTAAGTTCTTGCTGGACTTGTAACAGTAACTCTTCCTGTAATGTCAAATCTTTGCCAAAATTTGAAATAACCGGATCAGATCACCGGACCCGGTGAATTGGTACCGGATCCGGTAAGTGCATAATGATGCCGGATTCGCCGGATAACCGGATCCGATTTTCCTGATTACAATCCCTAGGTCCAGGGGCCTTATCCACTTCGACTTAGGTACGTAACGCGCTCAGTCAAGTTATTTCATAGCCTGTAATCCAACTACTTCATTTACGTTCGTGTGTTTTATCAAAATATATATTTTATAGTTAATGGTAAGGAATAACAAGATAACCTATTTATTATTGGATATAAAGATAATCATAATATACATATATATTTTAATTGAACAACCAATTAACGTGGAAGTCACTAGCCCATTATGCTTTTTTATATACAAGTTTTAGAATTTAAAAATCCCGAAATCTGATATTTGGTCGTTTTGATTTGACTGACTGAAGAAGCAAACAAGCATGCAGTCCACCTGATGGTAAGTGATCATTGCCGCCCATGGACATCTGTAATCAACTTCATACAGAACATGGGGTCTATCTGAAGTTAATCACAGATGCTTTGCTACTCCCGAGGGCTATGGTAGTATGCCGGCAACCACATATTTCAAATTTGAACTATAGCGAGTTCTGAAGAAATGGAAATACATACATACAAACGTACATAAATATATACATATGGTCTACAAAAACACTACCTCCTTTCTGTCGTAGAGTAGAGTCATTTTATGACTGAATTTTCGATTAAATTCATCGAATGACATTCCAGATTCACTTGAACGTCACGAGAGAGATTAACTGAAATCGACTTGAAGAAAATGTTAATTCCGCAGTCCATTAAAAAATCTTAAATAAGCACTGAAAATGAGACTAATTTTAACATGATAAACATAAGTGAAGGTTTGTGGATTAAAATGAACTATATAATTCCTTTATAAGAATCAATACGTGTATGGAACGAAGTCTTATTTTAAAAAGGCAAAAAACCTTTTATGCATTTAAGCAAAATTCAAAAAGCCGCACAACAAGTAATGATTACCTTAATTTTTAATCCCTTCTCTAAACGTAATGAAAATTGATAACTAATAATTGTATTAATGATGAAATGCCATTATATTGATTCAAATTAATTATTATTTTTAATTCTATACTAAATACTGTTCCTCATTCACGGTTTCTGTATTCACGGCACCAGTGCGGAATCTAACCCGGTATGGTAACCGCTCCGCCATGCGGGTCGTCAAATAAGGAGCTGTGACCGTAGTTTGTGCAGTTTTTATTAAAAATATATTTAGTTAATTAATAACATTTTTAGCAATTAATAGTAAATAGGTACATATCGTATATGTGGCCAGGTATGTCCAGCTGCGGTACTTTCGGTCACTGCTTGCGGTCACTACAGGTAATTAACTAATTTCTGCTACGTTTAGTTAATTATAGCTCATGTAAATATTGTTTCGCGCCGTGAAGTAACAGAGCAATAAATTTAATGAGATTCCGCAGTGTCAAAGGTGTTTAATCATTATGTTGCTTTCTTTATGATTAAATCACGGTTGGAGATACTAAGATGATACTAAGATGTTTCTTTGATTTATAAGTTATCAAACAAGTTTTTAATTTATCGTTTTAAAATAGTATCGTTGAAATATACATTTCCAGTATTCTTTAACTTTGCCAATTAAACAAAGTTAAAGAATATTAGAAATCTATTTTCCATCGTAAAATTGACACAGAAATGTACGAGGCTGACTCTATCAATTTTCCTAGGTATTTGATTGGGCTATAGTAGATAACTGGTAAACGAATTTCAGTGTGGTATTTAAATAAAAAATAGAGGTTTTTCAGAGAATAACACTAAGTTATTTTTTAACCTAAAAATATTTAGGTTTTGCTCGAAGAAAGAGTTCAATGTAAAGTCAATTTAAATAAGGTGCATAGCGATCGGAAGCCCAGAAAACCAATATCGCTGGCATTCCGACACCCTGACGTCATGATATGCAGTCATAAAAATGCTGATACCTATTCTATTTCTAGTGCTCTAATATTGTCATATTTATCACATGTCAATAAAATATTTTATAGCTTTTAGTTTTATATTTAAACTGCGACACATTCCATGTCATGAAATGGTGCATAGCCACACAATATCACACGATGCATACTTGTTGAGTAATTTCTATTAAATAAGTTGTCGAGGTCTCCTTGACCGCTTGTTCAAAGCCCAGCAGATTTTTCGTCCCTGTAGTTCCGGGATCAGAATAGAGCTACGGTATCTCCTGCCTGTCGTAAGAGGCGACTAAAAGGGGTTTCCGGGGTTGCGGGCGGGTAGAGTGGGAGCTCAAACAGTTCGATCAGACGACCCCGGGCAGGAAGGCGGTCTGCGTGGCCGCATACCGTCGTACAGACCAGACGAAGCGGTGGGCCCAGCTGCTCACCTGGGAGGAGCTCGACGGGGCAACGCGCTTAGACGACTCCGTTGCGTTCCTTTGGAGATCCCGGAGTCCTCTTTTTAGCTACGAAGACGGCCACCGGCGGGGTTTAGTGCGGTAAAAATCCCACATAACCCTGCGCTGCTCCCACGTTGTCGGGTAACTTTTGAAGGTTTCCCCCTCAAAAACAAAAAAATTACAAAATAGTAAAATAGGTGTTTCAATATTCGTAAAAAGGGAGCAATATACAAATTTCCTAGCGCTTGCATCAAAATTTCTAGATTTTTAAGCTAAATTGCATCCACCGTACCAGATAGTTTTCCACACCAGTGAAATAGTTGTCTAATTATTTGTACTCAAAATGCAAAGTTATTTATTCTCCTCGGGGCAAAGTCGGAAAATTACAAAAGAAACTCACTATCCTTTATTTTCTAGCTTCAGAAGTTTATGCTTTAGCTTCCGTACGTTGCACTTGGCCGCCGATTTCGAATATATTGTTTTACAGTAGATATCTGTTTGGCTGAGAATTGATTCAGTAGTCTGTTGCATATCCGACTGTATTCCACATAGCACCTAGGAAGACAACCGAGGTGGTACTAACGCGTTAAAATCCTATATAGCCCGCTGTCGTTCCAACGGCGCCTTAGTGCTTTTTCAACGGTTCTGCCCATTACTAAAAATTAATGACTATCCTTTCCATACTTCCTTACCATATCGTCATTGATGTATATATTTATTTTAAACTAGCTGAACCCCGCAGCTTCGCCCGCGTTAAAAAAAACGATGTATCGATTGTCCCGGGGGAGTAAGATATATAAGATATTTTCCCACGGTAAAAAGTATCCTTCATGTTAATCCAGAGTGTCAGCTAACACCCTTTTTAGGAAATCTTATCACCCAAATTTTATGAAAATCGCTCCAACCGTTTACACGTGAAGAAGTTACAAACATACACACTCACAAACTTTCGCCTTTATAATATTAGTATGAAGTATGATGACATTTATCTTTTGCTGTAGTTGTTTAAGTCCCGTGAATCTACTTTCATAAATGTGCTTCGTGAGTCGTGCATTGCACAAACGCATGACCCTTAAAATTGTATGATAGAGTGAACAAAGCTTTTGCAAATGTAGTAGATAACTACCTACACTCAACACGTGCCGGTCTTGTTATTTTAAAATAAAGTTCTGCAAAATATAAAATTTATTCTTCAATACATTTACTTTGTAAATTTATATCAAAGTAAATTTACAGTAATATAAATGTAGGTAAGTCAATCATTATTTTATTTAAATAAATTGGCATGTTATATTTGATATATTTAACGAGCGTCTTGTTCATGCTTGTTACTTTACATGCACTTCAATTGTAAAACTTCTAAGGTATAAAATAGCCCTTATATTCTTCCTTTATGGGGCGGTCAACATGGTCAACACTTATATTTAATCACTATCATTATAGATCTCACAACCCTATTGAAAATATAAATAACAAGAAATAAAAAAAATCTATCAATATAGAGAGAATGGCAATCTATAAGTCAATCCTCATTGACAATCTTGTAAAAAAACTTTGCAGCATCCTACGGTGTCGAATCATTTTTTTCGAATATTCTTCATCAGACCAAATTTAAACTGGAAATATGAGGTAAAGGTATTTTTTATTAATAATATATCTTTTTTATCGCAACACTACAAATTTTAATAAAAAATACACTCCAACTTTGACAGATTTAAGATTAAAGTTCTTTAGATTAGTTTACTTTCTTGTTAGTGTAAAATTAATATACTTTACGATGCTATATGTCCTTTGGCGCGTCGGAAAATATCCTCGAGTTTTTAATTTTCACAACTTCTAAGTTTCCAAGGATTTGGAAGTCCCTCATAAGTTTAGCGAATATTGCAGACTATTAAATATCGATCTTGTAATAGAATTTCATGAAATTTCCTATTGATATTAGATGTAAATAACTTGTGATATATACCTGTCGTAGTAAAAAATGAATAGGGTTTTTAGAATGAGAGAGGTGTAGACTTTAATCTGTCTAACTGAGGCTAGTGAGAGCCCCGGTTATACTTGGCATAATAAATCACAAGTTAAACAAACAAAGACGTCACCTAAGAGGTTCACCTCGCGGCATTTTGAATTAGGATAGCAGGTAGCTCCACGCGAACAAAAGATACTTCTGCACAATGTAAGGATGAAACTTCGCCATACGTCTTCGTGTTGTCTGATGTTAAAATGAGGCTGGAGGAATTAGGTCATGTTCCTTTGTAAGCTTCGGGAAACAAACCTTACGTTGTGATATAGACGGACGCCTTCATAATGTTCGGCTTCCTCTGTATCTGCATGTCCTTTTCAGGGCATTGAGAAAATCTTAATGGCTACTAGCCGCAAATATATTAGGCAGTTAATATTGACAGTAGTTTTTCTAATTCTGATATCTTTGATTTCTGAGTAAGTTAACTATAAACTGCTAGTTTTGCCCAACCTCATTTCAAAGGTATTTGAAGGCAATACCTTTGAAATGAGGTTGAGGTACTATAGTATATGACGCATTGCGTCGATAAAAAGTAATTTCGCTCGATAAAATGTGACCTAATGCGAAATTTTGGAGAAAATAAATGTGTTAGCAGTTTAAGGAGTTCCTTTAAGGACGTTTTTATTAAATGGGCACACTTATGTATGTCCTTTTCGAGCACAACGACTTCACCCTAATTCCCTAGACTATAGACAGTCTACGTTATATAAGTTGAAAGCATTTTCTCAATTTACCTAATTCTAAGTTCTGTCCCTTTCGCTCTCACTGTGCGATATATAGTATTTATGTAAGCACATAACACGTAGTAAAAATGTAGCCTAACGATCTGAGTCGTTAATCTCGGCCATCAATCTAGGTGCGTTATAAATTGAATGATCAGCGTCCTCGCGCCTCTAACGCCCATGTTACATTTTATTCTTGTATTAAAGCAGGAGCATTAGCAACTTTGAAATAAAATAACGGATTTTATTCCTTTAAAATACGCTATTCGTACATTGATTGAAGCCATGTATATTTGTCTACAAAAATGACACAAATACAATTTTTAAAGCGGTTTTATGAATGTCATATTTTATAAATACCCTACGAATAAAGCTATTAGAAGATAATATATAGGCTATTTATCAGCTTAGAAATTTAGGTTATTGTAGTATACTAACTTTAATTTTATTTTTAACTAGCTGACCCAGCGAACTTCGTTCCGCCTAAAAGAAAAAAAAATGTAAAGTTGTCAGTGTACCTCCACTACATTATGCATGTATTATACATAAAAACCTTCCTCTTGAATTACTCTACCTATTAAAATATTATGCGTTAACATCCGTAGCATACATAGGGACAGACAGCGCGAAGCGACTTTGTTTTATACTATGGTAGTGAAGATATAGTTAATATCCCAATATCGTGTAAAACGTTGGAAGAAGTAGCCAGGCGACTTGGCGTTGATCTTTAGCGCCACATATATCAGCGTCGTCCCACTGAAGCACGAGTATTCCGCTCCCAACTTTATAAAATTCCAGGAAACTTGTTTGAACTGAACTAACACGACCGGAGCTAGTAAAATATTTCGTGCAATGGAAAAGCGGATTTTACTTGAATTTCTATATCTGTTTTTATCGCTTAAACCGATAATTTAATTTCAAGTCACGTTTTCACTCTAAATAAGCTTTCCAATCTTGTGTAAAACAATTGTAAAAGAGACTTTATTTATAATAGTATAATTGTCGCAACAGTTTTTAGTATATTTATTTCTTGTTTAATATAATTTAGTTGACAAAAATCTAACCGAAATTCGTCGAAGCCGATCGACAACAACGAATCCATTGAAAATACGAAATCGTTTATGGAACGTCCGTGAAGCCAAGCCGGACCGCGTTAGCAGGATACCGACAGACAGGCGACTCGACGGTTCACTACCCATTTATCGCGAAAACTTTCCTCTGACTCGTTAAATCCGGAGTTTCTAACTTTCTAGGTATCAAGGATATTTTTGTGGCCACTAAAATCTTACTGTAATTTGAGAAGTAATATAATGTCCATACTAATTTTATAAATCTGAAAGTGTTTTTGTTTTACCCTCTTTCACGTAGCCACATAGCTATGATATGGTTTATATGCTGGGAGATAGTTAGGAGGGCGGAGAGTGACGTAGGCTACACTTTACCGCGCTCTCTCATTCCCATGAGAATATCGATGTTTTGTTACTTGATACATATTTAGTAGTTCCAGACGTTGTTAATAGATGGCGTTAGTAAAGTTCATTTGCAAGTTCTGAATCAAGCTATCAAATGCTATTGTAATTCCCTTTGACCGTGCGGGTGAAGCCGCGGGTAAGAGCTAGTAAAATAATGATATTGTAATACGAATCTGGGTTAGCGACTATTTCATCTGATAAAAAGATATTTATGTACATTTTTGAAGAACTGAATGATTTATAATTTATTATTCACGGCGAAGAAATTTTTAAAAAAAGTACCTAAAATCAATTAGTAGTTTTCATAAAAGTGTATAAAGTGTTGTCATAAAGATGTGTCGACACTTGACCTGACACTTATTAGGTTATTATTGGTCGTTTAAAGCTGATAACACATATTAAAATATATAAAAAGTAATCCTAATTGGCATTTATTTTATTAGAGCCATCCGTATGTGTAAATAAAATACAATATTGCATTAACAATAGGCAAATATCTGCACGCCATTTAATGAGTCATTATAATTGAACTACATAATTTTCGATTTATTAAAATTTCACGTATCAATTTTAATGATTCGTCGAATTGCAGTCCAAATAGTTAATAATATTAATGTGCTATATTATGAAACTGTAAACCCTTCATAGTACACAAGTGAGGCGGCGTTTATACTAAGTTACAGTTTTTCACATTACCGAGCTAAACAAATCTTGGCTTATATTTAGTAAGCTCGTCACATAAATACAGCATCTTATGCGTCTGTTTAGAGCAGTGATAGCCTAATGGTTGAAACTTGCCCTCTCAATCGGGAGGTCCGAGGTTCAAACCCAGGCACGCACCACTGATTTATGTTCCTATTAGAAATTAATTATCACTGGTTTTCGATGAAGGACAACATCGCGAGGAAACCTACACACCTGAGAGTTCTTTAAAAAAAAAAAGTTCTCGAAGGGTCTGAAGTCCACCAATTCGCACTTGGCCAGCGCGGTGGACTATGGCCTAAATCTCTCTCATTCCGAGAGAAGACCCGTGCCCAGCAATTGGACAATAATGGGTTGACGATATGCATCTGTTTCAAATAAAATTGGTAATTTTTTTTATACGTTGTCAATTATTCTTATCTCATTTGTATAAACAAAGGAACGTGCATCCCACCTAATGCTAAGTATCAGTTGCTGCCCGTCTGCAATCAAACGTAAATAACGAAATCCTACGTAAGTTTGCAGATAGATATAAGGGATAGGATCTCTGCGGACTAGTTAGGAACTTATGTGTAAATCTGCCCTACCAGTTTTTAAAGATAAAGTAGCTATCAAACATGTAGATTATTTCACCTGATGATCACTGCCACCCTTAGATAATTGTAATTTGTCTCAGAGAGACATGCCGGAACTCAGCCATGGATGTGTTCCTTAGTTGCTATGTAAGGCTTGACGCGACTTGGACTTAAATTCATTTTAATTACACGAGTATTCAATTTTTAAATTGTACACACGCACGTATTTATAATACAATCCAACAAGTTATATGTAGGCTCACTTGAATGACATATTATATAAATTCCATGATAAAAAAACTATTTCGCTAAATAATTATATTTCTTTAACAGTTTATTCTTGTTTCAAACAATAAGGTGGGCTCAAAAGTGTGAGCGCAGAAATAATTGCATGAGCTTTCAGCCTATTCGTTTTTTCCGTCTGTTACAACGCAATGCTTTTTAAATGTATCACACGGACTTGTCCTATAGTAAACGAGTAAACGACCTTGGACCAGTAAACGAGAAGTAAGTTAACTTAGTTTTAATTTGAGCCATAGTATTTTTTTCTTAAAATAAATAGTAAACTAAGCCGGCATTACATGTTTGGCAGTTTCGTAGAATATCGAAAGAAATATATAAAAATAATTAATTAATTTGCTCTCAATAAAATTAGTAAAGCGTGTAAGTAACATGTGATCGATAAAAGAACCGCACGTAGTACACGCATTAGAACCACCGATGAAAGTGTACACGTTATCCAATATTCAACAGAGAGTGTTGACAAAGAGAGTACGAAGGTTAACAAGGGTGTCATACCGTTTCCGTCACGCCACACGAAACAGTTTTGACGCCGATGCGTACCAGTGGATAATTCAAATCAATTACGCCAATTATCGTCTGTCGTTTAATCGTTGCCTATGTGTCAATGTAATCTCTGAGGCGAGAGATGCATGCATTCTCGTATGTCATTAGCGTTACTTGAGCGAAGACGCGGAAGCTTTCAATCAGAGCACGGCTATTACGCTTCGAGTCAAATTAATAAAGTAAACTGCATCTGCTCTTCAAGGAAACTTGAAACGTGGTAGTCGAAATATTACATATCAACGACTTTAACCATTACTTATGTTTTACTTTTTTTATTAAAATACTGGGTAACAAATAACTATGTAATTTATTGGACTCTATTATTACTATTTAATGCGTGAATAATGACAATGCGTCCTAAGTTACATATGAGGCAACTTGAATTTGGCATCACCTGTATGTTAGCTTATTAAAGCTTTTTAGGTCTGAAACCTCTGTGATACGATTTACACCACCGCTGTGGCCATTTCGGCTTATAAAAGCCGTGTTAATCGCCGATGTGTTTTTTGAGGCGAAGATAGGTAAAGAACATACTCTTATCTCTGGTGCTCCAACTGTGTTCTCAGGAGTAGCAACGCATTTCTAGCCTAAAATAGAACTCTACTATTATGTGGGGGTGATTACTTTGTTGTTTATGGGTAGGAGCATTAGGAGCATTCCATCAGGTGGACTAATAGCTGTTTTATAACTTCTACATTTAAAAAAAATATGAAATTGTTCATTTCGTAGCAATATATATCTTTATTACAAGCTGTTGCACAATAACTTGTACAACATATTGCAGCAATACAAAGTATATGGCAACTATGGCAACAATGCTCTGCAATATTTCCAGCAAAACGCAATTTTTATTGTTCGTTTACGAGTCCTCTAGTTAATTGCAAAATTCCCTAGATAGGTTTCAGGTACAAAATATATGTGACTTAAATTAATTGTAAGTGGGTTTTATTTTGTCAATTATTTTAGAACATTTTTATTACAATTTCATTTCATTAAAGTTGAATAATCTCCTATAAACTTACAATAAAATTTATTCTGAATACCTCAAAAATAATAGAAGGGTCATAATGACGTTCTTATCCAAACCCGTTAAAATATTTGAAAAATAAACGTTATATGTATATCGTTACTTTCCAGGAAATTTTATACTATAGTCAGTCTACGTATAAGCAATTCTTGTTTTTAATTTTTTTTTTTCACTTTTTGTTTGGTATTTAACAGTCGCTTTTAACAGTCACATTTTGTTAAGTATTAACAGGTACAATTATTGACATGTTCGGATTTCACGAAATCTACAATTCAACGTTTCGCTACAATTGTGTCATGCGATCGTCGCTTTGAATCGAATATGTATTTTAAAATGATATTTTTTTATTTGTCATTTCTCTTTTCGTAATTCTTGATAATGTTAAAATATATTTTGATACTAAACATTACTACATATACGGCTGGATTTCACAAAACTATCCGTTAATTGATTTAGTTTTAGCTAGTGATGTGAGAAACTTAGTCTTTGAAGTCTTATTCAAAAGACTCCACTCATTTTTACTAACTCACGACTTATATATAAATAATATTTAAGTTCTATGTCATCAGTCTAAAGGCAAGACACTGACGTTTAAGTCAAATTATTTGAATATTCGAAAAGACAAGGGTAGATTTCAAAACTTGTACTTAACTACTAAAAGATGTATCCATGTTTCAACTAGTCACCCGTCGCTACCGTAATTCAACTCAAAAACTAAACTTGATATTATCCAAAATATTTCCTAAAATATTTTTTTTTTATTAATTTTCAAAGTATTTTAATACACTAGAAGGGTAAAAAGAGGTTTAAGTGACAAAGCTGCATTTAAAATCAATAACGTGTGTTTTGACAAAGGCATCTGACATTTTTGACGTTCTGTGTTTTCATGGTGAATGTTTCATTTCGTTTATTATTTATGTATTTGTGGCAAATACACGATAGAGTATGTAATCTGTTCTTAGTTGGTTTTATATATGTTTATATTACGCATTATTTGAAAAAAATATTAACATTCTGCACTCCTTCTCTACGTCCTCTATAACCGTGGAAAATTTCACAATCATCCGTGAGTGGCATAATATTACTTAAAAATGCACCACAAGTTTTTGCTTCACGAATATGTAGAGATGTAGCTTAAACGACTCGTATACACTATGATGACTTAAACATGAAATTAAATTAACTGCAGAACTGACCCGTTTAGGGTCAATTCTAGTGAAATTGAGTCGTTTTATTGTAGAACTTAAAATAATAAGTTTGTATCATCACTAGTTTTAACGGTCAGTGTGCCGATTGGCCCGATTGATTAATTTGGATGTGCTGCCCGTGCAGAAAAAAATATGTGACACTGTGATTAATGTATTTTTTGAAATATATCAATTGCAAATACAAATAAATGATATTTGTGTCTGAGGCTGTAAGTGTGCACAGGTGCACAAACTGTACATTTGATTTCCTACAATCGAACACGTAATGGATATTCTGAAACGTATAAAAACAAATATATGTAAGAAATAATGGTCTGGACATAACTTCTTCTTTTGTTCTCAGTTTGAACTAACGCATTTAAAATTTCGTGGTTTTCTTCATTACTCGGTACTCGAAACGAATAATCTCATTACGATGCTTTTTAGATGTTTCTCAAAATTAAAGCGACACGATATTTAAATCGACTTGCAGATATTTAATGAGATGCAAGTTACAATGTATTCTTTGGAAATGCCAGTGTTCAAAAATGGTATGTTTTCATGTAAAATTGTCGTGGCGCTAATAGTGTAGGTATAGATTTGTATGAATTTTAGTCGTTTGTATGTTAATCCGTATGTATAAAACTGTTTTTACTATTAATAAATTAAAATGGATATTAAAATTATTGAGTAATGATATTGGAAGTATTATTAAAAACAAAGATTACCTACTCAAATAAGTTTAAGAATGTTAAAATAGTCATTAAAACGCAGCACTTTTGTTTAACCAGCTTAAACTTACATTTTTATTCAGTGAACATACGTAACATATAAAGTGGAATGACTGAATCCATATTTTGTCAACACAAAACAACCCTGTATTTACGAGATCAAACTGGACAGGAGTAAAAAAAGTCGACTCATTCATCGATGCTCCAAATAGACGCTTTCAGCAGCGTTAGAATTGTGAAATAATTAAATCACGGACACGTTCTCGTTCGACCTGCGAGTGTGACTCCGTTTGGTGCCAATCTGAAACGCTTATTCCATTACATTTCGAAAATAGGAGCTCGATGTAACAGTCTGACGAGTTCGATAGTGACGGCAGTTTCAACTACTATTCTGTTTGTTATCCTTTTATGTCACTGCTGGGCAGGTAGAGGACTATATACTCAAATGCGTATTGGTAGGCGTACGTTATTAAACAGGTTTTACTGACCACAGTCCCATGGTAAATACCAATTTAATGTACCCTTTGAAGCAGGAAGGCATGCTAAAACTTTTGCGTTTTGCGATCACGCATCCAGCTTTCGGTCACATCCGATGTTTTTAACTTAATGGAACCGTTAAGATATACAAGGTACCGGGTGACGCGGGCTTCATCATAATTTTGGAATCCCTACAAACTACATTACTAAATTATTCTCCTAATCCGTTATTATCTTACGGCGCCGGTCTCCTCTCAGTATGATAAGGAACCATAGATAATTATTTAAACCGGTCAAATGCTAAGTGGGTAACCCAACACAGTTTTGCGACTAATACTTAGGTACTGAGAACATGTTTTCCCTCAACGTTAAATTGAGTTATAGTAACAGACAATAGGTACCTATAATAGCTATGCTCGTATTGCTTTTCATAAATAGACGTAAGCATGGTGTCAGACTGGGATTAAAGACTAAATGTGGGATTTATACCGAATAGTCCAGCTTTAGCTCTGTAGATCCGGGAAAAGAGTAGAGCTATGGTATGCTAGTCAAAAACTCGACTAAAAGGGGGCTTTCGGGGTTGCTGGCAGTCGTTGCAGCTAAATCGCCCGCCGAAGCAACTCCGTGAAAGTCGGCGGTATATGTGGTCGCATACCTTCATTTACACCAGACGGTGAGAAGGTCACTACGCCCACCTGGGTGGAGCGAAACGAAGCAAGGCACTTAGAACCATCGGATTACGTTCCTTGGAAGATCTCTGAATCTAGTCTCACATAATCGGACATCGCTTACACAGCGACAAAGTTTTCCCCCTCGATAAAAACAAGGCTAGTCTTGCTCAATAGTACATATAAGTTTATTTGCACGCTTCTTACTCCAAAGCACATATTATTATATGTTTATTTGCACGCTTTTAAAATGTCTGCCATGTAACTTTTACACAAAGACAAAACTTTACTCAGAACGAGCAAATTGGCATTTTAATACGAAGTTGTATGTACATACGTATATATTATTTGTAATATGAAGTTCCATTGTATCACCATAAAGTTTCTCGTAACTTGTCACCGTCACTTTTCGAAAAAGTTCATACTGAACTTTTGCATATTTTTAATTAATCTACGTCCCGGTATCGCTATTAATTATGTCACTCCGGTGTAACTTTGTTGTGTAGTTTTTTATCTGTTTGTACAAAAACAAAATATGATATGTATAATCTATTGACGTACTATTTTTTGTGTCATAAAACAAGTCCGTAGTGTAGTTTTAAAGAACTAAACATACAGACAGCGAGAAGCCACTTTCTTTTATACTATGTTTAACACTATTTTGTATTAATGTAATTAAGAATTCATTCTAAAATGATACAAGTCAGAGACATATAAGTTAGTATCTACCCATAAAGATAGGCTGTTTTATTCAGTACGAAGCCAAATGTGTCAGTGTTGATTGTCAGTTGTTGACCGCCACACTAATAGAGTGGCGGACAAAAGCAACGTTTTCAATAAAACCATTAATAAATGCTTTTACCGTGTAAAATAATAATTGAAATCCCATACAATTCGAGAGTTGTATACATATATTTTTCGAATTGTATAGTAGGTAGTAGTAGAGCTTTGTTGTTTGGACTTTAGAGTTTCAACGGGTTTTAGTGGTGAGTCTGAAACTCAGCCGAGACGTGAAGATGCTTTAAGGAAAGGGTGGTTTCGCTACGTTTATTCCTAGAGCTTCCGCCTTCGCTAAGGGATAGTGGTTTATAATAAGAAATTTAACGTAGTACACCGTACTTCTTATTTAGATCATAATAATCAATATGACGGTTTTTACTCTCAAAAGGAAGTTCAATAATATTTTTTTATCTTCTAAATCAATATAACCTAAATTATTATAATTATTGTTTAGAAGTAAGATTGTTACATAAATTTTTGTATGATATGCTGTTGATGTGTTAGTAAATAAATAAATAAATGACTGTAATGTGATGAAATCGACAAGATTCATTTTATGTTTTAATAGTCGGGTATCAATTCAATAAGATGGGTATTAAATCTCTAATTATATTTTATCACATTATCAAAGCTTCTGGTACCTGAAAGATTATATGTCGAAATAATTTATATACTTACGATTTCGTGGTCATACCTACAGTTTTTTCGCCGCCCTGTCATACATTGTCTCTCGAAGTGTTGGTCGAAAATCTTCTCCGCTTGATGTAGCTATCAAAGGAACTATATTTTTGGGGTAAAAGGTCACTCTCTACAAAGTCTTTTTAATACAAGCGTAGGGAATAAAGTTAAAATCCATCCATAATGAACCGAATAAAAAATATAAAAGTATAAATATAAAACTGTATTTGAGTTTCGCTACCCTGTAAAATAAGAGCATGAACATGCAAATACAGTTAATTTTAAATCATGATTCAGTTTTACTGTATTTAACTCTTATATGTATACTTATAGTATATTTAATGATTTCTGTATGCTGACTCGAGTTTATAATATTATAGTAAAGCAAAGTTAATTATATTCCGATGGAAAATGGTACTTCCATTGCAGATATGACCGTAACGGCGCGCAGATCGGCCTGACGTATAAATTCCAAAGTACGTTGTGACTTCTTATTTTAAATGTCTTTCAGTTTACATTTTGAAATGACAAAATGTTAAGGCCGACAGACCGATACGCGCCGTTGAAAGAACCTTAACGCGGTCCTCATCTATAAGTGGTCCTATCGCGGATCATGGGGATGCCGCCTACATCGCCTATAAGCTAAATTTATGCTGGCAATAGCACATGATAGGCCTCTCGTGGCATGCAAAATAGTATTTTTCGATAGCATTTGTACTAACGTACACATGCCTACGATAATCACTTCATAAACTCAAGCTGTCTATGTCTAAATTTTATATACAAAAAACAATTTTGACTATACGTTCCATCGTCCTTTGATGTAAGTGGTTTCAAGGTACAATATAGTTTACGCTGTTCTAAGGCAGAAACACGTTGTAATATACGCTACCTGCTCAAAGCCTCAAGAAAACTCACCGTCTGTGGGCGTGGTCTGTTGGCTGGAGTTGATGCGCGGGCGCTCTTCGCCGGCCGCGATGTGCTTTGCGGTGCGGCGCGCCACCGGCCGCAACTCGCGGTCCACGTCGCTGTTCTCTTCCTCCTCGTAATTGTATTCCACCTCTGCAAATAATACTCACTTGAAATATAATTACGATTTAAGGTAAAAGGACAATGACACGTTCTTTCGTTGGGAAATCTGTAGCGGAAACATGAGGCGCTACGATTGGCGTTGGTGTTATAAATGTCTATAAACATCAGTGACCTACAAGGTGGCCCGTCTTACTATGTGAATAATATTCCTTATCTATAAAGCTTCATCTAAAATTGTTGACATAAAAACATGCTTCATTGTAATAAAAATAATATAATTTGTAGTTTTTCTGCAAATATTGATTTTTTTTCACTGAATAGAAAATGGTAAAAATCATTTCTCATAATTATGCAATTGAACTCGTTAGTCGATGGAATGTATAGTTAATAAATCATATTACACATACCTATAGACATGCTTTTAGTTTTCGCAGAAGCGTATTTGACCTAGCGATTTTTTAAATTTAATTTGACATTGTCGTTACACATTTGCTATTATTTGCGTTTTTAATACGAGTTTGAATATGCATACCTACTAAATTTCCAACTAAATTAGTCGAGTATTTTGTTTATGTAACATAATCAACTAAAAGGGTCAAACAAGGTGATAATAATGTATATTTGAATTGAAGTTACAATAAATTGGTGCTGCACATGATGACAAACGTAGTTTTGGTAGTTTGTTCTGTAATTTATGTTTGTCTTCGCCTGGGTTGAACGTTTGCGTGAAAGTTTGTCAATTTTGAATTTAGAAACAATAAATAGATTGTGACTTTCCGTTACAAATAAAATAATGTCTATTAAATAACTCCCATCCTTTAGGATTAAAATAAGGTTGAATCTTTGTATGGAAAACCCTAGGACATGCAACGTGTCCCTGTAGTTCCGGGATCAGAATAGTGTAAGGACGGGACTAAATAATAGATGTTGTCTGGTTGAGTATACGTTTATTACTGCTCTACATTCTTATACTTCATCTTACTTATACTACTAATCACTACGTCACATGCCCTACCAAAACAAAAAAAAATGATGAATATAGAAACATTTTTTTTAGATAATATGATACACATACATTTTATAACTTTATAACATAATTTTCATAATAAAAAAAAAATACAAACATTTCACACAATGAAAAGATATTATTAGAATACAATTTGTAAAATCATAATTTGATTAACAAGTAAAGAAGTATCTAAACAACGGTGTAGAAATACAATATCAGAATGTTATAAACATCATCTGCATATTTGGTACAATCACAATCACAAGTCTTAAACAAATATTATTCAATATAAAGTCTAGTCCGATTTTTATGAATAGTTTTTTCTTTACCATTGACTAAAATTACAACATTTGGCGATACGTCTTTGACAACTGAATAAGGACCTAAATATAATGGATCGAGTTTGTTACAATTTTCATTTTTAACCAAAATTAAATCTCCAAATTTATATGTTACTGGGTTTATACTACTGTCATATTTTATTTTCCTTAACGTTTTACAATTTATAAGGTTATTTTTTGCATCGTTTTGTGACTTTTGTAAACGGTATTTTAGTTCTACTGCATAATTGTCAAAATTGTAAATTGGATCTATTGTTGATGTGAGATTACTAGGTAAGTTACACTGTTTTCCAAACACTAATTCGTACGGTGTAAATTTTGTACTTGAATGTACTGAAGTGTTATAAGAAAAACACCAGTAAGGAACCCATGAACTCCATTCCTGACTTTGACTGTTAACTTGCATTCTCAAATAAAATGTTAAATGTTTATGGCTATTTTCTAGGGATCCTAATGTTTCATGGTGAAAGGCTGTAGACTGTAACTGATTTATATTTAAAATTTTACATACCTCTTCCATGATAGAATTAATAAATTCCGTTCCTTTATCGGTCACGATCTGCCGGGGGATGCCATACCTAAGTATAAAATTATTCACTAATGTTGTAGCGACTGTACACGCATCCTTACCTGCTATCGGATATGCCTCGACATATTTGGTGAGATCGCATTGGAGCGTTAAAATGTAGTTATAATTATTATCTCTTATTAATGGACCTACCAAATCTAAGTAAATCTTGTCAAAAGCTGAATTTCCACAATCGGTTATAGTCATTGGTTCTTTTATGGCATTTAAATATTTATAACGTTGACATTTAGTACATTTCTTTACAAAAAACTTAACATCGTGTTCTAAGCCTGACCAAAAATATTTTTTACGAATGTTATTCAACATACGTCTTATTCCTGCGTGTCCGCTAGTGGGCAGGATATGATAATCATTTAAAATAACTCTCTTCATGTCATCGTCTTTAACTTTCGTAACGCCTTTAATTACGCATAAACGGGGTCCGGACCACTTACGCTTTTTATTTATAATCTGAGCTAGCTCTTCAATTATTTTAAAATTGTTTTCGTCTTTTATTACATACAAAGTGTTTATATTTAAATCGATACAAAAAGACTCCATTTCCCTCACAGAGACAGCTCGTGTACACTGCGATTGGGTAAACAGTTTCACAAAAAATGTACGATTTGACGACGAGTATGCATAATCACCACGCGTTAGTGATACGCATTCTTTAACTTTTCTCCACTCTTCTTCATCCACAAACACTAACTCCGTGTAATCCTTCGGTAGTTTTAACATTTCTACAACTCTT
This sequence comes from Spicauda simplicius, assembly GCA_949699795.1. NCBI lineage: Eukaryota > Metazoa > Arthropoda > Insecta > Lepidoptera > Hesperiidae > Spicauda > Spicauda simplicius. Next base: position 18,959,164 of record OX453056.1, read on the forward strand.
GGGTGATCAGTCCAATCGTTGTGAGGTGTATGAGCTACCGAAGTAGACTTACAAGGTTCCTCGTCAAGCTTCTTCTTTTGCGCCCTTGTAAGTACTGACATAATATGTTCATTCATCGCCTTTAATTCTTCACTACTCAGGTCTATGCGCGACAATGCATCTGCAGCTACATTATCGCACCCTTTCACATAAACAACCTTAAAATCCTACTCTTCTAGTATTAACCGAAACTTTAACAGTCTACTGGAAGGATCTGTCATATTATATAAAAATACTAACGGTCTGTGATCCGTTTCTATGATAAACATTCTACCGTAAAGGCTCCTGATAACGAGTCTAATATATCGCTTATATTTGGAAGTGGGAATTTGTCATGCATTATACAATTATTTAATTTTCGAAAATCTATTACTAATCGCCAACTTTTATTATTATTATTATCTGTCTTTTTAGGAACTAATAACACTGGGCTAGACCATTCGCTGTTCGCGGGTTCGATAACATTATTGGCTAACATTTTTTGAACTTGTTTTTCTATCTCATTACGTTGCGAAAAAGGTAATCTATATTGCTTAGTATAGACTGGGGCCGAATCAGGTTTTAATTGAATATTTTGTTCGTAAAGATTACATGTACCTAATTTGTCTCCCGGTAAGAAAAATACGTCAGCATATTTCGCACAGATATTTTGTATACTAATGCTTTCTTCTTTGTTCAAATGATTTAATTTAATTAAAGATAATAATTTTCGAACTCTTTCTCCGTTCAAATTCCCTGTCTCAAAAGAACAGACATTGTAGTTAGATAAAGTATCAATATCAGGTCTAAAATAACTAAGACTAACCTCTGTATCGCGAGTATTTAAAATTTGTATTAAAATTTTTCTTTCTTTCGGTTGACAGATACTTCCAGCAATAAAAACACCCTCACATAACTCTTTTGGAAAAATAACACACGACTCATTCAAATAAGAATTGACTTGAAAAATCTTTTCACACCTTGGAGGTACCGTAATAAATGCATTTTTACCTAATTTACCTAAACCTAGTGTCAGATGCTCTAATACTCCACATCAATAGATCCGCCATTTTAATATTGTTTTTGATAATGCATTTTGAATATGCGTTTTACACGATCGGTCATTTTGTCACATCGTACCGACTGGAACCCGAAACCGCAACCTTAAATGGCAGGGTCGCCATGTAAGGACGGGACAAAATAATAGATGTTGTCTGGTTGAGTATACGTTTATTACTGCTCTACATTCTTATACTTCATCTTACTTATACTACTAATCACTACGTCACAATAGGGCTACGGTATCCTCTGCCTGTCGTAAGAGGCGACTAAAAGGGGCTTCCGGGGTTGCGGGCGGCTAGAGTGGGAGCTTGAACCGTCCAGCCAGGCGATCCCGGGAAGGACGGCGGTATGTGTGGTCGCATATCGTCGTATAGACTAGACGGAGCGGTGGGCCCAGCCGCACATCTGGGAGGAGCCCGATGGGGCAACACGCTTAGAGGATCCCGGAGTCCTCTTTTTAGCGCCGAGGGTGGCCACCGGGGGGGTTTTAGTGCGGTAAAAATCCCACATAATATTCAGTTTCGGATCTAACATAAAAGTTAAATTGTTTTATAATTGTTCTATTGTATATCCAACATGCGCATACGAATTCGCGAAATAAGCTAATAAACATAAAATATGCCAGGCATTTCGCTATGAAAGACATAAGGTACACAATCAATAGATTCAATAGATAAGTGGATTTCCATCCCGGTAGGTAACACGGCCGAGTTGAACGCAGTCAATAAACATTTCAATGTGTAAACTGATATTCCATCGGACAGCGTAACAAATCGGCCGGTTACTGTTATCCACTCGATTTTTGCACTTTACCGTTCAGAGTTTTGACATTTATGTTGATAACGTTTATTCACACGCTTTTACGCTTTCAACCTGCGAGTTGGTACCGAATTTTTAAAGTTTTCTTTTGGCGCGTGTAGGGAACACATCAGAGCGTATTTCCAGCTTTACTTATTATGCCAAAACATAATAACATGCGCACATAAAAATACGTAAGCAACAGATTTTCAAGGTGGTAGAACCAGTGCAGTTCGCCTTGGGCAGTGCCATCGCCACTCCTATTTCTAGCGTGAAGAATTTGTTGCGTTTTGATGGAAGGGTGAGGTTGCCGGCACGCTTTCACATGAGGCGACCATGATAGTCCTCGAAAGTAGCAACGCATCTGTGATTGACTTCAGAACCCATGTTCTGTATGAAGTTGAGTACAGATGTCCATGGGCGGCAGTGGCCGCATACCATCAGGTGGACTGCATGCTCGTTTGCTACTTCAGCCAGATAAGAAAAGAAAATTGGAGCCAAAATGATAAAAGTTTATTCGTCTGTTTTTTTTTTGATCAAGCGTATAATTGTTACTTCATAATTGTGAACTACTTTGAATTTCTAGGAATTATAATAACCGTTTCGACTACCTTAATTAATATACACATTATCGACCAGGATGCGAACTTAGACATTTTTTTACTTATTAAACTGACTATATAACGAACCGATATATAAATTGCTTACGAAATGTAAAGAATAGCTTTCATAAAATCCTTTTACTTAAGTAGGTACTACTTTACGTTACCTTTATCGGCTTTTTAACTTCTGACCAATTTTACTTTGAGATTCTGTCATTTATTTTCTACTCAATTTTAATATCCGACAATTTATGCATCGGCACGATCCCAGGATGTTGCAGGAAATTGATGATAAAGTATAAATAAGCTTTGAACTGAAGTAAACTTCACAACTTATATAATATATGGTTATATTGTTCTACTACTTCTTCTTATTGTTTCTATCTTCACGAAAGATTAAAAAATTTAACTAAACGAAATACCACCAATTCGCTAGTGGCCAGCGTGGTGGACTATGGCCTAAAACTCTCTCATTCTGACCGAAGACCCGTGCCCAGAAGTGGGACAATAATACTTTGTACCCAAACGTGATACAATTGAATTGACTTCAAGCTACTATTACGTAGACTTCATAATCTAGAAATGCAAACATCGACATCAGTAATAATTGAAACAGGTGTGGAATTGGACGCGGTTTCGCAATCGAACTACAAATACGCCTACACGTTCTACAACTTAGCAAATATTTACTCCAGTAACTGATTAACTGACTTAACTTAAATTAACTGCTTTTTAACTTCTTCGAATATTTTGTTACAAGTTGGGTAGTTATTAGGGTTCCGTACCCAAAGGTACAAACGATACTAAGACTCGCTCTCCGTTTATCCATCTGGCCGTGTCTATCACCAAACAGTATCTCTAATACCGTAATAAAAAAGTTAAAATTTTCACAGAATATGTAGGTATTTCTGTAGCCGCTATAACAACAAATGCTAGAAATAGAATAAAGTTAAGGTTTAAGGGGGGGAGGGGGGCTCCCAGGCAACATACGTGATATTTAGCGGTGTTCCTCTACTATATTATGCATATATTATTATATATGAAACCTTCCTCTTGAATCACTCTATCTATAGAAAAAAACTACATTAACTTCCGTCGTGTAGTTTTAAAGATCAAAGCTTACATAGGTACACACAGAGCGAAGCGACTTTGTTTTATACTATGTAGTGATGGAATATATACCTATAGCAGTATGGAATACTTCGTGCGCAATTCAGACTCACGCTTAGCCGGTTATTTAATCTGTTTTCTTTTTTCTCTTTTCAGGCGCCAAAAGTAGGGAATGAATTCTCCTATGATAGATAGATATATGAGAACACGAATAGATATCATTTCGACGAGCAGCAGACAATCTCATCGTGCATCATAAAGAAGTCTTCAATAGCACAACAGGTAAAAATTTTTTACTTCTAAATGGTGTTCACACGTACCACAACCACGCCAATCCTTTGATTACACTGTGGCTGCGATGCGGTTGTATCGTTGCATAGACAACAAAATGTGTTTGTGCTTTTAGACTAATACTGTCGCAAACTTAATAAATTTAATACTTCACGGGTAAAATATGCGGTTTTTCATTCTTTTAAAATTCTTCTCACCGATATATCGACCCAGTTGCATAGATTATCCAAATTAACCAATCTACCGTACGCCCAGTTCGTTTTTCTTTTTTAGGTTACATATCAAAACATACAACACTACCTGTATCTTTGAACTAATCACTGAATTCCACGTTTGTGCTGACATAAAAAGGTCTTCTCGGTCAAATTGAATTTGTTAGGACGTTTTTTGGTCTGAAATATCGACAAAAATAAATTCTAAAAGAATTCAACAACCTCATATCATGATTACTCTTTAATTGTTAAAAATTATCTAGGCTACAGGGTGTCGTTGGAGATTACGATTTGGTCAGTTTCACCCACGCAGCAAAATCTGAGTGAACAACTATGCATTTCGATCAAATTAGCACCAACCCACGTAGTTGTCGTTCTCATAAATATTTATTTAATGGGGTAGTTGTGGTACGTGTGAAGGGACGCTTAGTCTTACCACTCGTTATTGTTTATTACAATTTGTTATATTGCTTGTTTTAAAACCAATGTGCGTGAAGCAGTTTTTGCGTTTGACTGTGAAGGTTATGGTTGCACGCTTACAACTTAATAATCAACAACGTGGGTAGGTACAACTCTTAATTGTTCCACTGCTGGGAACGGCTCGTCTCTCAGAGTGAGAGAGTTTTAGGCCACCGCGCTGGCCAAGTGCGAATTGGTGGACTTCACACAACTCCGAGTTTTTTTTTAAAGAACTCTCGGGTGTGTAGGTTTCCTCACAATGTTTCCTTCACCAAAAAGCAGGGATAATTAATTAACCAACAACGCAACTAATAGGTGTGCAATATATTAAAATTTATTTAAACTGAACTTAAATTGTAACTCCCTTGTACCATAGGTTTTAATTTATTTTTAAACTTAAATTTAATAATTCTCTTGTGAGTTTTCAGTGAGTATCAATTACATATTAAAATGTATCAGTTCCGTGATAATTTTAATCTGAACTAATATATTATAGTAGAATAATTTGTGAACGGTAAAATAAGTAGGTATAGCTTTTCATACGGGTACAAATATCAGTATATGTAAGATAGGAGCCAAACGCTCGTTAAATTAATCCATATTGATTATATTACCGGGGACAAAATACGTCGTTGTTGTAAACTGCCCTCCCGGGTAACATAACAGCGAGTAAGCAATCGAATATTAAAGAGCTTGGTAGATAAAACTTAAGTATTGGACACCTTGTATAAGATTTATGATTTTAAAGTAATAATATAACACAGAATTTATATATTTTATTATGTAACGGGTACTCGCGATATGCGATTTTTAAATTTCATTCTGCCGATATTTCGTCCGCCAAATATTTCGACCGCCGGCCAAACTTCAGTGGCGGAGAGAAACCGTTGACAAGCACTAGTGGTAAATTAACCTATCTACCCTACGTCTACTTCGTTTTTCTTTTTTAGGTTACACATCACGACATACAACACTAACTGTATCCTTACGCATCACACTTTGCACTATTTAGCTATTTTGTAATATCGGCAGAAAGAAATTCAAAAATCGCATATCGGAAGTACTCGTTACATACTAAAATTGTATAAGATTATCTAATCTGAGATCATTAAAGAAATGTCATTTCATTCTTAATTTCTTTATATTAGTCTACTACGTCAACGGCGAAACTTTTCAAAGTTTATTACATAATTTATATATATATGTTACGGTAAATGTAAGTAACCGGTAATTATCTATAATTACCGGTAATTATAGATAATTACCAACGCACATGGTAAATGTAGTAAATTATCCACATTTACCGGTAATTATATAAAACTTCCGCGCGCTCGTGGTAAATGTTGACTTAAGCTTGGCAATGGAGAGCGAACGGCGCTGGGAAGGTGATATTTGCAGCCGCGCACGTCTTGACTTGTCATTTGCTAGCGTAAAGCGTAGTGAAGAAGATCTTGAGGCGATAGTAAAAAATCAAAATGGACAATCCAGCGAAGATGTTGATACTAATTTAGAGGGCAGTATAAATAACGACATTCATGCCGACATTACAACACAACAAGGGACTATTAAATCAGGACCTTCCGATAGGGACGAGTCAATTTCGACTAATCAACTAAACGAAAACGACGACGGTAACAATTTAGAAAGAGACAAAGATGAAAAGAATATTTATGAACCAAATGAAACTGAAAAAAACTCCGAGAGGGACAATGAACAAATTTTTAACGAAAATACGGCTGTACAGGCAATAAATGTATGTTCTCGCAAAATTGAAGAAGCTAGAATCGATGCTAGGCATTCGCTAGAAAAGCAGGCTGAAAAAATGATAAAAACCTCCAATGCTAAATTTACTTTAAGAATGAAAGTACCAGACGTAGATCGAGCCAAAGCAGATGACCGAAATATAAAAGCCGTTATAATTTCGATCGAGAATGAAAATCAGTTGTACTCAAGAAACAAATTCGATGTGTGCAAAGAACGATTCATCATAATTGAAGAAGTTCCTGAAACGAACATAACTCTGAGAGAATGTGCTCATAAGGAGTCATATTTAGATGGACACAGTTTTCAGCATTGCAATTGCACTTCAGAATGCGATTCAAATCGCTGCAAGTGCAAGAAAACAAAAGTAATTTGCAATTCCAAATGTCACAAATTTCGGACCTGCAGAAATAAATAAGAGATAAAGAATTTTAGGAGTTTTACTGATAATTGCCTACCATTTTGTAATTTTAATTGGTTTTATTTTTATAAGATTATATTTTTTTAATACAAACATAAAGTTTGATTTCTAGATACTTGACTTGTTCATTTTATAATAACAGTATAATTTTTCATTTAAACAAAGAAGAGGTTTGGTTTCTTGATATTTGATTTGTTAATTTAATAAGAATATATTTTATGTTTTGCTTAACCAAACAGAAGGTTTGATCTCTTCATATTTGAAAAATATTATTATTTGAATGATGTTGTTTGTAACAAAATTTTATTATATTTAAGACTAGAATTGTTTTTATTTTAGTAAACATTTATTATTTTTATTATTTTATCATAGATGTTATTATTTACTACATTTACTAAAAGGTTATGGTAATTTTATATTGCCGGTAAATGTGATTAATTCGAAAGTTTTTACAACCTTTACCACGAGCACTGGTAATTATGCACAGTTCCCGGTAATTGTACATAATAACCGCACTATCCATATATGATATATATATATATGATTAAAGTAGCAAACGAGCAAGTAGTCCACCTTATGGTAAGTGGTAACTGCCGCTCATGAACACCTTTAAGCAACTTCATAAAGAACACAGGTTCTATCTGAAGTCAATCACAAATGCGTTGCTACTTCCAAGGACTGAGATGGTCGCCTCATATAAAAGTATGTATTTATAAACATTTCATAGTTTCTCCCTTCTCAGCAGTCAGATTTATTGTTTTTATATGTATCTGTGATTCCAGTGTCAATTTATCAAATACGTTTGACCGTATAAGTCTCTTATTGAATGATAATTTAGTTAAATGAAAATGTCTTAAACAATATACTATATTTTAAACATAAATTATACTTATGATTTTAGACTAATATTATCGCAGAATAGACACATATTAATACTTAACGGGTACTTAACTCACATAATCACATAAAAATTATATTTATTTTCACTAAGTGTTTTGGTGAGTCCACAACTTATTAAATACGATTCGCGTGTTTATAATTTCAGGAAATATTATTATAATAGTGACAAAATATTTAAATATCGTATATCGAGTGTATTTATTTGTATGTGTATACTCGGATTAACATTTTATTTTATAAGTACATTAGTAGATAAGTTGTCAGAATTACACCGTATTCCACGCTTTTAAACTTTTGTAAAAGTCCGAGCTACACATAAATGATACCATTATTTAGGTTAATCATAATACCTAATAAAATAAAGTTAATAATAATTAAAAAGAACTATTATTTCAATGCACTGAAAAGAAAAAAATAAACTTTGTAGTAGTCAAACCCATCATTTTGTTGCATCGTATTATTTTATATCATATAAAAGCGCAAGATAGTAGACACTACATTTATTCAGATTTAGATCTTTGATTTTCTGAAATATTTCGTAGTGTAGTGTATTGTATTCTAGAAACTAATCGCTTTCATTTGATACCCATATTAGGTAGGTTGTACGAAAATATGTTAGTCTTGCTTTTTACGGCGGCCATCTTGATGTTGTTGTTTTTTTCGTAGTGTGCTGTATTGTACACATTTGGTCCTTTCATTTGATACCCATATAAGGTGGGTTGTACATTTTTTTTTATATTTGTACCTAACGAGAAGGCAAACGGACCACCTGATGGAAAGTGGTTACCATCGCCTACTACTACTAATAATAATATTGATCACATATAATTGCATCGCCATCAGGACTAAACATGTTTTCCAAATTTCAGCTTAATTGAACACTTAGAAGTGAGTTAAATTATAAAGTTGCAAGATTTGACCTAAACACACATACTTACATACTTACCCACAAACATTGTCAGTTAAATAAAAGCTTTTAATAATTAATAATAGCTAAAGAGACAGGGCTTTCTTTTTCCTTTTATATTACCCACTAATAACAACAAATTATTAAATTTGAACGCCTTTCCGTTATTGAAATATTGCATACCTTTGCTAACGTCGGTTAACATTCAAAATTCATTTTAAGATTAATTTTAAATGAAGCACTTATGTCCAACACGTTGTCAAGAGAAAAAGGGACGTAATGAAGTCTACTATAAAATTTCATTTCATCTCTAGATCGATGTTCTTAAGTTCTTAAGCAGCTAGTTGCTTGCTAAGATAATCCGAATAGCTCACAGTTTGAAGACAAAGCTCGTTTTCATAGAAGCACTGTAAAATGCACTAAGCTAGGTTTTCTAAGGAATATTATCTCAAACGAAGCACAATCTCTGGAACGAAGAAAACACGTTTGTTTATCGCTCAAGAATATTTTTTACTATTATTGGAACAACCAAGAAAGAGAAACGTGGATCTTACTATAGAAATATTCATAAATACCCCACACTTCTCAGTATTTGTCGTGTAGGATTATTTATTATAATTGCTTTGAATATCATGTACTTATTTTTATAAAGATAATTGATTACTTATGTTTCTAACGAATAGCAAAATATATAATTTGGTATAATAATTGTAATACTACAACTGATACTGTTCTTTATATCATAGGAGTGAGTTGTCACTGAAGCCCATGAACATCTGTAACACTGTGCCCATGCTTATCGACGTAAACCCAATTTGTTGTCCTTGTGAACAGAACAATAAAATTAGCTCTGCTTTGGGATCAAGATTTCAATAAAAAAACACTTTCTACACTCATAGCCACTAAAACCTCGTCGGTGGCTTGTAGGGGACCCCGGGATCTCCAATGGAACGCACCGGTTCCACACACTCACAGCCCCACGGTAGGATATTCTCCTGTGTCGTGGGTGCCATGGACATACAAAGACGGATACACAGACACCGAGACCCAGAACAGAGATCTTAATTCATCATTCAGATACCTGTCTGAACGGAATCGAACCCAGGACCCATTGCGTGTCAGACTGGTATGGTGACCGCTCCACCACGCGGTTCAATATAAACAATCGTAGACAAGATTATAAATTTTCGTAGCAATAAGCTGGAAGATATGTCTGATGTATCTAGGTTTATATATATATAGATTTTTTACAGCTTACGTTGTTAAATAAGTACATCACGTACTTCCACCTTCATATTTAGAGAGTAAAATCAAATAGCTGTCATCAGTAATATATTGATTATGATGTATGCAAACCCGTTACGCGAGCACGTTCTAAAAACACTATCGATCAATGTAATTCAGGTCAGAAAAACCGACATTACAGCACGTACGCCATTTGGTCAAAATGCTAATGGTACCCACTGAAGTATGGATTGATGAGTAAAATCTGTAGAGGTGTACCAGCTAAATATTGTTAAAAATAATACTTGTCTTTTACGAAATGGAAGAATTTGGCAAATTGGATTTTAGAAATTGTTTTGTAGTTTAGTTAAAGGAATTGACTATCAATTTTCGCTGCAACAAATTGTTACTTGAAGTTGATAGTACCGATATGCTCGTATTACAATAATAGTGCATCTATTAATACCTTATTATTACTCATTATTAATACCTGAGTGCGCAACCGTGTACTTAGATATTAAGCAATACAATAAGATTTCGTTTTAATGATACGTCAATATCATAAAGTATTATATTCACGACATATAGGTTTGTTAAGCTTCTCGTTGCGTAAAATATATTGTGTTATGAGAACATCCAGAAAGTATATAGCCATTAGCAATTTACCATAACATCAAATGAAACCATAAAAGATTGGAGAAATATTGCTCATGGGCTGTCAACCACGCTTAAAAGATCAAGTACGGTATCAGAAGTCCACTAATTGATGTCGCCTTGCGCCGTCAAAGTAAAATCACGGGAATTGCCAATTAAAATGGTATCAGCTTCGTAAGCCCCGCTTATAACACTCTCTGAATAGTCTAGTGTTGTCACTTTTTATCAGAAATAAACATCGTTAACCTATTATTATTCCGTTGCTGGGTATGCTCCCCTACCATCAGCTTAGTAGCTAGGGGTGTATTGAGAGGTCGCCAGGAGTACAACATTCAAGACGAAGCATTTAGATGATCACATATGAAAAATAAAGTACAAAAATCGACATACAAGGACCTTTCATACCATGTAAAAAGTCGTCTTCGAAATAAGACGTAAAAAGAAAATTAGTCGAGGGTTTCGAATTTGATGGACAATTAGGAGAGATTATATTTTTCCACAAAAAATGTACTTCTGTTATTATATGTTTACTCTTATATAAGTTCTGTGAAATAAATAATCGATTAATTTTGTATTTTTGATGTTTTGGCACAGTACGGTGTAAGAAGTTTTAGAGGAGTTAGTGTAGTTAGTAGAGGCGCCTAAAAGTGGTTTAAAGAGGAAAGTAACATAACATTTATGTTTAAAAACTAATAGTATTATAAAAATATGTAATAGGAATTTATTGCAGGTGGATGGATGAAGCTAGAAAAACATTGAGACTGTGCTGTTTGTTTGCAACCATATAAACACATTATATCTAGTAATCTTAAGAAACATACAACTTTTAAGTCATTATAGGGATCCCAATTCCCTAGTACTTTAATTCAATCGCAGCCAAATTAAATCATACATCGTGCTCTCCAGTAGAAATACCCATTCACATTCTTTGTATGCGTTCAGAATGTGGTCAATTAAAAATATTAATAGAGCCGATACCGGTAATCGCACTCAACGTACGTTCAACGATTTTTCGAATTTTAGACCAAATTGTAATATGCTTATATCACAATTTAGTTAAAATAGCGGTTAAATATTTCTTTAGACCTTTACCCGATATTTTACGTTAGTATCAATACTAACGTAAAATATCGGGTAAAGTTCTAAAGAAAATGGTAACCGATATTTTTAATCATGTGTTTTACCAACTAGTTTTGTGCAAGCGTTTAATCCTCGGAGAGGCGCATATCCAAATTGAGAATTTTGATTTATTTTCACTGCCTGGATGTTTGTACATACGCTTCGTCGTATTTCGATTGCACCCACAACACAAAAAGAAACAGATTTTCCAGATAAAAATTGATTGACATTCCCTATTCTATGCATCACTCTCTATTTTCTCGTGTAGATTTCGTTTTAGTCATAACTATAATATCAGTAGTCAGTGGTCAGTGTCATAGTCATGGGATTAAAAGTAAATATAACAACCGCGAAATTATATGAGTCTGTAACTACAAGGAGCCTCGATTTAAACCAATTAATTCGAGGACTTGCCACCATTTAATTTTGTACACAAGTTGCAAAGAATTTAGTATCTACACTCATCACAACTAAATTTGTAATGGAATGATTTGATTATTAATATTAAGGATTTTTGTTTACTGTGTTCTGGTGTTATTAAAATAAATGACAATGTTTAGTTTGAAATTACTAAATAATGTATTATTTGTCAGAATTCACTTGTATTCACTGTATGTGGTGCAAGTTCGCAATCAAAGCACATAATGTTCTAGCTACATAAGTGAGTTAAATGCTGTTTCAGTAGTCAAGAACATTATTGGACCTCATTTGAATAGATTTTGAGTTGTTAAAGAGTCATAATAAGTCCAAATGTGACATAACGTACTTTACTGTGTAGCCAGTTTTATTTGAGAACTCTGCAATATGCTACCGCGTGTTTAATTAACAATTGTTATGCCGGACACTATTTAAGTACCGATGCCCGCTGGTTAAGGTTACAAATTGCCTAGGCATAGATCACATATTCCCATTGGACCAAACGACTTACAAAAGACCGCTGGATACCTTGTTTTATATGAATTGAGTCACATTAAATTTTCTCGAAATATTTTTATTATTCTGGGAGTGCTGTTGATTTCAAACATCCGGCTACGACGGTTTCAACTTAATTATAGAATCGTAGCACCACAAGTTTCACAAAATCCCGACGCATCTTTGTAATTTCACTTGCAATCTTGCATATCATCTGCTCATTCACTTATAAACAATGAAAAACATAGTCTTGTGCAACGTCCATTTATGTAAATTAAAAGGCTGATTTGAATACTTTACAAACCTAAATCTTTTGTTGAGACTATTACTATAACTTAACATTCAATCGATAACGTATGAAATTTTATCCTGCATTTTACATTAAGCAGTCAAGCGTAATATTTAGTTTGAAGAAATAGGTATACATAATGATTGAAAAAATATTATATTACCAAACTTGGTAGGATAGGATTGGCAGGAACCATAACATTTAAAATTTTAATCGTCATATTTCATCAAAGTCTCACGATGGATATGCGTGTCGAAATATTTCATATTGTACATGATTTACAAGAGAACAAAACCAAATATTGTCTGTTTTAAAGCAGACAGAATGTCCTGAACGCAGACGTAAATTGATATAACTTGGCATACATATAGTACAGTTTTATCGAAAGTGGCAATACGGCGCGCTACGTGTCACGCACGTCGTCGCCTCGGGGATAATGCTGGGTATTTTTCTACCAAGGACCACTAAAACCAGTGAAAAGCGAGGGCAAGAAACAGGTAACGATCCCATTCTACTTTTACGGTTGTTTGAAAAAAACGTTCAAAAATGTACGGTAATAAAAATATTCTGCAAGAATTTATATATCTCGCAACAATTTTAATAAAAGGTACAAACCAGTAAATATAATAAGAAGACAATAAAACATTCAATGTTAATGTTAAGTGTGCTTTACGAACAACGAACAACAAAGCTACCTGATCGTACGTTGTTGATCCGGAACGATTTCTTTTGTTCTATCATAATGAAACAATAGTACATATAGGTATATTACATATTCTGAGAAAGAACGTGAATTTATTTTATTTCACGTTCCACTCATAGTATGACAGACTTGCTCCATTTCTAGCGAACAGCCAGGCAGTCCCACAAAAATAAGTGATTAATACAGGGTTTAGAAGACGGTTTCTTTTATACCCAGTAATATTTGGAAACCACATCAGATCACTTTAGATCACAACAAGCACATTCATAACAACACAAACGTTACAACTAGACACAAATATATGTAACGAAATTGCCGCCGCAGATGATCCGCGGAAAATTCTACCACCTTCAATTTGTTGATTTATCCCGAGTAAACCTTATCCATTATCCGTCTCGCTTACGTAGGCCTGTTTCTAAAAGGGTAAAAGGGTTTGCGGGCGGCGGCGAGAATGTAAATCGATCGCGTCGTTCGAAACCACGATTACTAGTTTAGGGCCTCGACTCTAGCCAAATTTTATCCGTAGCTACTTTTACTGCTATTTACAGAACAGACTATTCTAAAAGAACTTTGCACTATTTTTGCACTTTCTCTAAGCAAAATGACGAATATATTTTTGGCGAGCTCGTGCTCATTTACTTACCAAAGGAAAATCTAAGTTTATCGCTTAGGAGATTTATATTTTCGCTTCATTTCATATACAACGTTTGTGTACCTGTACTGGAAAGTAGAAAATACTTTAAAGAAAAACGTAGTCTATTGCGTATAATTCATTTTTAGTTGTGGCGTTTAACATACTGCCAGTATACTTCTATATAAGATGTCTGTGTAAAGTTATTCCGTACTACCCGAGAGTCCAGAAATATTCGCTTGAACTATAAGCGTTAGATTTGAGCGTTAAAAATAAATGTATGTGTCAAATCTTATTAGCTACGATATTTCAGGGCAAATTATTGAACTGCATAGATATGCCGAAATTATAATTGACAGCTTTCTATAAAGGAACGTGGAATTTAATATAATCATTGTTGTCTTATTAGAATTATGTTCTAACCCTTTATTAGAGAAAAAAAAAAAGAAAGTTTGTATTGGGCTTATGACGAAGGATGATGCATGAGGATGTTTTTGACGAAATAGTTTTTTAAGTCAATTTACAACTGACCCGATAGTCACGAAACATGTGTTTGGTTGATTTTATTCACACTAAAGGGGTACTTTTCACTAGCAGTCTGCAACCCACAGTCCTCTCCTTGCGGCCGGCGGATCTTTCTAAAACTTCTCCCTGCGGCGCGCGAATGTGTTCTTCGCAGACGAGTTTTAGAAACCACTTCAGAATACAGCCCATCTTGCAGTAAACATGAGTCGTTAACATTTTTATCGTCGATGACTAGAATAACTAAACCGTTTCATTTCGACTAGTCCATTAATTAGTTGAATTTGTTGTCTAGTTTGCGTGTCAAACTTTAAGATATACAACTGGACTGTACGAGACGCGACTCGCTCTACACAACAGTATATTTCAATTAAGAATAACATTGTATTGGGCGTTAATACGAATGTAGACACTTAGAGTTTAGCCGTCTACAAATTGAACTAGTCGATCAGAGAAGCGTAAACCGCCGAATAGTTAACAGCACGTCGACGGTTGAATTAACTATTCAACGCTCACCTTTATCATGTAGCTGCGATGTAGCCCATATTGCCAATAGTTACCGACCACTACTTTTATTTTGATTACTATTTACCAGTTTTTTACCAGTATGAATTATTTTGCCGTTATATTAAACTTCTAAAATTATTATGTCGTCGTCAACCCATTATTTTCCCACTACTGGGCACTGGTCTTCTCTCAGAATGAGAGTTTTAGGCCATAGTCCACCGCGTTGGCCAAGTGTGAATTGGTGGACTGAAAATTATTGTGTACAAAGTGAATATTTTCATTTTTCGTGATGTGATATATGTAGTTGTTAAAGCATTACAAATTAAACTTGATTTTTGTTCGACATCGTTGAAGGGTTTATAAAACGGATTCAAGATCTCCCACTAACGAGGCCTTCAATCAAGTTAACCTCGCAGCCTCTCAGGTTAAATGCAGATCACAGATAGCTTTCGGAATATACATCAGGAGTGAAAACAATATTAATATTTCATTAATAGTATCCATTTGAATAGATGTACATACTTGTTAATATGAGATTCGTGACGAAACGTTATTTTATAAAAATCCTTACTAATATTATAAATGTGAAAGTAACTCTGTCTGTCTGTCTGTCTGTCTGCTACTTATTCACGCCTAAACAACTGAACCGATCCTAATGAAATTGGGCACACAGATAGTGTTGACCTCGAGAAAGGACATAGGCTGCTTTTTATCGAAAAAAATGGGTTGAAAGCGTTAAAATCAGGCATAAATGTTTGTATGGAAGTTCGTTTTTGACAAAGTCCCATATTGACAAGTCCGTCAAGGGGTACGATAGACTTACTTAAAACCTTATCTAAATAATAAAACATAAAAAAACATTGATTTCGAGTCGACAACATATATCCGTAAAATTCGGATTGTTGCGTATTTTGTTAAATTCTAATGTAAACATGTGTGACATGACAGTAGTGTGACATGACAGTAGTCATAATGGCCGCCCGGATGCCATTCTGAATTCATTCAAAAATAATACGTATAAATTTGTAACTATCAATTATCATAAAAATAGATGTGATTCAAATTGATTTTAATTTAATTTATGAGTTTATGAAATATTTCAATAATATAAAAGCATCCGTTGACGCGCTGCGACCGCGCTACTTGCGACCTAATATAAAATCGCTCTTTGAGTACAAGGATTCCCAATTGATAACAGATGGCGCGTCATACTATTATAGTAAAATAGTTATTCGAATCCAATAATTCAAAGGCGATAAAATGTTTTAACATTGTTTCAAAATAAAACTATCGACTCCATTTGTCACTCCATGTTCATGTTACATAAATAGTTTCTTAACTATTATTGCATAAATAAAGTTATGTTATTGACTACACCCGTACATTTTTAGCGAAAATAAATATTAAGGACAAAATACAATTGATAGTCTTTTAAGCAAAATACTAACATTAATAAGTCGATCAGTGTCTAAATAAGATATAACAATTATATCATGAATTATTATTATAAAAAAGCTTTTGCAACTTTTGTGATAAATAATTGCATTTATGAATATTGAAGCATGGTTGATGAACACTTGGCACTAATAACAAACGAGCAAGGTCAACATTATTGTTCTTTTTATATTTATGATTATGTTCATTATAAATAATGTTATAGAAAAATGCATTTAAATAACAACATATTTTAAATTAATTTTAGAATAACAAAGTGTGTCAAAATAAGCCAAAATAGATGATGTTCTTAACTCATAAGTATGTGAATTTCGCATCTGTTATTAAAATCGTAATAGCCGTGTGGTGCCAAGTCGGGCGGATTAGGAACGCGAGGTCTGGGGTTCGAATCCAGTTGTCTTATGTACATTATTATTATTATAATTATCACCTGTAGTTTTCATAAAGACTAATTTTAGTAGTATTTTTTTAATAACCAGCATATGCACCTACCCACAAATACACACTTAAAATTCGTTTTTTCACTCTGTGTTTGTCCGGGTAATCCTTGACCGGCTAAACCGATTTTTACAGGTTTTTTACTATAGAAAATGTTATGGAACAACATGTAGACTACTTTTATGGTAGAATTCCCACTGAGTGGAGATTTGCGCGGGAAAAACTTTGCGATACATTGATTTGCACGCAGGCGTAGCCGCGGGTACAGCTAGTATTGTTATAAATACATCATTAAAGTGCATGTTTTCATTTAAACTGAAAACTTTTTCGTTTTCAGTTTAAATACCGTAGTAGACGCAAAGGATATGGGCGAAGCCATAAATAACCTAATATTATATGAATGTAAATATTATCAAACTACACCCAGATATAGTCGATAGGTAAATAGTGAGTCAATTAGAATGTCGTCAACTCATTATTATCTCAATGCTGGGCACGGGTTTTCTTTCAGAATGAGAGAGTTTTATTCCGTAGTCCACCGGGCTGGCCAAGTGCAAATTGGTGGACTTCACAAATCTCCGACTTTTTAAAAGAACTCTCGAGTGTGTAGGTTTCCTTACGATATTTTCCTTCAACGTACAGCAGTAATAATTAATTTCTAATACGCATATAATTTTAGAAAAATCAGTGGTGCGTGCCTGGGATTTGACTCTGTCCTTGAGAGCAAGTTTCAACCATTAGGCTATCACTGTACGCAATATGGATATTATTTATTAATGTTTCCAACCTAATTTAATTTTTCAACAGAACAAAAACAGCAGATTGATATACACTGTAAACGGCTTTTCATTATGTTGTGCGTTGTTTAAATTATATTATGAAGAATGAACAAGTACAATGACGTGACAGCCTACGTCACATGCACGAAAATTAACGGAACGTCAATATCGGACCTTTTTAGACTGACTACGCCGGGAAAGCTCATTCACTCGTTTAATTGCTGCTTCTATTGTCATATTGCTTAATATAATACATTCATATATTAATACGCGAAGCAAAGACTTGCTCCTGACAAAGGATAATAAAATTAAGCACGGTTATAGTTTTCGCAGAGTGTACAAGATATAAATATTTTTTTTAAATAATGTCTTAAACATACATAAATACAACTAAAAACACATTACACACACTACCGTGCATTTCACACTAACACAATATAATAAACGAAATAAAACCTTCAAAGCTTTACTATGAAACACATAATGTCAATTGTTAGATGTCTTTATCAAAATACCCGTTATTGCTTTTAAATGCAGCTTAGTCAGTTATACCTCTTTTTACCTTAAACGGGTATATGAATAATAACTCGATAATTAATATAATTTATTTGAATTTCAATATATATACGTTCTACTTAAAATAATATCAAGTTTAGTTTTTAAACTGAATTACGATCGAATTTCGAATGATTACTCCGCCAATGTACAATGTCTTAATGCTTACAATGAAAGTTTTAGTAATTATTCAATTAACTTCTTTTACTTGAGGATAACAATTAAATATAGTTTTCGGATTGGTGTCTACTTAATTAGTGATTGTGGAGTGATATACGAATTTAAAAACACATTTAATCTATTCTCATAACGCATGATCTGAAAATATAAAATGTAGGAAGAAAAAAAGCACAGCTCCTCCTTTCTAGGTTACATGCATAATTGAAATTACTTATCGCTTACTTTAATGAGCCTGGATGCTTGAGAGTTCTCCACAATGCTCTCAAAGATGTATAAAGCCTATTAACTTACACTTTATCAGCGTGGCACATTATAAACTAATCCCTAAGGAGTAGAATCATGTTCGATTAATAATGAAATCATATTGGGATGTAGGTGGTTACGGGACGAATAGGCTTACAGCTTTGTTATGGGGGGAAGAATGCCAACAGCGGTAGTTGGCGAAAAAGTAGGTCGATCTTTGAAAATGTCAATGTTTCATTATATTAATAAGGTTCGGAATAAATACACCCTGAAATTTGTCCAAAGAAATCACTTCGTCCCTTTAGTTTCGGGATCAGAATAGGGCTACGGCATCCCTTGCCTGTCGTAAGAGGCGACTAAAAGGGGCTTCCGAGGTTGCAGACGGCTAGAATGGGAGTTCGAACCGTTCGGTCAGGCAATCCCGGGAAGGACGGCGGTATGCGTGGTCGCATATCGTCGTAAAGACTAGACGGAGCGGTGGGCTCAATCGCCCATCTGGGAGGAGCCCGATGGGGCAACGCGCTCGGAGGATTCGGGTTGAAGTCGTTTCTAGATCCTGGAGTCCTCCTTTTTAGCGCCGGGTTTAGTGCGGTAAAATCCCACATAACCGTGCGTCGCTCCCACGACGTCGGGTACCTTTTGAAGGTTTCCCCCTCGAGAACAAAAAAAAAAGAAGGTACTCTTCATTTATTTACGCTTACTACACTTATTTCAGCCTATTTCACAAACAGACTGAAATCTGTAAATCTGTGGCAAAGCCCATATTGAGAAACAAATGCATTTAAAGTCAATTTGCAATAGTTCTAACAGTAGTGCTCTTTGTAGATATACTACCTTACAATATGTTACCAGCAGCAATTTAACAGCGGCATTTAATTTTTGTTACAGACACATTCTTGTTAGTGCGCGTTATTTTATTTATGTAACTGTTTAAGTGAGTTCCAGCCGTTCTGGAAGAAGGTGGAATGTCCAGCGCCGGAAATTCATACTATGCAATAACATATACTAGCTTATTCTCGCAGCTCCGACGACTTTGGTCATGTTTGCTATGGTAATGTCTATCCCATGTGTTAATCCATGTTGTAAACTAGCTATATGCCAAATTTCAGCTAAATCCGAATGACAGTTATTAAGTGTTTGTTACACACACATCCTCACAAACTTTCGCACAAAATAAGGTTACAAATATCTCGTGCACAATGTATGTAGTGCGATAAAATATTATATCTCATGATTATATCATATGCCATAGTCAAAAGCTGGCTTTAGCCTCTCATCGAAATAAATGCGATAAAAACTTTTGCACCTACATTTAATGTTAGGTTGTGCCGTTAGTCTCGGATTCAAAGTTTTTGTTTAGTCGTTAACTTCTCTATTATTAGAGGCTCCACTGCCACGTCCGTTCAGACGATCATTAAAATTCTTATAATGTTTCCCAGTCCGCATTTGATTAGAATAGTTCCAGACTGATAAAGTACTTTGACGTGAAATATGTGGGTCGTGATAGCAAACGACGTAATAGGCTTAAGGTTAAACTTTTCAATAGAAAGGTAAGAACATAAGCGTTAGTAAGACGTATAGTAATAATAGGAAATAATAAGGGAGAGCAATGAGACACTCAGTGTAGTTTAACCGGGGAAGTACCACCGCCACACTTATTTCTAGCGTGAAACCACAGTATTAGTATCTACAGTAATCTAACTTCTTTCAAACGCACGAAACGCAAGTTGTACCTACGCGCCACGATTTCGGTATGCACTCGGCACCCAACAGCTAGCGAATGTGCCGTAGTGGCGAGCGGGCGATGTGACGTTTTTTAAGCAGTGGATCTTTTTATTTAAATAATAATGTAGCGGAGAGCAGTTGTAAACTATATTAGGCTGTTCTTGATTGGCTGGCTTTAATTGTGCATAAACACGTCCAGTGTTAATAATTTTTATTTTGGTTGGTAAAATATTATTCAGTGTGAAATGTATACAGACGGCTGATGTATACAGATGTATTAAAATACTTTAGGCGGGTAGCCCTAACGCGAACTCTCGTCCAGCGCGTCTGTAGTTATAAAATTCAAGGACACGGCAGAGTTAGACTACTGTATGATATTATTACTGTGGTGAAACTGTTCTTGAGTTTCGATGGAAGGCTGTAGTTACCGGCACACTTTTATTTGAGGTGATCATCTTAGTCCACGAGTGAAGCAATGCATTTGTGATTGATTTCAGGTAGAACCTACGTTCTATACGAAGTTTGCTTACAGATGTTCATGGGCACAGATCACTTATCATCAGTTGGACGGTACATTCGTATACTACTCCCATCGTATATAAAAAATATAGCAAGATACAAAAAGATTTGTACGAGTCTGAAATTAATGCACTCCAAGTGGCCGTGTAATTGCATCGCAGGATAAAGCGAAAAACGTCAAAAAAAATACCTGTTACTTGTATGCGGATGCCCTTTTATTTTTACCTATTTATTTTCCGCATCTGTTGTTATATACTCGTATAATAATCCTACACCTACACCGTGTTATAATTTAAACTGTTTGTCTATTGCGGTCCAAGAGTTCTTTTTTTTTTATCTGACTGAAGTAGCAAACGGGCATGCAGTCCAATTGATGGTGAGTGATCACTGCCGCCCATGGAGAACTGTAATCAACTTCATACAAAACATAGGTTCTATCTGAAGTCAATCACAGATGCGTTGCTACTCCCGAGGACTATGATGGTCGCCTCATGTGAAACGCAAGAAATGATTCACGCTAGAAACTAGTTTTGAATTCTATAATAGGCGAACAAACAGCGGGCTCAATAGGCTTTCGGTGTTACTATTTGGTAACAGATCCCTGAAAAACGAAACGAAAGCAATGACTTAATCAATCTGTGTAATGGAAACTTTTCCTTAGCACCTTAGAAAGGTAAGAACGTTAGAGAATTAATAGAAAATCGATGATAAGAGGTTATAACCGCAACTAGATTTGTACGATTCTGAACTTAATGCACTCCAAGTGGTCGTATAATTGCATTGCAGGATAAAAGCGCCATCACAGGCAGATTTCACAGCGTCGCGAATGCGGGACACAAAGAAAATTGTCGTCGCCTCTATTGGAGATGTTTCTTTGTATTGTTTAAAGGAACGAAACTATTCTACGTATGTAACTTAAATTGTTTTTTCGATTTTTTGAATTATATATTTTCAACTTGTATTTTAAAAGGTAAGTAAAATTTACGGTAAGGCTACGTTACCGTAAATTCTACGTAACCGTACTCTTCTTGAGTAGTCATAACCGGGCAACTGGCACTATTATACCTGTATCTAGTGTGAAGCCTTTCGTGTTTCGTTAGAAGGGTGTGGATGTCGACGAACTTAAATACTAGGCGGATCATCTAAGCAGACTTAAGATTAAGCCCCTGTTCTATATGAAGTTAGTTACTGATTTTAATACTGAGTTGACCTTAAGACCGCTTATCATCAGATGGACTGTAATGTTAAAAATGCCTTTGTCATAATGAATAGTGTTACAGAAGTAGAATTGGATGGCCAAAGTAAACGACACATTATGTACAACATTGTTATATTCTCACGATTTTACACGTATACAATTTCAGAATACATTCGGACAGAGTAACGTCTTACACTTGCGAATTATTAGAATGATCCATATTACGATAATACCCTCCCTTTTATACTAAAAATGGCAGGCGTTAAGGAAACCGTCACAGAGACAAAAACATTACTATTAATCTATTACATTATATAAAATTAAATATATGCATTTATAATATTTATTTATATAACCATTTATTTATGATGCGACTTCTATTGATTTATGATATTTATAATAACATAGCACGATCAATTTAAATACAATCATTATATAGATTCTTATTGATGTTTATAACTAATGTAGTCACGAGTTTAACAGTAGTGTCCCCAGGCAAGCTACTTGTTGGTTTGTAACAATAGCTTTATAATCTAAATAAAATATTGCTGTTAACATCTTGTGAAAGATATATGTAGGATGATTGATTTAGATATCTTGTTAAAAGAAAAAAAAATATCTATGATAATTAGTTATGGTAGGTAGGAAGAGGGGAAGGGGACCAAGACATTGATTAATTGAGACGGAAGACGTTGTGTAGTAATATTTAAAGATTGTAAAGAGAAAAAATGAAATAAAAGGAAATTATTTTTTTAAATATCCTTGGGACTAAAACGGTTGTAGGAGTAGACTGTCGGCACCTTTGATACAAGTACTAGATATTTTAGAAAGTTTTCCTTTAACACTAAGTTAATAACCAAATAGTATGTAGAAGACGAAAAAAGAACTATTTTACTATCAAGACAAATCCAACGCAAGAAGTAGTCGCCTGAGAAAGCATAACTTCAAGCAGAACCAATAGAAAATTTATTGATTTATTTTCACTTTACTTCAATAAAGTCAAACATTGTCATTTAAGTACGCAGTGACCACAAGCGTTTAAAATTTTGGACTATTTTGCAAACAGAGCTATTCTATACCGCTAAATTCATAGCAAAAATTAGGCAGTATTATTGCTATTATCTAACAAAACCGTATCATGTTAAAGTTACCGTGTATCTTGGGATACTTAGTGAGGATTATAGAACATATTCGCGCTTTAGCTCGTAGAAGTTTGCTAATGCATATCAAAATATTTATCATACTGTTCTCAGACTAAAACACAACATATAAACCTATACCCACATTTTATTCGAGACACTTTATACATTTAGTACACTATGTACTATACATGTCTATAAAATTAGGTTCTGATAAGCTGCTGAACTAAAAGGTTTTTTTTTATAATATAGAGGTAAAATGAGTCTGTAAGCCACTTTATGTCACCTGGCCACTACCGCCCATAGACAACTGTAATCAACCTAAGATAACTTGGTGCCTCTGAGGACTAAGTTAGTTCGCCTAGAATAGGCTTACGGTTTTACAAACTTTAACTATATTCAACCACTATGTAGTCAAAGACTCAAAGTCATAGTTATGTGGGATTTTTACTTCACTAAAGATGCTGCTCTGAAACTGCAATGGTATACAACCGGAGTCCTCTGAGCGCGTCGGGCTCCAACTAGGTAAGGTGCTGTTATTTTACTACGACACTCCACCACCCTCACGCAATTCCCGAAGCCCCCTTTTAATCGCCTCTTACTAAAGGCTAGGCTAAGGTAACCCCTGTCACCCTAGTTCTATTCAAATCCTGGAACTACAGGGACGGTTTCCAATTCCTGTGCTCAATTTAACTACAAATGTAACACTGTCACACCTATAAACCGCAAAATAGACGCTTACTCCAATGTATTTGATTACTTATCCCAACTTAATCCGCTTGCCGGCAGTATGTTTTTGAACAACATCGACTATGTATTTAAACGTAATTCAGGTCAAATAGTATCATTTGAAATGTCAAATGTAATAATAACTAAGCGGATAGCATATATGAAATATTTGTATAAGTTTAGGCAGGTTGTATAAAGACACTTTGTTACACTATTTATGTATAACATCGGCATAAAAACACATAAATAGTACAAATACAAAATATGTATTTGTATTTGTACATAAATAGTGTATTTTTTATTATTCATTACCGATGAATAATAAGTTAACAAGGCTCTGACGATGACACCTCGAGGTGAGTGGTGGCACTTTACTGTGGATGCAGTAATACACCTTAAGACAACGCACTGAGCGTTGGACTTGGCGATGAGAACCTAATATTGAAACCACCATACTGGCTCTGGCTGGTAAACCACTCGAGTTGGGCTCGTCTAATATGTTTTTCAGTCTCATTGGTTGAGTTTGTTGTTATAGTATTTCTAAAAGTAAGAAGATAAGAACATAAATATTCGGAATTTCACGTTTTTACCATGTAAAAGTCGTGAAATAATAAAATGTTGTTAGATTTTAACCAATGCCATAGTACATGATGTATAAATACGATAGGCAGTTATTAGTAAGCTTATTACTCCTAATGTAATCACTACATAGTATAAAACAAAGTAGCTTCTCGTTGTCTGTCCTATGTATGCTTAAAACACTGATAATGCTAGATTTTTGGCTTTAAGGCGGAACGAAGATCGCCGGGTCAACTAGTAATCCCATACAAACAGGTAACTTCACGTTTTTTTAATCCATCAGATTAAAAAAACGTGAAGTGTCGCTATTTATGTTTACTCTGAAAGCAAATGCAAAATCAGCAGTTTATTTTCTAATATAATACAATTTCCATTTCGCTATTTCAGTAGACAGCACTCTGATTTAAATTACATTACTTAATGACTGGGGAATTTGTTGGTTTTACTGAAATGTGCGTTCATGTTATTCCCACAATAATGCAGTTATAAAGGTCATGCTCGTTATTTGTAATCATTACGCCACTACCATTCAACTGATATCCGAATTTAACATTGTATTTATTGACATAAAGCTTACAGATTTATTGATGAACTCGAATACATTACATGAATAAAGTAAAGTTAGTTAAATAGTTTCTTTTTTGTTCTCGAGGGGGAAACCTTCAAAACGTACCCGACGCCGTGGAAGCGTCGCATAGTTAAATAGTCTAATCGTCTACTTTCGAGTAGGTACCTATTATAGGTCAGCTATAAAAATTAGAACTTGGTGGCATAAGCGTATCAATGTTCAATATACATACCTTTTTAATACTACTACTTTGGACGACGCGCGTGGAGGAAACGGTTACCGGTCAGACGCGCAATGGGTCCCGGGTTCGATTTCCGGCCAGACAGGTATCTGAATGATGAGTTTATTCATGTTCTGGGTCTGGGTGTTTGTGTATTCGTATTGTGTGTCTCCATGGTACCTACGAAACAGGAGAAAATTCTACTGTTGGGCTATGAGACAGATTTGACATATTTCGGCACTATTACAGTTTATAATTTTATTATGCATAAAATTTCCACATTCCAATTTGCAAAAAATATTTCCACCAATTGTTTTAAATATAAAACAAAATTGAAATGGAAATGTCAGTGCATCTTAATATTAAGGTACCAAAGCTTACATTGTTTGCGGAAACAATGTATTACTGGTTTTGTTGTACGAAATCGCCAGTACTCACTAAATTTCAAACTCAAATGGAAACGCAAAGTTAAACGCAAATAGAGATTGAAATAATTTAGTTGAATATAGAATAAACGTAAAAACAATTTTGGAATTGACACGAGCGCGCACGGAAATATAAAGTTTTCTATGAAATTTTTATCTGTAGCGGATGGCTCGTATATAATATCGGAATACGGAATTTAAACTCCCCGAAACAAGCGACGGTTAGTTGGCGCAGGAATTATCAACATTGTTTTTCTGCCGTCATTTAGGTAAGCGCGGCCACTATTGTTCCTTTGAGTCCGAACTTCAACTCCGAACTCTAATTTTAAATGCTACATTTTTGAATATTCCCGTACCCACATTTTATTGCCATTATTAAAGTTACGTATATTGTGTTAACTCTGATATAAAAATATATTAGAATACCGACATACGAAAAGATTCTTAACAAAGAGCCTTAGAGCCGACACTGTCAAGATTTTCATACAAGATCTTTCATCTTAGTACGTATTGATGCCATCCCGAGTGGTTAAATTTTGACATATATATGTTATATATATTCTTACTAATAAAACGTGATTGATACTTTTCCTCACGAGATTACTTGATCGATAGCACCGATAAGATCTAAAATTATTGTCTATTGAAATATCAACGGACAAATGTTTCAAAAGTGCGGTAATTACTCTGGAAGTATTATCATTATTATCTTATATCCTTTTCGACTCGAGCCAACCAGAGGAACATTCTCTGGTTGGCTCGAATCTCTAGCCACAACGGAAAGAGACTGGAGGCACATGGAAGTGATTCATACATTAATACGCGCAACAAAAACTTTATACGTCTTTATACCTGTAAAAAAATACGCGGAGTAAGTGGTATGAAATTTTACGCAATTACAAGAAGTGTACCATTATGCAGTGATAGCCTAATGGTTGAAAGTTGCCCTCTCGATCGGGAGGTCCGAGGTTCAAACCCAGGCACGCACCAAAGATTTATGTGCGTATTAGAAATTAATTATCACTGCTTTTCGGTAAAGAAAAACATCGTGAGGAAACCTACACACCCGAGAGTTCTTAAAAAAAAAACGTCTCTGAGGTGTGTGAAGTCTACCAATTCACACTTGGCCAGCGCGGTGGACTATGGCCTAAACTCTCTCATTTTGGGAGAAGACCCGTGCCCAGCAGTGGGCCAATATTGGGTTGAGGCGTACCATTATGTGTGTATATACACACAAACACGTAATTTTGTTTTGAGCACGACAATATCTGCTCACGCTCACTGTCTAAATACTCTCGTCTTTACTTTTTATTAGTTTGTCATTGTTTCTCCACCATTCGAGATAACTAAAGCAACATCAGCGTCAGCGAACCGAAGTTATAGTGATACGAATAATACGAGGGGCTCTTCAAGAATACTCTAGTAATTAGCTTTTTTTCTTTTCGAGGGGGAAACCTTCCAAAGGTACCCGACGCCGTGGGAGCGACGCAGGGTTATGTGGGATTTTTACCGCACTAAAACCCCCCCGGTGGCCGTCCTCGGCGCTGAAAAGGAGGACTCTGGGATCTCGAAACGACTTCAACCGGAATCCTCCGAGCGCGCTGCCCCATCGGGCTCCTCCCAGATGGGCGGCTGGGCCCACCACTCCGTCTAGTCTTTACGACGGTATGCGACCACACATACCGCCGTCCTTCCCGGGATTGCCTGACCGAACGGTTCGACCTCCCACTCTAGCCGTCTGCAACCCCGGAAGCCCCTTTTAGTCGCCTCTTACGACAGGCAGGGGATACCGTAGCCCTATTCTGACCCCGAGGCTACAGGGTAATTAGCTACCGTCACAATGCCTATTTAATTTCTCACTATTTTCAATAATTTGTTTATTCATCTATCAGACTCCTCAAGTAAAAACGTACTTACACTTTAATTAACAGTCCACTACACTGTTCAAGCGCAATACTTTGTATCAAAGCAAAATCATAAAAGATATTTTCAAGCTTAAAATATTATTCCGAAAGAAAATTACGTTTAATTAGTGGCAACTGAAATAAACCTGTGAGATTTATACGTTTTCGACCCTGATTTTCATATATTATTTATAAGATTGAATTAGGGAAGGAGCAAGCTATCCAACTGATGGTAAGTGGCAACTGCCGCTCATTGACTTCTAGTAGCTTCGTACAAAACAAAGGTTTTATGTAAAGTCAAGCACAGATGTGTTGCTACTTCCGAGGACTAAAATTGTTCCTTCTTATAAAAGTTAGCTGGCAACCACACCCATCAACCGAAACACAAGAATTCTTTCACGCTAGTAGTATGTGTTGCAATGATACCATGATGGGGGCTATGCTGGGAGATAAAAAAGTTAAAAAATAGTAAAAATACTGCAAGTAAAGATTAGTCTGAATCCGCCCGTATTTAACTGTTGACTGCAAGCCCACAGACTGTTGACTTCAAACGGGCGACTACTATAAACTTTTACAGAGCAAAAAATTAAACCAGCTTCGCCTCAGCTTAATCATTTTATTATTAGCGAAGTTTGTATGAAATTTGTACTAAAATTCCAAAACAACTTTTTTCTTTCCACATTTAAAATATAGTACATTGTAAAACTTTTAGCTTACGAGAAGTCCCATAAGAGGTCTGTAGACTACTAACAAGTTTATTTATTCTACAAGTATTGAATGATTAACACGAGAAAGTTAGAATTTTGAAATACTCTTGGGGTTCTTAAGTATTTATGTATATTTCAAATATAATTTTATTTTAAAAGTCAAAAACCTAAAAATATCAGTCTTTCGCCACTATATTATACATGTATTATACATAAAAACTTTTGTCACATATCACTCTATCTATTAAATAAAACCGCATTAAAATCAGTAGTGTAGTTTTAACGATCTAAGCGTACATATGGATAGATAGCGAGAAGCGACTTTGTTTTATACTATGTAGTGATATGGAATATGGATGAAACCATCTCTAGATTTAATCAAAGATAATCCGAGTCTTACTCGCAACTCTTAGGATTCAGTTTCAAAACACTGGATATGTCTCCTTTACAACAACAGAGCAGGAAACAGCACCGCTTAGCAAAACTGTTATCAGACTAAAATAAGAATAGCAGTTGTGCCTTCGGGCTCGAACTACCAAGGATTCTACCCTTCAAACACAATCTTCAAACATTTGTACTTAAAATTAATGCATTTAATTCAGTTGTACTAATCCGCAGTTATCTTAAGCTTTATCTTTCTAGAGTAAAAGACAAAGAGACGCACGCGTTGTCTTCCACTCTAAGAAAAGACTAAGCAGTTTGACATTAATGGAGTGACGACATGCATTTAGAGATTTAGCATTCACCAAATAAGAATTATTAGAGATATATTTTAGACCTTTTTGTACAATGTCCAATTAGTTTTCATTTTTATAGGTAAGTCGATTGCTTGACGTTATTTTACTGTACTTATATTGTGTTATGTATTAGTTCCTCGAGTGGCGACCACGTATAGGCAAAAGGAGTACAGGTCGCCCCCCTACCAGGTGGACCTGACCTGAAGAAGACAGCGGGAAACCGCTGGGTTCAGAGGGCACAGGACCGGTTGGAGTGGCGCCATTTAGGGGAGGCCTATGTCCAGCAGTGGACATCAAAGGGCTGATAAATGGATGGATGGATGTATTAGTTCTCATTTATACAATTCATTTTTTTTATATAAGGAATAAATAGTTGAATATTGTATGAGTCAAATGTCACATTCTTCACACTTCACAAATGTCTCTACTGCCCAAAGTTTTTCATTCAATTTTATCTTGCTTGTAAACAACATACAATAATTTCTAGTACACTAGTGTTTATATGCAACCAACAGAACTGTGAGAGTAATATAATACACTTTACACACTATGATTTTCCTTTCGCATAATGTAAATGTAAGGCGAGTAATATATTTTTGAATATATCATTTACATGAACTATTAAACCAACATAATTTCAGTTTCCGCAGAGCAAGTTGTATGAATGCATGCAGTTTGAATAATCTCTCAACATGAATAGGCGCTCGAGCGGCCATTGACTGTGATATTAAAGCATCGTCTCACCTGGTCAGCTCCCGTATTTGGAATCCCTCTGAACATATGTCTGATTAATAGGAATACTCTCTACAGTTATGTTAAAGTCCTTCCTAAAAACACGAGGTTTCGTTTCTATATATATCAATCAAAACTGACTGAACTCGTCCTTTCACCCGCACTTAAAATGAAATTATGTGACTGCAAATTATACATTCAACGATTTAACAGAAATAACCGTTTTTAAAGAGGATTGGTAAAAACATCATTTCTTTCACAGTTATAAAAAACAGATGCATCCCGCAGGCACTGTTCATTTTTCGGGATAAAAAATAACCTACACTTTATTCCAAAATGTAGACTCTGTGATAATTTTTTTCGAGATCCATTCACTCGTTCTCGAGTGCAATTTATTTCTTGTTCTTTATAATATTAACAAGAAGAAATAAATAAAGGCGAATTTAAATCTATTTACTTCTTATAGTCCTGATAGTAAGAATATTATCTAGCTAAAATTTATTATACGGTATCTTCACAATACTTCATAATATAATACAGTTTCTGTAACTGTGTCAATAAATTTAAATGATTGTAATTATGTCTTATGGTTAGTAGGGATACCTTTAAATATTACTAACACTAAATATCGAAGAGCCTTTAATTAAACAAGGTGGTAGAAACAGTTTAGTTCGACTGGGGAAGTACCACCGCCACACCTATTTCTAGCGAGATGCATTTCTTGCGTTTCGATAGAAGGGTGTGGTTGCCGGCACACCTTCACATGAGGCGACCATCATAGTCCTCGGGACTAGCAACGCAACGCATATGTGATTGGTTTCAGATGGAACCCATGTTCTGTATGAAGTTGATTACAGATGTCCATGGGCGGCAGTAACCAGTTACCGGACTGCACGCTCGTTTGCTACTTCAGGCAGATAAAAAAACAAGCTACGAACACAATCACTACAATTAATCGATATTTAAACGAAAATATATTAAGTTCTAGGTTATTCTCGCGATTTCGCCTGCTTCAGTCACTTTTACCACGATAATGTCCAATGTATTAATCCTATATATAAGTCCTATGTATTAATGTATGTCATAAACTATGTGTGTGCAAAATTTTAGTAGTAAGTAGTTGGTGCGTTCAAGAGTTACAAACACAAATCACGCTTTCCACACTCATAGCCCCACACTAGGACTTTCTCCTGTGTCGTGGGTACCATGGACACACACAAGACAAATACACATACATCCAGAGCCAAAACATGAATCTAAACTCATCAACCCGGGGCCCATTGCGTCAGAGCGGTGTGGTAACCGCTCTGCCACTCGGATCGTCAAATATATCCAAATACAAATACAAATCCATCCTCAAAAACATTCAAATTAGTACATTACTTATCGAGTTTTATAACTACTTCAGAAGTAAAAAGTGAGTCAAAACCATAACCGCAGCAGCGCGCCCACGCTGCGGCGGGCACGGTACACTTTGTTCAATATTATTCATTTAATGTAGTCCTAACTGTTTGAATAGGAAGTTCGTTTAGCTTTTGCGAACTAACGAATGAATGCAAAGAGGAACATTCAATCCGAGTAGTGCAAAAGGTGCCGAATTTTAGTTCGCCTACGAGACCGAACCGCAAGCTCGAAATTGTACTAAATGGACATTTGAACACAGTTTCTCTCATTTCGAAAGGTGTCGTAATAGTAACTCATGGAAAATATTTTTAAATTCAATTCATTTTATGTACAAGAAATATGAACCATATTTTAGGGTACAGTAGCAGGTATACAAATATTATATGACAAGTAATTAATTGGTAAAGCACGTAAAGCCTTGGCTACATTATTTTACGCCGGTTGCATTAGTTAACAGAAGTCCTTATAATTATAACGTTGCATGTAGTTTAGTGAAAACAATATATCTTAAATATATCGGGTTTTGATTACGCACATAGAACGACCGTAGCCACTAAATACTGAAAGGATATAAATACCAACTATATTCGCCACATTTGGAGGCAAAAGGCGAAACTCAATTCCCGCATTCTGCATGCATCACTTCAACTTTGCTTCCAGTTTGCTTTGTTGCGATGCAAGACTTTATGCGAATATTTTTAAATTCAGCACAACATCGTCAAGCTATAAAAGCGAGGTTAAAAACAAAGTACCAAAAAAAATCTTTCTAAAAATAAAATACTATTAATAAACGCTCTTTGCTTTCCTAGTGAAATTCCTAGTATTTCTCTACTGACAACTTATCCTCTCGTATGAAATATGTATGTTTGTACCTATACCTACTATCGCGTCGGTGCACATGTGAAATAACATATGAGGTACACGCTAAACTTACATGTCTGGAAAGACAAATACTCGATGATAGATAAGACAGACTTAGAAACATTTCAAGAGACGACGAAAATTGTTTCATCCTGATCACAATGTGTCACTCGATTGAGACCTACACGATATAAGTATTTACTCATTTATGCTAAATATTATAACAGTTATCAAGCTCTTGTCGGCATTTAATTTGGCATAGCTTTTTCATAATATGAAACCTGGACTTTTGCTTGATAATAATTAGGCAGAAAATCACGATATAAACTCTTTTTATGGAAGTAGCTAATGAACGTGCACACCTGATGAAACTGTCTAGTTCAGTGGTTCTGAACCAGTGGCCCGCGGACCACTGGTGGTCCTGGAAGCACCCAAAGTGGCAAAAAAATCCGAAAGACATAGAAAAATAAGAAGTCAACAAAATAACAATCAAGTAACGGACAAAGCCAACGTCGCCTTGACTGAGCCACGGATCAAGAGTTAGTAAAGTAAAGAAAGTTAGTAAAGAAAAATGCAGAAAGTTCATTATATATTCATGCATTAAATATAGTTCGCTTTGAACAATGTATGCGTTTTATCAGCAAACAGGCGGCACGGCCGTAACATACTTTTCTCAAAGCAATTCGGGCTATTTTCAACCTCCTATAATTTCGTTCTGGATAAAAGTAGAAGCCAAAATTTTTAATATTGCCAAGAGTTACGTTAGCATAACGAACAGTTCTTAGAAGTAAACAAGTGTAGTGTTACTTTTATGATAAGTTAGCCTTAAGAAATCATGTCCTAGATGTAAGCAGTTCTGTATTAAACGCCAGAGCGATTGGTCGTGCTCTCTTTTGAAAAATAAATTCTTTTTTAAAAATTACATCCTCCGACCCGCAACCTAACTGGCGCAGTCGGTAGGATTCGCGATCTGAAGTAAAACGGTTCCTGTGTTAGAATTTGCTGCATAATCGCGACTAAAAAGTCTGAAAGAACGATATCAGTGCATTGTGACTTCGGGAAATCCGCGACGCGAATCCAGAGAAGAACCTCAGCGGGTCCAGACACGCCGATCCAGCTCCAGCTCTGCAGAACTCACGCCTCAGAAACGGCAATGCTCGTGGGGTAAGCATTTACTCTGATTACTCCCGAGATTCCTAAATTTTATCCTTAAAACCTTGAAACTAACATTGTTTTAGTGTTTTAATATTTCATTGTTATTGTATTATTTGTATCGTGTTTTATTGTGTATTAATAGTTCGTTTGTGCTCAAAATGGCTCATGAACAGAAAAATGAGAAAACAACCATTGATTTCAAAACGTTGTCAATCTTACTGCCATCATACGACGGCAATAAAAAGACTTTAGAATTTTTTATTAAAGGTGTTGAAAGTGTTTTAGAAGATATTGAGAATAGGCAAGAACCTGCAGTAGCTAGTATTATTAGAAACAAATTAACGGGTAAAGCAGTAGAGGCTCTTTCCCAAAATAGTGATTTTCGAACGTGGGAGGATATTAAAACAATCCTCAAAAATAGATTTGGAGATTTTAGAGATGAGGTGCAACTGGTTCAGGAGTTAATGCAATTAACAAAGGATAGGTCGGGTATAGACCTATTTGCAGAAAAAATTAGAGAAATTGCTTACGCATTAATTAGCTTGGACAATAGTAAAAACGAATTTTATGAAAAAATGTCATTAAATGTATTTTTGGACCAATTAGATCCTCTGATCGCACTTAGTGTTCGTGTTAGGGGAGCAGAACAATTAGAAGCCGCGATAGCTATTGCTAAGCAGGAAGAGTTAAAGTTAAAAAATAGGAAGATGCTAGAAAATAGGATGAGGCAGATTGCGCCTCCCAGACCGAGTGTTAGCCAGGGTAATTATCACAGGTACCCCGTGGCTCCACCGAATTATCAGATGCAACGCAGCATGCCGCCGCAGGTAGGTCCAAGATTTATTCAGCCCCCAGGTGCTACCGGCCCACGTTTCGCGCAACGAGGTACCGGCATACCTCCGAATGTTAAACCGGCACAACATAAATTAAATTTTCAGTCAAACGAAGCGGAAACCGAAAATTTCGATTTAGAACCTGAATCGCAATTATTTTACCCGCAGGAAAATGAGGAGGAAAATTTTATTTACCCCCAGGAAATAAAAGAAGAAACTTAGTCTATGTAAATATAAATAACAACATACGTTTGCCTTACATATATATTAGCGAACTAGGTGGTAGATATTTATTAGATACAGGCGCATCA
Organism: Spicauda simplicius; assembly: GCA_949699795.1. Lineage (NCBI taxonomy): Eukaryota > Metazoa > Arthropoda > Insecta > Lepidoptera > Hesperiidae > Spicauda > Spicauda simplicius. The sequence continues at coordinate 18,993,662 of OX453056.1, forward strand.
CAATCTCTTATTGCCCCGGACGTGATACGAAACTTAGCGATAAAACCGGACATTAGACAAGAGACGAATTACATTAAAACCCCGCATGGTGTGACAAAACATAATAACGTAGCCTATATTAAGTTACCGCAGTTATTCCGTTGCGACCGGACACATAAATTTCTCATATTTAACTTTGATGATGACTTTAAAGGCTTGATAGGTGTTGACTTACTCGGGTTATTAGGTTCTCAGATAGACATGAAGAACATGATGCTGAGAACCGAGTCAACAACGATTCCCATACGAGATGACATTAAGACTTACGTTACAATTAATCCGAACTGTGAACAAGTAGTTAGCTTATCATGCAATTATAGCGAAGGTGAATACGAGTTATTACGACAACATAATGAGTTAGGTTTAGTTTTCCCTGACGCTTTAGTCACGGTTAAACACGGTTGTTTACTTACTACAGTTATAAACGAAACGGAAAACATAATTAAAATAAAGAAGAATTATCCCGTGAAATTAAAAGCAGTCTCAAACATAGAACAGTTTAAACTAGAACAAAACGTAACTCACGTTAACTCAATGCGGTCTACGAAACAAATAGATCAATTACTTAAAGAAAATTTAAATAGACTTAGAACGGAACATATGAACTTCGAGGAAAGACGTGAAATTCAAAAACTCTGTTATAACTACCGAGACTTATTTTACTGCGACACTATTCCTTTAACGTTTACGCATGACATTAAACATAAACTTAGATTGACAGACGATACCCCAATTTTTGTCCGAAGTTACAGACAAGCTCCCGCACAAAAAATAGAAATACAAAAACAAGTTGACGAACTACTTCATCAAAACATAATAAGGGAAAGTATTTCTCCGTGGTCGTGCCCCGTGCATATCGTCCCAAAAAAGATAGATGCTTCGGGTGAAAAAAAATGGAGACTAGTAATCGACTATAGACGACTAAACGAAAGAACTATAGAGGACAAGTATCCACTACCTAATATTAACGACATCTTAGACAAATTAGGACGCGCACAATATTTTACAACGTTAGATTTGGCATCAGGGTATCACCAGGTTGAAATGGATTTAGCAGACGTAGAAAAAACAGCGTTCAGTACAGAAAGGGGTCATTATGAATTTTTGAGAATGCCATTTGGTTTGAAAAATGCACCTAGCACCTTTCAAAGGTTAATGGATTCGGTTTTAAGAGGACTTGATAACGTGCTTACTTACCTAGATGACGTGATCATATATTCTACTTCGTTAGAACAGCACCTAGAGAGATGCAAGCAAGTTTTCGAAAGATTTAGGATTCATAATTTAAAAATACAATTAAATAAATCAGAATTTTTACAAAAACAAGTAAAATTTTTAGGACATACTCTTACAAATGAAGGCCTTAAACCTAATTCGGATAAAATAGCAGCTGTACAAAAATTTCCGTTACCTAAAACGCAGAAGGAAATCAAAGCCTTCCTCGGATTAGTAGGGTATTATAGAAAATTCATTAAAGATTTCGCTAAGCTCACAAAACCAATGACAAAATGCTTAAAAAAGAACGCAAAGGTTGAAGCATCCGCAGAATTCGTTAATTGTTTCGAGAAATGTAAACAAATATTGACAAACGCACCAATCTTACAATACCCGGATTTTGAAAAACCGTTTATTCTGACAACTGATGCATCGGATGTAGCAATAGGTTCGGTATTGTCACAGGGTAAGGTAGGCGATGACAAACCAGTAGCGTACGCCTCACGTACTCTGTCAGACACGGAACAAAGGTATTCGACTATAGAAAAGGAACTGTTAAGTATAGTGTGGTCAATAAAATACTTTCGTCCTTATTTATACGGTAGAAAATTTATAATATATACGGATCATCGTCCCCTCACATGGATCATGTCACTAAAAGATCCCAGTTCAAAATTAACAAGATGGCGTTTAAAGTTAGCCGAGTATGACTTCGAGGTAGTATACAAGAAAGGCAAAATAAATACTAATGCCGACGCCCTATCCCGTGTTCAAATTGTCTACCACAATGAGGTGGAGAAAGGAATTTTGCAGGATAATGAAATTATAGATTTAATCTTAGGTACGGAACAAGACAGGGAAAATACTACAAATGTTCAGCCAGGACCATCGCAAGCTCTAGAAACCGATTGGGAAAATATAGATATTGAGTCATTGTTAGACACAGCGGTAATACCGGTAGATAATAGAGATAGTATTATAGAAGATTTATTTAGTCCAATTCAGACCCCGACTTCACAAGAAAATGACGAAACAACTTACAAAATTCCCGAAATACCTGACGCAATAGACAAACAATTAAAACAATTTCTAATTAAAAAATCACCAGGTAATGAATACAGGGTGGAAGATAGGTCAAAAGGCAAAGTAATAATAAAAGACGTATTCATACCAATAAATAATACGGAACCACAAATAGTTAAATTTCTTAAAGAGCATACAATTGCTGATCGTACGTTCCATTGTTATTTTCACGACGAAGAATTGTACCCTATTTTTAGTAAAGTATTCAAAACTATATTCGGAAATAGAGGCCCGAAATTAGTATGTTGTAGATCACGCGTTACATTTGTGGAGAATAGGACCGATCAAGTAGATTTAATAAAAAAATATCATGAAGGCAAAACAATTCACAGAGGCATACAAGAAACGTATAAGCAATTACGCAGGAATTATCATTGGCCAAATATGTTACTATCAATTCAAAAATTTATTAACCAATGCGATAAATGTTTAAAAACTAAATATGAACGTAATCCGTTAAAATTACCGCTATCCCTCACGGATACCCCGCATAAGCCGATGGAACATTTATTTATGGATTTATACAGCACTGGAGGTGTAACGTTTTTAACAATCATTGATAACTTTTCGAAGTACGCGCAAGCTATTCCCCTAACAGCGTCAACTAGTATTCACATTGCAGAATCGTTGCTCACTTTGTTTTCAATAATAGGCGTACCTCATAAAATTACGACGGATTCGGACCCCAAATTCGACAATGAAGTTATAACCGAAATATGCGCTATGCATAACATACATATTCACTTTACAACGCCGTACAACCCAAATTCTAATTCGCCAATTGAAAGACTTCACTCGACGTTAGGTGAAATGATTAGAATACAGCGTATTACAGACAAAGATGAAACGACAAACTTGATGAAGTATGCAATTATCGCATACAATAACTCAGTTCATTCCGCGACGGGTTTTACGCCATTTGAATTATTATACGGTCATACGAGTGCAAGGAACCCACTAGAATTACACTTTCCGAAAGAGTTCTATCAAGAATACGTCAATAAGCATAAGCAAATTATGGGAAACGTACATAAATTAGTAAGCGATAAATTAGCAAAAGAAAAGCAAGCAGTAATAGAAAAAAGCAATAAAAATACGGAAACCGCATCATTTAAAGTAGGCGATAAAGTATATAAGCAGGTAGCTAAAACGGCTCGCAGCAACAAATTAGAACCGAGATACATAGGTCCGTATACAATTGTACGAATACATCCGGAACAAATCGCAGAGATAGTAGGAAAGCATGTAAATTCTAAGACAATTAGGGTTCACTTCAGAATGCTGAGACGTCCCGTACATGTTTCAGGACCTTCATCTTCATCGCAGCCCTCGGACTCACCGGAGTCACCGCGATTGTAGGCGTGAAATATTCATAGAAGTACTATACATTTAATTACAACAATCAAAATATTTCTAGCTATAAGGGAAACATAGTTAGTAAGCATCAGATAGAATATTTAGTAGAAAAGAGATTAAAAGCTGGTCCATAGCTAGTGAAAATAAGCATAGGCAAACAATAGGGTTAATGAAAGAATTTATTATGCAATATAATGATAAGTTAGAAAAAATTAAGAAAAATCAGAAAAAAATAGAGGAAGCAATAAATGAAATAAAGCGCATGCAAGGTTACATTAATGCGGCAGCAATATACAGTCAAATTACAGTATGCTTACAGCAAATATATGATCGTTTACTTACCTTAGAAAACGCTGTGACGTTCTCCAATCTGGGTCAGTTGCATCCAAGTGTAGTAGACTCAGGACACCTGTTAGAGGAGTTGAAAGACATAGAGGGTGAAATAGACTTACAAATTCCGTATAAACCTATAATAGAAAACATTCACTTATTAATAAAATCAATTATTGTTAAAGCCTACAGTACAAACGAGTCTCTTAACTTTATATTAGAGATACCGCTAGTTACTAACAAACCTTATTCCCTGCTCCACCTATACGGAATCCCGAATGAAAACAACACGCTCCTTATTCCAAAAAGTCCTTACCTTATCTTGGGTAGTAACGAGTTTGCGTATCCTCGCGAGCGATGTATACCTGTAACAGACTCTGAAGTTATATGCCGACACGTGGAATGGCAGGCCCTGAAGAAGTCAGAAGACTGCATCGCGCAACTTATTCAACACGAAAAACCGCATAACTGCTCTTATGCAAGAGCAAACTTTGAAAATAATATCATTAGACAAATAAAAGAAAATAGTTGGATTGTAATTCTGAAAAGGGAAGAAGTGGTGAAGTCAACATGTGGAGATGATGTCCAGTACCAACGAACCAGTGGTGTAGCTGTCGTGACCATAAACAACAGATGCACTATCAAGATAGCGGAGCGAACACTTAGAACGCACAAAAGATTTCTACACATCGAGGAGAGCATCCCGCTGCCAAAGAGTTACAACATTCCTAATAACTTCTCGACGAACATAAAACTGGATGAAGTCCCGCTGGATAACCTAGAAGACATCCTTCAGAAAGCAAAGGAGATCCAAGAACCAGTCTACATACCAACCGTCTCTTCGCGGCCAAGCTGGTCATCTATAACCTTATATTTAATACTAGCAGCAATTGGTATTGGACTTGGCATCAAATGGTATATAAGACGGCGTCAAGCAGCAGCAGCAGCAGCAGCGCCAGCAGACATGCAGCCGATCCAGCAGCATTCTTCGGCGCGCTTCTCTCTAAAGGGGGGAGGAGTTACGTTAGCATAACGAACAGTTCTTAGAAGTAAACAAGTGTAGTGTTACTTTTATGATAAGTTAGCCTTAAGAAATCATGTCCTAGATGTAAGCAGTTCTGTATTAAACGCCAGAGCGATTGGTCGTGCTCTCTTTTGAAAAATAAATTCTTTTTTAAAAATTACATCCTCCGACCCGCAACCTAACTCAAGTCAATCTATTTTTTTAAAAAGTTCAAGATTTTTAATATTGATATCGATATCGATATTCAACATTTTTAATATTAATATCGTCACTACGAGATGTTAATAGGTTAGATAATTACGTTAATAGGTTAGATAATAATTGCTTATGACAAGACAGCTGATTAGGACAGATAATTAGGGATCGAATAAATTAAAAAACGACTCATAACTTCATGATCTCATAACTTTTTTGATAGAAGAACTGAGTTGCGAGACTTGGGCTTTTGACAAGTATTGTTTTTTATGGGATTTTGAGATTTACTTTTACTGTAAGTGACACCTTCATACAGTTGGTGGTCAATGGATAGATTGATCTTTTGTCAAATAGTCCTTCGTCACTAAAAAGTTAAAAATCATTGGTCTAGTATCTACCACTGTCTATAAAAATCTTTAATCAACCCCAGATAAAATCGAAGTCTTATCTGAGGTGAGCTACAGATGCGTTGCTAGCCCTAAGGGCTAAGTTTGAATGTGTCGGAAAAGTATGTTTTTCATTTTTTTCCTTTTTTTTCTCGAGGGGGAAACCTTCTAAAGGTACCCGACGCCGTGAGTGCGACGCAGGGTTATGTGGGACATAACATCAACTAAAAACACATTACATACAATACCTTACCTTTGGCAAAACACATGTAATAAACGAAATAAAACATTCAATGTTACTATGAAAACACGTAACGTCAAGAATGTCAGATGTCTTTTTCAAACTATTGCTTTTAAAATCAGCCTAGTTAATTAAACCTCTTTTTACCTTTAACGAGTGTATTAATATAATTGAAATTTAATACAATTTGGGAAATATTCGGGCTACTATGTTCAACATGAAGTTTAGTTTTTGAATTAAATTACGGTCGAATTTCGACCGTTGCGACGGGTGACTAGTTAGTCTGAAATAGGTGCGCCTGTGGTACTTCTAAAGGAGAAACAGAAAGAGTTCTAGCACCTTTAAAACTAATTAACAAATTTAATGAGCGGCGTAGTGTTATATATCTTAGTCTTTAATCTTGATAAGGCATATTTTGGTGGCTTAAGTCTCATCCACAACGTATGCAAATTCGTTATATATTTTTCTTATTCGTTCACTAAAATTGAAGAACATTTAAATAAAATATCGAATTCTATACTGTTTTATTTTATTTATATCGATCCATGTACGCTAGCGAACTTTTTTGACCATTAATAACTGAGTAACTTCGACTTTAGATACTACTTTCCTTTACCTTTTGATTTAATAGGATGTAGATAAGTTTTCAACTCTAAAAACCATTACCTAATATGTTTATGAGTTAATATTTTACCTATACAAAGATTTTTGGTGGCTTAGAAATAAAAATAATAGTATTGCCACGAGAATTAGAATTTTGACTGTGTTGGCTAAACGAAAAACTAGAGTGAAGAGACTTTTTAATTTATGGCAAAAATAAATTCTCCATTACAGAATAGTTACACAAGCCCATGAAAATTTATAAGGTAACAAGAATACTGCGAATATGTAGGACAAGGTAAAATGAGCTCATAGGCCTTTGGGACGTAAAATTCTTTTAATCGTATTCTTCTTTAAAACTAATTTCGTTCATAGCATCTTATATCAAATTAAAGTATAGATGTACAAGCAGGCTCGTAGATGGATTCATAATGTCTGAATAGTTACTGCCGTTCCACCTACTTCATTTATAAAAGATTTCCTATCTAAAGTTGATCACGCATCACACATACGTTACTGTTCCTAAGTACTAAGATAGTTAGCATATACTTAAATCAGCTGATAAACGCTTTGTTGTTGCATTAATTAAACACAAGACTAAAATTATGTTGACAAAATAAAATATTCCCTTCGTACAAGCATCTCCCTTGGGGTACCACCCACAACAAAAAACTCTCTCATTCTAAGAGAATACCCGTTCTCCATCTTCAGCATCTCCCTTACCTATATGAAAACAAAACTGACGAAACAGTATGGAAATTAGACAGCTCAGCATTGTAAAAGCTGTGGAAATTTAGTTCAGATAGATGAGTGATTGAACAAACTTCAACAACATTGATCAACGCGAAGAACCAGTTTATATCGGCGAACAGGAAGCTCCAAATCCGACAATGGACAAAACATGTCGCTACCAAAGCTAGATAAAAGAGCGGCGACTTCTCTGACTGGTTGCTCGTCCACGAAACACGCCTGGCGTTGATTTCTTCAGCGTTATGCGAATTTTGAAAAAAAATCACTACATTTTTGCTGCATTAATATTCTTAAAAAATACAAGATAAGTAATCATTAAATAACGCTTTCTACAGTCGTAGCTCCACTCTACCATATTCTTCTGTGTCGTGGGGGCGACTGACACACATATTAACGAATATACAAAACACGGACCTAGAACAGAAATCTAAATTCATCATTCCGAAATCAATTTATTATTTGTCTAGCCGGAGATCATCCTAGAACTCATTGCGTGACCGCTCCACCACAAACAGATTTGTTTTAACACTCTACTCTGACGCTTTCAGCTTAGTGCGATTGACGCATGAAGCGAACGTTTCATGGCCCCAAGTAAAGCCAGCTCGTGGTACGTTGCTAAATATGATTGGGAAGCTGTAAAAGTAAAAGCCAAAGCGGCTTACGTTCGATAATATGTTCTGACAGAATTTTAAAATCATTTTATCGAGATATGGAGGCCTTTGGATTTGATCAAACGCTGAAATTAGTACAGTGAGGTTTCTCAATACGACGTCGAAATTAATTTTATAAGGTTTCTCAATTCCGCGATATTATTTCAAATTTGGGAAACACCAAATAATATTGCGCTATACTAGACTAGGTCAATGCTCCAGGTAGAAATTAACGCTCTACAAATAAGCAAAATCAACACTCGGAATATGAATTAACGCTCTAAAAATAAACAAATTCCGTCGTTTAATTCTAGTTTACCATTAGAATAATTGCTATCGCTTGTACCAACACCTACCAACTATCGCCAAAGTCATTTGGCTAAAAATAAATTGTGACGAATTGTTTACTGTATTTATAATTATGCAAAAATAATATTAAAAATAGACAAAATAATAAACGGATTTCACTTGTTTTAGTCCAGGAAGTATTTTTCTTAATATGTCGCAATCAGAAAATCGATCCAATTAATTTTAGGTGACAACTGCTGCCATGAATTTAAAATATAAGAATGAAGAAGTAGAACGAATGATCTAAATATATATTTTTATAACCAGACCGCAGAACCCTTGCTACAACGATGTGTCTCTTCATAATGAATGTAACACTACCTGTGTTACATTCATTATGAAGAGACACATTATGAAGAGAGGTATGGAGGAGGTGCGACTACTTCACCAGTGATATCAAATATTGAATACTTTCTTCAGAGAAGTTTTAAAATCCTCTATAATTACCCTAAACCTAAACAAAACTAAAGCGAACTACAAAACTCAGACGAACAAAACAACCTTAAATCTGTATAGTCTTTTAGTCTCTAACGCTTGTATCTGCAAGTTCAACCTTTAATTTAGGAGTAGAGATTACTGAGTTGACCCATGAGTTCTACCACTAAGTGTTTTATAAAATGCAAATAAAAGCAGTGCATAAAGCACTATTTTCGATGTAGTATATTCATTATAGGCATAACTACTTTATCTTGCCAACATCAGCGTTGTTCCGCTCGTCGAGTGAAGAGCCAGCCTTGACCTCTCGCGAGAGCACTGCAATTTTAGGTTTGCGGGGAAAAAATTAAACGTTTTGCAGTAGGTCTTTTCTATTTTAAGAACTAGCGATAATGGCCTTTTTTAAATGTTTATACTCTTACGTTGTCCAAACCTCTTATAGATTTTCAAACGATTTCGTAATTTCGTTGTTTCATTACTCGTTGTAAGTAGTAATTGCGTTAGTAACAATAGGTATATGGTAAAAAGGAATCTACTTTTTAAACTATTTTTTACATGCAGGATGTGTACACATAATAGGATTGTTAAGTTTTATAATGTTTACAGATTTATAGGATAAAGGCGTAGGAGCGAGAGCAAGAGGTTAAACTACCAAAATCTAAAACCAGCTCAAATGTGCTCAATATTACTTGCAGGTCGATCTTTTTTTGAAATCATCAACATTTCTTTATAAGTCTTGATTAAGCTCCATACGACTTTCCGGAATATACTAGTGGCTATACATATTGATACGACATTTCTTAACACATATATACTATATATGTGTTGTCAATACCGACGGATGTTGTTGGTACATCTGTCGGTATTTACGCTATCAGCAAACATCGTTCAAAGTTAATCATGAAAAGTGAAATTAAACAGCTTCTATAAAATTATTAAGAAGTCATAACACTTTCGATAACTTTTAATTAAAATGAGTTATTATGTAACGGCTACGTGCTTGGGACTTGCGGCTGCATTGTTTGATTGAATTTTAATTAAGCAACCTTCAGATTACGCAAAGGCCTCTTTGATAGAATCGGGGTGCTCAAAAAACCTATTCTTCTCATCGAAATTATCAGAATTAATATTCTTGCGCTATTATTAAATCGTTTATTATTTTCAGATTTGTTTACTTTTTTTTCTAAATGTCGCAAACGAGTATGATTTTTATTGAAGTTATTAGGTAAACTGGATGCACGTAAATACTTTGACCTTCTTTAATATTCCTATTTCTCACAAATATGAACAGGTTTCACAACTATTCATATACATTAATTTAAGAAAGAATAATTATATTGATCATTTTGTAAAAACATTTACTTAATAGGAATGTAATTTGGAATAAAACAATATTTTTTTAGTATTATTTTGTCGGAACATGAAATATCTATCTCCACAATACATTCAATAAACGAATGAGTAAGCGATTATATCGTCAAAACTTTGTTGTTTTTTTTAAAGAACTCCCGGGTTTGTAGGTTTCCACACGATATTTTCCTTCGCCATAAAGCAGTGACAATTAATTTCTAATACGCAAATAATTTCATAAACATCAGTTGTATGTGTTTGGGATTTGAATCTCGGAACCCCCGATTGAAAGGGCAATTTTCAACCATTAAGCTATCAATCAATAAGAGCAAAGTGCATAATCGCTTAATAGGAGCATTAAGCGATTATATCATAAAGTACATATATATGATAAAGAGATAACGTGAAAAAAATACTACGACATTGAAATCTTCCCTGACATTATTTGCATTAACTTAAAATTTGAATGTTTTTATGCAAATATTTACCCTTCATATATTTACCTTTAACGGATGTAAGGTATCAGTCGCTCTTAACCGCGATGGCTATAAACAGGCGTGAAGGGGGTACACCTCTCCCCGACTCACCCTGCCCGTGCCGGACGTAAACTGATTTATTGCACAAATAAAATTCTATAACGAAATCGAGTTAACAGAGAGCTGGACATTATTTTGATCGGAAAATGAACCTTAAGAACTGAGAGAAATGCGATAAAACAGCGCTGTGCTTACTTCAGATGTTGTTTTCTTTTGTGACAAAAATAACAGGTAACAAAATAGCATAAAACGTTTATGTATGAACACTCCTTATATACGGCATAAACGTTATGTTCCTTTGATTATTTATCGTCGAAAACTTCTTTGTTTTACTTCTTATTTTATAACTATAGATAATTAAGTATGTTCCTATATATGTTACAAGGTTACCTATTATTTTATTTCCTCTATAACGTGGATCAATTATACGAATTATTCCACTTACACCAGTTGCCGCAGTTGCAAAAACGTGACACGTGTGACGTCCCTAGAACATAGCGTATAAAGCGATTAGGTTTAAATTCATCCAAGGTCGTCCAATGCGACCTCAGCGTCAGTCTATCTTTATTGGGTACAGTAATTCCGCCGCTAACCCACATACGCGGCTGACGAACAACGTCACAGTAAAACAGGGTCAGTATGATTACTAGAGCCAAATCCCTCTGGAAATATACAACCTCGTGACTGATTATAAACTTGTAGAACTCAGCCTTTAAATAGCGGTTGCTTGTTAGTTACTTTGAAATAGATAGGTATCTTTAGTATTTGAGTTTATTTACAAAAAATTAATTATATAATGAAATGAAATGAAATGTCTTTATTTTGTATAGGCCTACGGGGGCACTTACAAATTGTCAGTTACATTTTTTTTCTTACACTACCACCGGATCGGAATACGACCTCAACTGAGAAGATCCGGCAAGAAACTCAGCGGGTTTGTCTTTTTTCTTATTTATATCCATTTTTTTATTTTTTTTATATGGAAACTTATGTTGCTTTTGTTTGAAATTCGGCTAACTTCGCGAGCCAAAAACAGTATACTGTTGATCCTCTATTGTGTTGGCATGCTTCTGACATAGTTTACTAATGAAATTTTGTACTCGCAATGCTATCAAGCGCAAGGCAAAGAGAAAACACTGAACTATTCCGACTAATTTGCTCGTAATGACTTTGCAGCCGTTAGTCTCTATTAAGTTATTGAACTGGTGATACAATAAATATACCTATAATAAATAATTTCAGTATGTACATTTTATCCATGATGTAGCCATCTTAAATCGCCACGCTGTCCGCTAGATCACTTAACGAAGGAATATTTAGGTATAGAATTTCACGGTTTTTAAAAGTTAAAATACGTTTATTAATAACAGGATTATTCCGGGGGCTTCACCTTCTTCAGTCATGTCTAACGCGGTAATGAGTATGTGTTACTTTAAGTCATTAACTATGTGCGTGCCAAATTTCAACGAAATCCGACCGCTGGTTTTTGCATGAAATCCGCACCAAAACACATATAGGTGGTGAACCACAGCCACACCTATTTCTAGCGTGAAGCAGTTCTTGCGTTTCAGTAGAAGGGTATGCCGACACACTTTTACATGAGGCGACCATCTTTGTCCTCGGGAGTAGCAACGCATCTGTGATTGATTTCAGATAGAACCCCATGAAATTGCTTGTAGGTGGCGGTGGGCAGCAGTGATCACTTACAATGAGGTGGGCTACACGCTCATTTGTACTTCAATGTTATAAAAAAAATAACCTTAAAAACATTAACATTTATGATCATAATAAGATATACAGGTCAGTTTATTTCATTACTTATTTCAGTTACTTGGGCAGAGTCATAATGTTCGACAAATAGTTTGGCATTCTTCACTTCACTTCAACCATGAACTACGTAGAGTTCTTAAGAGATGATAAGAAGAAACATTAATACAATCCAGCTAAGATCTCTTAGTGTTGAACCAGTTACAAAAAACGAATTTGACATCGAAATTAATGATTTTGCTCGGCGACAACTGAACATAATCAACAATGCCTTGTGAATTTCATTCTATCCATTCGTCAGTCTTTTGAAGTTAGACACTGGCCTCCCCGAATGGGTGGTCCGCAATCGGTATTAATTACAAAAAGGAAAACCTTGCTGTCTATCTCTTGAATATTTTCCCTTACTCGCCTCCAACGCCATTCATGAGAAGGGAGCGATTAGTTCTATTCAGGACAGACTTCCTGCGGTATCAACCACAAACAACACTACTAAATCTCGCATTAATCCGGGTTTAGCTGTAGAATGAGGTCCACATCCATACTTACAGCATTACTTCTTCAGTATCTTTTCGGCGTTGGTGATTTGTGTCTTATCTTTAATGTTCGATATCATCAAAAATGATTGCTGATTGATCTTGCAGTGAGCTCAAGTAACAAGAAAGTATTAAGGTTTTTGTATACATATTCAAACTTTCTAATAAGCCATAACTAAATAAATAATGGAAGAGGTTTCAGCGATATCATATTTAAGCAATATTATATTATTCCGTATTCAAAATCTACTGAAAATTTAAATATGTACCGATTCACCAAGGAGATCTATCATTGAAACCTATAAAATAAAAAGCGATTCAAAAGACCGGAAAACAGTTATTCATTTCATTAAATATAGAAAACAGTACGAGCAAAAATAAATGATTGCAAATTTATACACACCACATATGAAAGGACTTTACGCCTGACCTATTATAAAAGTTCAGTTCAATATTGCCCATAACTATTTGTTTCCGAAGTAACTTTAATTACTTACACGATATATTCTCATTCAATTTCTCTAACTAGCTAGCTAACTATTATTTAAAAACTTTGTGTTGTCCGTAAGTGGCAAGCAATATAATAGTGGCAATCACTTACACACAAATATTTACACTAACAAAGAGTTGTAATAAAACAATCGTTTATTAAAAAACGAAAGTTTCAAATTAAAACCCTTTAAAATACCGACGTATACTGTAGTCGGTGTAGCAAAAATACTACCTACTTTGTAGTTGGCGGCGGTGATAGTAAAGCTAATATAAAACTCTCTAGTGACTAGGATATCCAGCTTCATATTTATTTTCTGGGACACGAGTCTAAACAAAAGTCTATTTTTGTTGTTATCAAATAAGCTTGATGTGTTATTTAAAATATTCACAAGTACTCGTACATTTGAGTACAATTCAATATAACATTGATATTAAATATATATTTTTTAATTGATTTCCAATATGTATTTTAGTAACGTCATTTTGTTTATGAAAACGATAAAATTCTCCGAAATCCTTTTATTTATTTTTGGGATTTGAAGAAATAAGTGCATCATCTTAAGGCGTCCGCCATATTAAATTTAGAATGACCTAACCAACCGTGTAATTACCTGTGCAATAACAAAACAATAACTCATATAGATTCATTTTTAATATTTTTTTAATTATGAAGAATAATTATTAAATTTAACACAATTTTATTGAAATTGTTTTGTTATGATAAAAAGGGACATCCCGTTTACATTGCGCGGCATGCGACCTTCCCAGAAAGGTGCAGCCACTATGAAGGTCTCCGAGTTATATTGAACTCTCACGTTTAAAAATAAAACGCTTTCATTTTCGATGTTACTATGGTTTATAAATAGCATTGCATAGACCACTTTTACAACAGAGATAGTTTCCAATTTTGGTCTTAATTTCGCTTAATTGTATCAAGTAGTTTTTCTCCTTATTGGATATTTCCACACACAACCGAGCGGCAAGTTTTACGGAAAACTAAATGTTTAATTTCGAATTCGTTTCTGTATTGTATAAAACAGTGATATAGGTAAAGTTGCAGCCTCTAATTGTAAAAACAATTATATATTTGAAATGCAGACGCAACCTAAAAATAAAATATTGATTTTAGAAATCATTAGTTGTTTAACCATCTGAGCCTCTTAAAATTCGGTATTATCGTAATGGAACTCTCTCTGAAATTATCGCAATACTTGTTTACAACTGAAGTCTACCGTTATGTAAATTTTTCATACTGCTTAGGAGATCTTCTTTTTATTATCTTTTTATTAGCTTCACCTGTATGTTTGTTTGTATGTTTGTAACCGACTTCTTTGGGCGGGATTTTGACCCACTTTAAACGGCCAGATTTCGTTCACACTTTGTAGATTTATTGAGGACCGATGACAATACACTAATTTGATAAAATTATTTCATTTTTTAATTTGACTAAAAAGTAGAAAATAAGTAATAGTTTAAAAAAAATTAAAAAAACACGCTTTTTATAGAAAACCGAACTAAAAAATAGAAAATAAATTTAAATGAATTTAAATTAAGAAAATAGTGTTAAAAATTTCAAAGAATATAAATTAATAATAGTGTGAATAAAAAAAATATTTTATTTTTATTTATTTTTTAGTTTTTTTTAAACTATTATTTATTACTTGTTTAATTAGTGAAATTAAAATAATAATAAAAGTAAATAAAAGTGGAGTTACAGTTCAAAAATTTCAGTTTTAGATCCTTCTTCACATAAAGCTATTTAATTAACTTAATATTTTGGATTCTGCGACTACTCATGCTATTTGTTTATTGCAAAGGAGCGATATAGTTCACAATCGGCGGCATTTCATGTTTGTGGAGTCAGCTATACCTACTGTAAAAACTTTGCTTTATTAATAAGAATATATACATTTTACTTGTCATAATTTAACTTTTGTCTACAGAGCTCTTCTAATTCTAAGAGAAAAATCATACCCAGTAATTTTAATGTTTGGACCCAAGTTAACATGAATAACAAATCATTACACAGTATATAAAGCAAACTTTCCTATAAAAGCCTCTTCCCCTTTAAATACTCCAAATATCCAATATCAGTATGCAATCAGCTGTAGAGCGAGAGGTTAGCCAGGTTAGTTAGCATTGTTGTCATGATTGAATATGCTAAAGCAGTCTCGACTTCACTTGCGGTGAGCTTCCACTGCGGACCATTTATACCCCGCAATCAATTTGAATTACGTACAAGCTGAAGCTCCACTAATTACAATGTTTCCTCTTACTACCTATAGATAGCTAAACTTGTTAACTGATTTGAATAGATATTTTATTACTAAAAGAGGTATAATAGATATTTAGAAATGATGCGAAGGCAGCGTTGTCGCGATTATAGGAGATCGTGGTAGAAGCTTCTCTCCGTCACCTTTCTCTCCTGTTTGATAAAAAGAGCAAATTCGAAAGGCTTCGATAATTATAGGATATCTAAAATTTTAAATCAGAGATCCATTCAGTAGGAATAAATTTAACGCTAATAAAACCACTATCTAACTAGTTATCCTTTACGATGTGTAACTGATTGAAGAATAAACTGTCAGGGGAGTCACTTGACACAGATTGTATGCCTCGTGAAATTACCTCTCGTCAACACTTCATTTCGAAACGCGCTGTTTGGCACGTTTTCCCATTGAATATCAGACAAACAATTAATACTTGAACTATCTGTGATGGACGAATCATCCATGTAACAGGTGACACTTTTTCAGAATTATAGTTTTAGTGTGGTAAGGGAGACTAACTGATTTCGTTCTAACTTAATTCTCAGGGCACCGTAAAAATAATAGTGAGCCGGCAACTATACTCTACCATCTCTACTAGAAATAGATGTGGCGGTGGTACCATATTGGTTCTACCTTGTAAATATGTTATCTTTTTTTTGGTTATGGGGATGAAACTTTCAAAAAGTACATCGAGTCCTTTAGAGAGACTCCGGGTTATGTGGGATTTTTACCCACTAGAACCTCGTCGGTGGCCTTAATCAGCACTTGCCCCCTGCAATTGCTGATGAAGGTCAATCCCGGAACCTCCGAATGGAACATACCGGTGCTACCTAGCGTAGCACTCCTCACAGGCTCATCTCTTGGGGGACGCCGTACCGGTATCTAGTACGACATGTAGCCACACATGCCGCTGTCCTTCTCGAGGTTGCTGGCTGGGTGATTCAAGCTCCTATTCTAGCCGCCCACAACACCAGAAGCCCCCCTTTTAGTCGCCTCTTCCGACAGGCAGGCAATACCGTATCCGTATTCTACTCCCCGATAACTAAACTTCTACTCCCCGATAGAGCAGTGATAGCCTAATGGTAGAAACTTGCCCTCTCGCTCAGGAAGTCCGAGGTTCAAACCCAGGTTCAAAAAACTGATTTTTCTAAATTTATGTGCGTATTAGAAATTAATAATCGCTGCTTTTCAGTGAAGGAAAACATCGTGAGGAAACCTACACACCCGAGAGTTCACTGAAAAAAAAAAGTTCTCGGAGGTGTGTGAAGTCCACCAATTCGCACTAGGCCAGCGCGGTGGACTATGGCCTATAACTCTCTCATTCCGAGAGAAGACCCGTGCCCAGCAGTGGGACAATAATGAGTTAACGACGATTCTACTCCCCGATAACAGAGGACAATATGCAAATAACTTATCCAGGGTTTACTTACAAGTATCCATAAATGGCAGGGGCCCCTTTATAATTAATTGAAATTGTTGTTTGCTATTTCCATACTACTTTCTAAACATATTTTTTATACTAATAAGTAATATAAAATATATCATCCACAGGCACCTTGATGATATTTTATATAGGCACTACAGACTCAAAAAAAAGCAGCTCGCAAAAATTCAACTCGTAAAGCATGCTTGCATTTTTTGTGTAAAAAGTGACATAGACCAAGCGAATGGGAATAAAAGTCCGTTCCAATCCCGACTTTGTTATCTTAGCCGGCAATTCCGTCAAATGGATTGTAGATCCAAAAACCAAGCTTCCAAATGATGACTAAAATGAACTAAATGTGTTTTTATGCTCTTTGCTTACACAAAATAATTACGCAGCGTAAATGACACTTCAAAGGGAACGGTCATAATTTATCAAATTCATGAATAGACATGGATATAATTTGTGACTCGCAATGACCTATTTTAGTTGAGATTAAAATCTGTCAATATTTGCGAGATTTCTCGTATCGAACGAAAGTCAACATGGATTGAATCGTGTGGCGTTTAATAAAAGCCGCGATCGTTGATTTTGAACAACTGTGCTCGGTCACAGTCACAAGCCAATATTTGCATGTTTAGGTACACGTAGGTTGGTCGTACAAGTTTTCAGTCGAATGCCCAAATCAATTGCAATCCGGTAGAATTCGTGGGGAAACAAAAAAGATTTTTAAGCGTCTTTTTTTTCTTTTATATGTAAACTTAAATAAAGAAATAAAACTCTCGAAGAACTTTTGGAAAAGCAAGCTAGACATCGCAATCATACATTTACCGGTAGGTTCACCAAAAATCTGTATATTTTAGGACAGTTATTATTTGCATAGAAACACTAGATAAGGTAAATTGTATCTATTTATTATATGATAGATTCATTGCCTATCACTAAATTATTAAACAGAGGTACCTACACCTAGGATATATTTACGATACACTCTTCGACATCTTTCTTCACACCCGTCGTTATTCACACCATATAAAAGCGCTCATAGGGATGTTTATTCAGAGCTCGTCTATTCCGCGGCTGAATATAGAGCCCACGGCGCAGGCGCCCCTCTGCCCTAATCGAGCTCTTCACTGACTGTACTAAATCCCAGTTAGCAATGGGTACACACGTTTCATTTAGTTCAGAATAAAGAAGACAAAATAACATGGTTGTAAAGCCAAGCTATCGATTAGCACAGAAGGTTAACTATAAAAATGCAGTAAGTCCAAGTATTAAGTAATAAATTGTTTTTCTATGTGTTGGAATACAATATAAACTTGCTTTCAAATGATATTTTTTAACAATAGAAGCAATTACTGTCTCCACGTGATGTTTAGCAGTATTCACCCAAAGAGCCTCTGCATGTTATACTTCCATCTAATTCTATTAGGTAGATTCTATTAGGAGTACGGCTAAGATGAAATGTCTCATATCAAATTTCCGCCTTACCACATGTTTAAACCACTATAAAGATAGTATGGAACTTTTATCATATTAACCAACATTAAGATATTGATGAAAATGTGGTGCTGAAAATGGTTGATGAATTACATTATTCGAACCACGTCGACTTGTACGCCCTCAAATATTTTTTGGAGGATATAAACAAACTACCAAAACATCCTTAATTTATCACAATGAATATACTCAGGATAGATCACAAGAATGAATTTAAATGTGTTCCTGTGTCTATTATTTAAAATATTATACCAATATTTTCTTGACAACAACAAGAAAATATTGATATTAATATTATAATATATTATATTTAAAGACAAATAACTGTAATAGAAACTACTGATTGGAAACAAAATCTTAATGTTCTATGATTATAGAGATTACCTAGTAAATATTTTTTGTACAAATAACATCAAGTGGCATAAAGTTTATAATAGGATAATAATAAAAGAATATAAGAATCGCAAACATCAGGTGAGAATGCGATCAAATGTCTGCCTATAAATTATAAAATAGAAAAAAAAAGCCATGGTAGGTGGTAAAACGAGTAATAACTATGGTTCGATAGAAAATACTACCGCCACACCTATTTCTAGTGCGAAGCAGTTCTTGCGTTTCAGTGAAAAGGTGTGGTTTCCGGTGCACTTTTATAACAGGTCACTATATCAGTCCTCGGCAGCTGTGACTAACATTAGGTAGAAACCCTGTTTTATATGAAGTTGATTGCAAAAGTCATGGCCGACAGCGAAAACATACTATATAGGCTATATCGAATTTCATACTGTAAATTGGTAATTTTTCATATACGATTTTGTTGTAGGGGCCCGTCGATATGTTTATTTGTTACTTTAATTTTATAAAAAATAATAATAAAATATAAGATTAACGTTGAGTAAAGCGGAGATTTCGAGTAAAGTATTTAAGTAAGATACGTCATCCGTAACAACATTGTGCCGGAGAAATCAGGTCATCCCATTAGTAGCTAAACCTGGAAGCACAGGTCGCAATGGTCGCTGGCCACGTGATCCGATGATGATGTCGTGTCAACCGCAATTGTTCGAAATCAGCCGTCTGTTCCGTGTATGCTTACTTGTTGTAAATAAAAAAGGCATTTATCCTCTCATTAAGGTTTCTCGAAAGAAAGTAAAAGTTTCCGTAAAAAGAGTCGTTTACGAAAAGGAACCACATATAAGTCCACTTTTCTGAAGCAGCATTTCCTCCTTTTGGAAAGTAAAGACACAAGAAAATGCTACTTGCTGGCATATCAACGCCATCAGATTCATTCATTCACAGTAATTTGCCCATTATCTCAAATATACCTACCTACTACTAATGTTTTTTGGACAGAACTTAAAAAGAACAGTATTATAAACTGCATTGTTGCAACTGTGATAAGTAGGCTCTAGCATCCATACAAGCATTTAAATCTGATTGTGTCTTTTTTATTCTTGAAATGTAAAGTGTTAAAATGTAAAATTGTATATATAAAATTAAAATATATGTTTATCATTTTGCTAAGCTGGTAGAGTTATTCGCTCGATAGGGTTTATACGAATTTATTATAACTGTCTCTTTGTAGGTGTGAACCAAATTGCCCATTTGTACGGAGTCTCTTAACAGTCACATTAATAAAAGGTTCTGAGGGAGGTAACGTACAAAAAGGCACGCTTTACTTTAAATATAACAAATCTATTAATGAATAAAATGCTGTTTATTGCAAAAACTCGTAAATACGATAATAGGGCCAACGTACTTCCGTCGTATCATAAATGTTCGGTATAGTCCGCTAATACGGGCATTATTGATCGAACCATTATTCCTATTTCGCTTGCTGCAAATGAATATGTGGTTCTGAGATATACTCGTAGTAGCTGAATTTCTTGCGAAAAATGAATCTTTCCTACGTTTGTGAAATGACATATAGCAGCTGAATTTCTTACGAACAATTTAAATTTTCCCTATGTTAGTGAAATGGTAAGTATACACATTAATTTAATTTCAAATGAACACTACTTGTAATGGTCTGTGGGTTGCATGCGACCGCGACGCGCGATGGTGTTGTGGCGACCGCAATTGTTCGAGACCATCGGAGTGTCACCTTGCATTTTTCTGCCCCCTCGAGTCGGAAAAACGAGTTATATTTCCATATCTTAATTGCAAGAACACAGCGCAGCTATAATTGCTTTTCAGGAAAAATAGTTTTAATGGATACTATATTTCGTACTATTTTCATTCAATTAATTGCGAAATGCCTTATGATTAGTACAATTTAACATTTACATTTGAAATATGAATTTCTACTAATAACATACATATATATGGATAATATAAAACTATTACGAGGGAAATATAAAACTGTGACAAATTTTTGTCGGCGCTACGCGATTTTTCTAGGTTTTCAGGTGAATACAATCAAATTATTCATTGAATGTCACCGTTATCTAAATAAATCAATTCCTATATCCTCTAACCCAGTCATGACATTGATAGACAAACGTAGAGTTTCAAAAAAAAATGTAGAAATATAGTTTTACAGTAACTTATTATATCCAAACATATGTTTTTCCGTTTCTTATAGATAATTTCTGTCCTTGATGAAGTCGGTTAAAAATAGAGCAACTGCCAGAAATTCCTCTCCTCTGTCCCATGCTTTTAAGTCTGATTGCCGCCATTATTTCGACAAGATTATTTACATTAAAAATATTTGTCATCTTCATCAACATTCATTTTTATTACTAGGCTATATGCTTTTTATTACATTCAAATGATTTGCAAATAATACGAAATTCATACACTATTTTATCAGTATAAACGAAAACCTACTGAAACCGGTACAACGATAATGTCAATTGTCTAATATCATACGCAGAATCCTTATTCGAATTAATCGCATTAATATACGAAAATGGGAATATACGATCGTAGTTTGCCGTAGACGGGTGCGTCACCCCGATTCGGTCACCTTAGGTTCGCCGACGTAGGGCAGATAGGCGACGTCAATGAACGACGGGACAATGCCACTAGACACAACCTTAACCGTTTTCTCTATCTATAAAGGTTTAAACTATCACGATTTTTGCGTTCTACGTTTGTTTATAGACATCCTATAGGACTTTACAGAAGTCTTTCAGACTTTCAGAAAACTGAACTAAGGCTGAACGAAGAAAAGAAAAGACAGGAGTATCGTGGTTCATAGTAATCTTTCTATTATATCATTATGTGCTCTAAACACCGATATATATTTTTTTATATGCTTTACGGTTGAAAAAAACGCAATATCATGAAAACATTATGAGATACGCTACCGATTTTAATGACAAAGAAAATGAAGTCGTTAACTTTTATTTTACTCAGAATGACAAAATTAACGTGAGAGTATTCCTGTTAGAGTTTGTAGTTCGTAACCTGAGCTGGTCACTACACCTATATTTAGGTCGGAATTATTTGCTAAGTTGTAGTCGAATGTATGTAGACAAGGTTCAAGACAACCGATGATCGAACAATCTAACGATAATGCCTCTAAACAAACAGGAAATATAAACTATTCGATTATAAGGCATTATTAAAAATATATTGTAATATAAATAATGCAAAACATGCTTATAACTGGAGACAATAAGAATTAATGGTAGGAAACAAAATAGAACCAATTGGACAGTTATTGGACAGTTCACATTGATCGACACACAAGAATTAGAATGAATGAATTTGTGTACATATAATATGAATAAGCAAACCTCGCAATCTTAATCATGTTATGTTAAAGACTGTATATTTATTATTATGTTAGTATTAAAAATACAGCATTATAACTTATGATATTTTACAACATTTAATTTTACTTCAAACTGACTTTACTTTTAAATTTACTTTAAACCACTTTACATTTACCTACTTTACATATCAAGTATTAAAGCTAGGAAAAAGTCATATAAACTTCAAAAAACCGAAATCATCACTCGATAGACATAAAACAGTGGTAGTAAAGAAGTCGTTAAGAGTTTCATAAAAATAAAACGCTCGCTGAAATACTCACAACAGATTGCAAAAAAGATATCTGACCCAAGCTTAATTACTGGTTACTCGAAACTGGTATTTTCGAACTATTTTTCACGTCAACAACTGATTCAAAAGTAACCAGGAAAAATGTTTAACTAGCTTTTACTACCAAGAACCTTTTTTTATAGGGCGAGTAATTAACTTCGATCGCATCACTTTACCAGAGATCACTTTCTAATGGAACTTCGTAGTTACGAATATAGTTATATAGTACGTACAGTTACGTGACCGAGTTATGGATAAACATCATGCTTGCCTTATATTTGTAATGTATTGCTACTTTGTTCTAGGTCGATGAAATTTTATTATTTTCTATTTTTTTATCTCTATCAAAAGTATAAGAATGTATAACGCATTTGTGCTTTATATCAAGCAGGACTCGTTTTTTATAGACGTTCCAGAAGTAAAAAAATCTTTAGCTCCTTTTTATACAAATACAAAATAACATGGTCACATTGACTTAATAAACATTCGACTTGTGAAATACATGTCGAAATATGATAATGCTTAGCAATAATTAATATTAAGCAACCTTTCATAGAATTCTGTTCTAGACAAAGTCATTCAACTATTATAAATAATATTATGTATTTACACGTAGGTCCATACGAAATTGGTGTTTTATAGAACGAGCCACTTTAATTACAAGTATCTGGCGCTTGATTAGAATTCAAATTTATTTTAAATTTAAGCTTCTGCATTTGTGGTTTAAATTTTGGGATTCGTTTGTTTTAGCGCCAACTTATTTTTGTTATACACCATCCAAAATCCAAATGTCACGGTATTTACGAATATGAGTTCCAGCATTATATGATGTGTATAGGTAAACTGCTGTAGAGGTAAATTCGGTAAATTTTTCCCACGTTCCCACGTTTTCACCTACAGAACTTGTTATTTGTAGCATTTATAAATCGTTTTTATCGTAGACCCGAATTCCACTACTTAATAGATCAATACATACTTGCACGCAAATAGGCTATAACTGAATTTGTAAGGGTTCTTCGTTAGAATTGCGTTCATACAAACTCTATAGTTCAAGAAATATAAAACAATACTAAATAATAATCATGCTAGTATCATTATTTCTGTAATAGAAGCCTATAATACACTTTGACAATAACAGATATAAATATTTAAGTATTTCATCTGACGACCCGCATGCCGGTTCAGTCACCGTATCGCTACAACACGTAATGGGTACTCGGTTCTTTTATACCCAGACAGAAATCATAATGAAGAATTTAGTCTCTTGTTCTAGGTATCTTTTCTATGTCTGAACCTAGCGATGAGAAGGCAGGATCTCTATTCGATAGTAGTCACCATCGCTTATGGACATTTGCAACACCTTGCAGAAGAGACGCAAATTCACCGCCGGTTTTGAAAGTGAGCTCTTTTTAGACCTTTCTTGAAAAGCCCCATGTGTGCCTGTTTATGTATGTCCAACGCATCCATCGCAGACCTATTAGCGTAGAACACGTTATTATTATCTCTTTAGTTCGAAACACCTACTATTCCCACTCCGTAAATTTAATACCTTAATTTCCAACACTAATCAATCAGAACAGCTTACTGTAGATACATTAACATACATTAATGAACGATCCATTACTTCGGTGTCAACGAACGTACTCGTAGCCTGTCAATACAAACTCAGAGCGTAGCTATCTTTGTCTCTGATTAATCTAATTCTATGTTTATCATTACAATATGTATGTTTTGTTTATGAATGAGTCGCATCATAGATAAGCGCACAGTAATGTTATCATCCAGAATAAATATCCTGTTAGTCACCGCAAATTGAGTTCTATCTATCTTAGGTTTATCTAAACAATGTTTGGCACAACGGTTTCTGCGTATACTGCTAAGCTTCTAATTTGAACCGCCATTTTATATTAATATTTATATGCTTTTCCACCGTCCAACAATTCGCACTTGGCCAGCGCGGTGGACTATGGCCTAAAACTCTCATTCCGAGAGAAGGCCCGTGCCCAGCAGTGGGACAATAATGGGTTGACGACGACGATATATATGCTTTTGAATATACTTCATTAACCTCTAACGAATTCTTAATTCATTGAACATCAAAGCTCTTACATAAGTCGCAATGTGACCGAACAGACATGTTCATTACAAGTTTCATGAAATTAAAACTGATCAATAAGTATGTTGTCACATATAATCGTTGACATAAACTAAACAATCAATCTTCTAATTATATGGATAATCATGCAGTCGAATCTTTCATTACATGAAAGTACTTATTTCTATAAATAAATATTAATATTACTAAAATCATGTAAGTACCTAATTCAAATGAAATTCCATGTTATTTTCAACTATTGAATAAATAATTTTAAATCCAATAGCCAGCGATATTATAACTACGGCAATGAATAAATTGGTAGCGATCAACTTTACTGAAAATATGCAGCGATTAATATGAGCACTGACACGAAATACACATTATATTTTTAAAGGTGGGGCTTCACGTTACGACGGTCGCACGGACTGTCGCACGAACTACGGTCGTATGCGACATGTTCGATCGAGAATGCATTGGTCCTAAGGCGGTCTGTACGACCAAGGTCATGTCGCAGGTCCGTTGAAGTATTCAACTTGAACTGTCGTTGCCACAGTCCCTGCGACCGTTGGAACGTGAATGTCCTCCTTTAAAAATCTATCGTGTATGAACTATTAACTGTCAAAGTGTTTGGTAGTCACATCCTAAAGTCTCAAAAAGAAAACGAGAGTAACAATTTGGGGAACTGAAAGCGGCTTTGCAGAACCGCTTAACGAAAAGTTGCTTTTGCTATTGCATTATTTCCGAGTCCAGTAAAGTATTTAACTAGTTAGAAACTTTAAGGAAACGAAGCAGGACGGACACCTGGCTAGAGTAGTTATTATGATATCGGTTTACAGAGATTCGGAAATTTAAACATAGTTTGCAATAATTCGTTTTGCATTCGCTGTCGGCTGCAGCTTTAATCGACATATGAAGTTTTAAGCAAAGAAGTGGATCCATCTATAGGTACATCCATCAGTTTTGAAGTCCAGTGCTGGACAAAGGCCTCCTTTAAATGGCACCACCCTAACCGGCGCTGTGTCTGCTGAAATCGGCGGTTTCCCACGGTCTTCTTCGAATCTTCAATCCACCTATTCGGGGATAACCTGTGCTCGTTTTGCTTAAAAGTCGCCGCCACTCGAGGACTTTTTTTCTCTAAATTATCATTTACTTTCTGTGTTTTTAAGAAATGTATATTATTTTTATATTATTGTATCTATATTGTGACTAATAAATATTACACTTTTAGCCTTGCTCCTATCTCTTGGATATTTAGAATTAAGCAGATACTTATGATAATAGCAATAACTACCGGTAACTGTATTTTAATTGAACACATTTTATAGTTATAGATGACAGTAAATCGTCTTATTAACAACGACTGCTTCTAAACCAAGATCAAACATTTAAGAAACTACAGTATGTTAACCATTACATAATAAACACTGCCCCACTTTGCTTGATACTCTTTTTCGACTACCTTTAAATCCAACTTTATATTTCGTGCAACGTTTTAGCGCTAGTGCCCTAACGCCAGCGGCGGTGTCCCGTTGAATAGCGAAACTAGAAAGCTTTGGAAAAATAAGCTGGCACTCAGCTTGGCCTCGGTCAAGATAGAGCGGTTATAAACTAATACATTCCTCTGGCTAGAACATACGAAACAAGAAAACGCCTTGCTTACTACTTACTCTTTTTCGTTTATATAATTTTATGTAGCAGACGAGGATGCAGTCTATCTGATGTTCAGTGGTCACTCCCGCACATAAAGATCTATACCCCAGATTATATCAGTCTTACCTAAGGTTAGTCACAGATTCATTGCTATTGCTGAGCACTAAGTCTGAACGCCTCGGACAATCATGTCTTCCTTACCAAAAATTTCAGACAAGAACTATTATTACTATTACTGGTAATAGTAATAATAATATATCTGGAGATATTATTTGCCAGAAAAAGGTCTGGCAGTGGTGCTTCAGAATTGAACAACATAGAGTTATTCCACCTATAAATTCGATTACTCAGCTTTTCTTACAGCATCTTAAGTCATCTAAAGTTTTAGATATACCAAGACTATTACAAATAAAATAAATTACATAAAGCAAAAACATCTCTTCGATTAAAGTTGATCATAAAAGGTTGTTCATCATAAAACATAAAAGGTCTATGAAAACGAAATACATTTTCTTTCGGTGTTAAATAACATTAATTTAAGTAAAAGGTTAATTGTAACAATAACGACAATCGCACCCAAATTAAACTTACCATATTTAAAGACAAATGCTTCGAATCTAATTAGTCAACAACCCTTGCCTTTGAAATAATTAAGTCTGAATATACCGTTAATAATTAAGTACAAAGCCATATATATGCTTTTGGTATATAACCTTCGTAATAGTCATTTTACTCTTTCAACTTTGCAAATACGTATTTAAGATTGCCCAGCAAGAAGTTGAATTTTGAAAAGTAAATAAAGCTAATGCAAACGACCTAAATGTAGATATTGTATGTCAATACTATCATACTTTATACTAATATTATAAAGGCGAAAGTTTATGAGTGTGTATCTTTGTTACTTCTTCACGTCTAAACGGCTGGAGCGATTTTCATAAAATTTGGTAGGGAGTTAGCTGACACTCTAGATTAACATATAGGCTACTTTTTACTGTGATAAAATATCATATTCCCACGGGATAATCGATACATCATTTTTTTATAGCGGGCGAAGCTGCGGGGTTCAGCTAGTATTAGCTAAATGCATTACACTTTATATGTAGTAAGGATTTGACCTATAATTTCTTCTATGACCTAAACATCCGTAATAGACTTAATCAACATTTTTTTAACATTTAACCCGACTGCGTCAAAAGGAGGAATGTGTTGAATGATGACCCGCGTGACGAAGCCGTCACCATCCTGTCTGACATGCAATAGATCCCGGGTTCGATTCCCGGCAGGTATCTGAATGATGACTTTAAATTCTTCTTCTGGGTCTGGGTGTTTGTGTATTCGTCTTGTGTGTATCCATGGTACCCACGACACAGGGGACAATCCTACTGTGGGGCTATGAGTGTAGAAAGCGTACTTTTAAACAAATGAATTTTTTTTGAGAGCGTTTAGTATGTATGTCAATTTATTTGGCATGCGCTATATCCTATACGGCTTGACGGATTGTAACATGATATACCATTCGAATCGACTTAGCTTGGAGAATGACATAGGCATAATTTTGCAACATAACTCCTGTGGTCAGAGAAAAAGGGGGGAGATGGATGTTTTCTTTTGTTATCATTATAATATGGGTATTATATGAAAGCAAGTAGGCAGATTATCGCAAATATACATACATATTATATAACACCTTTAAGTCATTATTTTGACACAAACTCCGGAGAACTGTTAAAATAACTAAATTATTTATTAACAGAATATAGGACAGCAAAGTTTTAGGAGTCTGATTTTTTGTTTTGTTTATGTTTCGACAAACACCAGAAGAAATAGCTAATAAAAAAGGCTACTTGTACTCTTGGCAGCCTTTTTTGAGGTACAACGTGACCTGGAAACTTTTACTATTCAAAATTTAAGTTCTTGCTGAAACACTCTATATATATTTGGCTGGAGGTTACATTTGTAAACGTATGTAGTTATTAGGCTTACAGACGGGCACACCTCTTATTCCTTTAACATAATAAATGCCTTGTGATGCCATCACTTCTTCACGCCTTGTAGAGCTAGTAGTCCAAGAACCTAGGGAGTAATTACATCGTTATTTATAAATAATATAGATCTAATGAAGATAATTATCTGCTACTTCCCTTTACTTTATTTCAAAACAGATATTAAAAGGACAGTACATTATAAGTGTACATTGTCACTACCTACATGTAAGGGAAAAGCATACAAATGAAATAACATCTATAGTGTAGGCACTACGTGCTTGTATATATTCATTTCGATTTATTTTTATATAATTTCATTTCGTGTAAATCAATCAAAACATACAGTAAGCCTTCTCAAACTCCATTATTTTTGACTACACTTTACATTATTTTTGAGAAAAGCTTTTTCTTTTAATAAAACATTTTTACAGCAGTAGTTTAGGTACAGGAAGTGATCCGTAATGCTTCTAAACATAATCTCTCATCATTGAATATTTTATTCATTCTTCTTCACAAATACACAAAAGTTAGAGGAACTTTTGGAATAGTTTAATGTGACTGATGTATATAGAAAAGATTATATTATTATTATTAATAAGGTGTTCAAACTAAATACAGTCTTATAGTATCACCAAATTTAAACATGTATTTATTTTTCCTATAAACTTGATAGTGGGATTTTTGAGTTTGATTTACCTTTTCTTCCGTCCCCCTTTGCCAGTATACCTCTCACGTCGTATCAAAAGCTTGTAAATTTGTATTCTCTTTAGACCTAAGTGCGAACTGAATGTGATGTTCAAACTTATGTGCTAAGTCTACAAGGTCTGAGCCTTTCCGTAGCCTACACTCGCCGATTATAAAGTAATTCATATTCTTTTACTATTTATTGTAATCCGTCGAACCAACGTTTTACCATCATGACGCAATGAAATACTGTCTTCTTATAATAACGTAGAAACGTTGTTTTAAGTAAGTATAAAATTAATATGTTAACATGGATTTTAATAAATTATTTTTATTCGATAGTTATTTTAATTGCGATTTTCATCGATTTAAATGGACAACTTTAAGTATTTGACGGATGATTTACATTATCACACGAATAGCCTATCAATAGTTTTTACTTACTTCTTAGAAATAGTGTAGTAAGCGTTTAGGTTCTAGAATAATTTTATTATTTTCTACGAGGAAAATGTCGTTCCGAACGGGCTTTTATCCTACGAGATAGAAATGTGGTTAATTACGGTTTATGCAACAAATAGACAAGTATATTGCTGTTTTCGAAAATTTCAATTGAGACTAAGAAACTAAAATTGAAACTAGAATTCTACAATGAGTTGTGGGTAGCTCAAACAATGTAACCAAAATTACAAATGAAACGCGGTTTGCCTTTTGTCTCCTTTTGATCTATTGCAATTAATATAATGATGTAGGTACTCTATTTATTCGAAAATTTTATATACATCTATTTTTATGTTATATGTGTAAGTAGATCGCAATGGTTTAAATAACATAGGCAATCATTTGGAGAGATCAAAGGATCTGCTACTATGTGGTGTTTTTTTTTTACAATCACTTTCTATTAACTGCATAGGTACCTCCCCTCTTCTAAGCGTACGAAGTTTTTTTATGATATACTTTGGCGTTCCTCTAATTAAATCAGTAACTAAATTTATGGTTTTTCTTACTTTGAGTTTACTTTCTTACTTTACTTACGTTAAGTATTACGACTAGCATACTAATTTTAAATTGAATTTTAGATATGCAAAAAGAAAATTACCGCATTTAAGAAAGACATGAACGTCCACTATTTCACTAAACGAACATAGTATCTTTGTTTAGTCATAATTAGTAAAAAAAGTTTTTTAATACATAACATGCAGTTTTAAATGTGCTTTTACAGAAGGTTCTGTGATTATGCTGCATAGTTCCCATACAGCATTTTTTTTACAAAGTTTTAAATGTGACGGACGTTGCCGGCTCAATTGGCTCCCAATTCATGAACGTAGACAGCTTCACTTGGCTTTTTCTTTTTTTACAGTTATTTTTGTTCCTGTCGCTCCATAGTACCTGAAATGTAAATTTCAGTAACTCTGCGATTTTCATTAACGGAATCTCTCGTTCTATGACTTCCGTGCTCTTGCTAATCATTGCTCTGGGTTTCTATGAAGCTCGGTTTGGAATGCTTGTCAGGAGAAACTAACAGAAGTGTGCTACAAATATCATTTTAATTAAAATGAAACTTATGCTCACTTTAGTAAATATTCATCATTAGAATATTCCTATCGCATTAATACTGTCAAATTCAATGATCTTTGATTTCTATTCTGTTCGATTTCTTACACCATTTTTTCTTATCTTCTTTCTCTGTTTCCCTTTATCTTTTCTGTAAATACAATAGTACACCATACAGTATGGATATGAACTAGCTCGATTACTCTTATTACGTAATTTCCATATTATATGCCAAATTATTGTCGATTAAAATTTAAATTTCATACTTTTAAGATTTAAAGTTACTGTCAAAGCGCAGAGTTGTTTAAACGTTGAAGAGCCGAAAGTCGCGACCGGCGTTTTTATAAAGGTCGCTCTTTTTATCACGCCAAAATACGAAATGCCTGGAACGAGCCAGTGAAATCATTTTGTAACAGCTATTGAAATTTATGTTTCTCCAGTTATTGAATGTGCTCCTCGTCGAACCTATATTAGAGAGCAGGGTTACCCAAACTGTACGTCGAGAGGCTCTGGGGCATCGCAATACGAGTACCACCATAAGGGTCTCACGAGACTATAAGTACTACACAATACATTTGGCTTTTAGCCCTGTATGAATGAATAGAGGTCATGTTCAAACATGCAACTTGATCTTCCTTATTCTTACCTTATTTTTACGTTTTCTAATGCACATTTATATAGTAATATATTCTTATTATTTAGTATGTATTAAGAGCAGTGATAACCTAGTGGTTAAAATTTGTCCTATCGTTCGGGAGATCCGAAGTTCAAATCCCAGGCAAGGTACACAGATTTTTCTAAAATTTTGTGCAAATTAGAAATTAATTGTCACTGTTTTTCTTTTTTCCGTTAGGAAAAAGGGTACCTAAGAATACATGAGAGTTCTTTGAAAATAAAAAAAAGTTCTCATAGGAGTGTGAAGTCTACCAACTCACACTTGTCCAGCGCGATGGTCTAAGGCCTAAAACTCTTTCATTCTTACAAAAGACCCGTGCCCAGCAATGAGACAACAATGGGTTGATGTTTGGAAGAGCAAGAAAAATTACAACCTGCAATGGCACTCGAAGTAAAACTAAGATTGGGAAACTCTGTTACGATACATTTTGGGGATAATTGGGCTGAAATGAACTGGGAACCTGCGGGTATGTGCGTGTGTAGGTGTGATTTAGTAAGGGGTGAAGAGGGTCAACGCTACACTTTATCGCCATGAGGCTGAATTGCAATTTATTTTCAAATTGTCTGACTAATATGAACAATAATCTCTAACTGCGTATTTTCAATGTCATCAGGAAGCGCGAACAGATTAATTTAAACTTATGCTGAATTATCTTTTGGCAGCTTCAATTAAGAGCCAGAAACTATAACCATTACGAATTTTAGTAGCATCGTAGCTAAAAGGAACGCTAACAAGATACAATTATCTTTGTTAAAGATTTTCTATTTTAGATGTGAATTTTTTAGCTTTGATATCACTTGTAATTGAAAACAATCATTCAACGGTTTTTTAAATATCATATTTCGTTTACTAGCGAATATATCAACTTTGCATCAATATTATCAAATGTTTGTTTTTATTAACTAAGCAGCATAGAAGCATGCATTTGACCTGGTGGTAAGGGGCTGCTACTACCCATAGACATTTGTAACCTATCCTCGATAAGATTAGATGTAGGTAAAATGCATTGCTACCCCTAAGGACTAAATTAGAAAAAATCGGTGTGGAGCTATACTAGAGCCCAAACAGTAGTATGGCTCTCTCAGCACTCTCCTCAAAGTGAAACCAGATCAGCAGCTCTTAACATTACTATTTTAAGTATTAAATAGGAGTGGTAGTGGTGCCGCCGGAGTCGACCCACAAAGCGTAGATTAATTGAATTTAATGACAATGTCCATATATAAAATTATTTTTTAACTAATTAATTTTAGATTTAATAGAATATCAGTAAATTTAAGTTCATAAGTTTCAACCAGTACAGTTTTCAGCCGCCTTACCTAATGGAAACCAAAACGAATACAAGAGTAATCTCTTGTATTAGATTTGTACAAGGATACAAAGGTAGCAACGTATATGGGTTCATAATTAGACCAATTATTTACTTCTAATAAATACTCAAGCTTATAAATAGATCTTGTATCTATATTTATAAATTTCCCACGCGTCTAAATATGGATTGTTTCTTGTTGCTAAGGATTACTATTGTCTCATTGAAGCGACTTCATAATACATAAGATATAAATATACTTCTGACGTGATTAATAGTTTAATATACGTTTTTCAGTTTCAGCGAAATCTCTCGCAGGTGTGTTGTCGTCCGCAGATGACGTCTCGCCTCAACTTGCATAGCAAAGTTTAAGAAATGCGGTGATGTGTACTGAGATATAAAATCATTCACTCCGATAAGCGTTTTTGGTTAACATGACCGATTTCAGAATTTTATACCTTAAATGTATAAAATTATAATTTGCAATTAAGTATTTTTTTAAATTCTATCAAATTATTTTTTCTATAATTTATTCCTTCATTCGTTAATACTATCGTATTGTCTAATGTGAAGTAGGTTTAGGTGACTTTTGTCACCAACCAACCAACCACTTAATACCAACTTTTTAATACTTAACGGGTACTCACGGTATGCGGTTTTTTGAATCCTTTTCGAATCCTTTTTGCCAATATTTCGAAAAGGATTCAAAGAACCGCATATCGTGAGTACCCGTTAAGTATTAAAATGTGTCAATTCCGCGATAATATTAGTCTAAAATCATATTTTGTCCAACTATTCAGGAGTTCCTATCGAATTTTGTGTGCGAGGTTGGAGTGTTTTACTTTATTAAACACGTTATGACTTTTAAGCTAAGAAGTATTAGAGGGAACCTAATACTGATAGGATGCATGACTTGAGACATTTCAGTTTCGTAAAAAGTTACTGATATTTTTGAAGTATTGAAGTTTCATTTAACGCCCCGCGTGGCGGAGCGGATACCATACCGGTCTGACGCGCAATGGGTCCCGGGTTCGATTCCTGGCCAGACAGGTATCTGAATGATAAGTTTAGATTCATGTTCTGGGTCTGGGTGTTTGTGTATTCGCCTTGTGTGTGTCCATGGTACCCACAATACAGAGGAAAATTCTAGGATGGGGCTATGAGTGTAGAAAGCGTGTTTTTTGGATAAAAACATCATCTTGAATCATCTGAAGACTGGCTTTTGCTATATGAGTAATAATGAGAATGATAACTTTCTTATTATAAAAAATCTAAACTAAAATACGAGAAGTCGAATTACTACTTGCTTTTAATTGGTTTAGTTTGTTTTAAGGTGTGAATCGATCTAAGTGTGCAAATGCAATTTCCATATTCATGGCTCTTTGTACCGCAAAGCAGCAATGCGTATAGTGGTCGGTCGCAAAAGCGTTGCTGTTTCAGGTTTCTAAAGCCTGTATACATAATATTATTACTCAGTCCTTTTAATACAGGCTTCGTTATACGGCAAAGATAACTCAAGACCGTTTAGCCACGTTAAACGTAATTGAAAACTGAAACTGTCGTTAAATAAACTAAACAAAGATAATTGTACAACGCCTTTCATTAGTGGTTTACTGGTAGAATGAAATTATTAATAAATGATGATGAAAATGGTGAATAACATTTTGACACGTTGTTTTAAAGCACATTTTATTTTTTCAGGTCTGAATTATGTGACTCCAGCTTCAGCTGAAATGTAAATTGTATTAACGTTTTGACTATTCCACATTCATTTATTTTAAAATATTAATCTCGAATAAAAAACTTACTTGGAAACTTTATACTTTGCTTTTTGGAAAAGTACATTCCGACAAGCAAAATCAAAAGTTAGGACGACGTGGGTCGTAATTTATTTCAGATCAATTTTAATAATTTAAAGTTATGTTTTTGATATGTTTTTTTTTTAAATGATTGCACATTTTTGTATGCAACTGTGACACCAACTGTGTGGGTAGGCTCTTTGTGTGTACTTTGATGAATGACACGTCTGCCAGTGGACTAGATACGAAAGGAAATTGAGTGACGATCGTGCTTTATAGTAACCAGATGAAGAAAAGATCGGTGTCGTGTGTCCGACAGAATGTTCGGCCTAAATGTAATAAGACAAGAAATAGGTCATGATTTCCAAAACATTGAAGATTTTTCAGGGTACTATGCAATTTTTAGTGCAGGAATAGGCACATCGAATATTTTATATATGTTGAAACGAATAGTTGCGAAGTTTCAAGAAACTCTGCAAAGAGCACATTAAGTATTTCTTGTTATTATGATATTATTAGATATTATTAACGCATATTTAATTATTAGGACTTTTTGAGATTTTCAGGACCGAATAATATGGGTACTTTACTGAATAATATTTCCACAAGTCCAGGATAATATATAAGTAATGCCACATTTTCAAGAAAGAAGTCCGCCCAACAAGATGTGTTTCATATTAATAATCCCTCCTTTTTAAGAAAGGATTTAGAAAAAAAAAATATTTTTTATATAATATATCCTTCTAGTTCAGCCGCAGAATACAATTAAACTTGTGTTATGAGTTAATTTAAATTAATTGTGTGGAATTAACCACATATGAAAAGCGGTCGTTGCGGTTTGTAATTGATGTTTTAAAATATTTGATAATTGAGACCATTAGTGTCAGATTATCGAAACATTTGATTGTTTATTTACCTGGATATGTTGACAATTTCGAAAAAATGGGAATGCTAAGCGGATACTTTTCTCAGATTTTGAACGAGTGAATAACGATTTTAGGAAAAATAATCGAAACATGAAAGTTGTGACTACTTTAACACACTTCTTTTTTACTTTCGGTATTCTTTTATTGATATTTATTTATTATGCATATAAATAAATAAATTTTGAATCAGAACGAGAGCTATGCTGAACGCGGAATATCTTCCTTGCCGAAATGTAACAAAGCATAAGCCAGGACGATTACCGCTATTCTTTTGATGAGCACAATAGACTTCTGTTTTAAAACATGGCGCCACTTACGTCACTTGTTCTAATAACGATCTAAAATGGTTTTATATGCTGTAATGATTCAGACTAAACGGTCCATTGTTATTTTGACGCAACGCTGATATTTTCGCCTGAGCTCCTTAACATAGCATTTACTGATAAGAACCAAAGGTTTTGTCGCCTTTACTGAATGAAGACCTCTCGCATAGCATAACAATTAGTCATATTTAATTAGCAAATGCCGCAACAGCATATACTTACAATCAATAATTGTTTGACATGTTTACCGAAGTAAATAATGTAATAAAACATACCGTATCGTCGTAATGTACCTAGTTTAAAATAAACAAAAACCAATTATTTGTTATCGAGCATGAAAACATTTATAGGGTTTCTAACATTCATAGGTCATGATGGCAAAACGTGAAGCGTTCACAGTGTGACGGATTAAAAAACTAACGCGAGCATTGTAGGACGAGAAACATGATACAAGAGGCCAACCGGACGACATTCGTCCTTGGCAAGGACAGAGGTGACTCACCGAGCGGCTGGTGGAGAGCAGCGTGCGCGTCGCAGTCGGCACACACCGCCGAACGCAGCATCCTCTCACGCTGCAGCCGCCGCAGTAGCTGAAGATGTTGCGGAGTGAACACCGTGCCAGATCGCTCGCCAACCAGCAGCACGTCCCCAGCTTCCCACCATGCTTGCTCTCGGAGAGTCCCGTCCCGGTTGAATAGCCCCAGATCTTTGTAACCCTCGGGAGGGCTGAGAGCCCCCGGCTCCGGCTCCTGGTAGCGTTCGCACGCACCACAGCCAGAGCATTCCTCGCCTTCTCCCTCGTCTGAGTATCCGCACTCATCTCTCACGACAATAATGTAATCCGCCTCAAAAAATTCATTGGCACTCTCGTCGAAGACCACCCGGTTCTTTTTGGATTTGCTGCCCTTTTTCAGTGATGATTTTAAGTTTTCGTGGTCCTTGTTGTGCCGCGTGTCGCGTGCGGCGCGATCGCCGCGCATCGTCGCGTGTTATCGCGGCGCGGTCGGCCGCCAAAGTGTCGCTTCGCTTGTCGGAGCCGACGACGGCTGGCGAGCGGAGAAGCGAAGACTGACTGCAGCGCAACGCCGCGCCCGCCTATCGATCGTAGGGGCCGCCTCACCGGCATCGGCACCCGCCACCACGCCGGCCGATGGAGGAACACCAATACGATTCCCGACTCGTTATAAACATGCCACCACCAAACTTTAATTGCCGGCCCAAACTTTACTTTGTCGCGACACATGCCAGTCTTGAAGACTGAAGACGCTAACAAAAAAAATACCTATTATACAAGCAGTTACATACTTAGTTTAAGTAACTTTTAAAGTTGCTCACAAATAAATACATATGTACAAAACTTCGCAACTAAGTTAAGGCTAACGGAAACATATTGACTGGGTTCAAATATTTTATACATGCAATTGATAGCTGTGTCGTGACACTAAGTGGTTTATTATTATACACTCTTACAAATAAACATGATATAAAAATAAAATATAAATATGTAATTCAAAATAACTAACTTCATTATTTATTTATCTTTAACAAATTAAAGAACAATCTGATATCCTATTCTTTTTAACCGACTTCCAAAAAGGAGGAGGTTCTCAATTCGACTCTATTTTTTATTTTTCGATAGCTTAGGCTTAATGTAAAAAAGTTATCCGTAAAAAACTTTGAAACTCAAGTTAAAATCGTAGCATTTAAATAAAGAAACTTGTCGAAGTTTCAACTGAAACAACTTGTCAGCGTTGCTAACAGCCGGTTAGCCGCAGGCGGAATCACGACGTCTACCGTTAATACTACGAATTTAATAAAATATTTTTCTATCATTAAGTTCACCATAAATTTGATGGATCTATGTAGTCTATATAATACTATCCTGAAGGTGACTGGAGCAGGAGCAGTGGGAAAACTGAGTTAATGTTCTATACGAAAAATTGGCCAAAAATAATTACTGAATTTTAATGTGTATAGTATAGAAAAAGTAAATTAATAATTAAAGTAAATTTGATACAGATAAAATGCTAAATTCTTAACTTAGTTGTCCGAAGTTAATAAAGAGACGCAAGTAGCAAGTCAAAAGCAGTTGAGTTCTCCAAAGAATTGAACATTGTGAAACTGACATGACTATCTCTCTCCATGCTTTATAGGTATACTAATATGGCGTTACAAATTATTTATTAGTCTCATCTCATCAAATAAAGATTCAAATAAGATAAATCTCTAGCTGAACTGTCAAGTTTTACGTATCAACGAACTCACGTTAATAAATGACATCGAAACAAAACGTCCAAAGCTACATAAAAAATAACATCCCCGGTGAAGCTCTAGTGGGACAAAAACTTATTTACTCGCGACAGTATGCTGGATAAACGATACGCTTATTTAACACTTGTAACTTTTATTATATAAATTTGATTTACATACATAACATAGTACCTAATATATTTAATTTACCTGACTTTGTTCCTTCAGTGTGAACGATTTTTAATTTATGCTCAGATAAATATGCCACGTAATTATTGCTTTATCGACAAAATTCAGATTTGCATAACCCTGAACCAAGATATTTCCAGCTTATTGAAAAAGTCATTGAAGCCGATTAGACATCATTCCTACCAAAGTGAAAAGAGTTTATGCCGTTCTCTAACGCGCTGATCAAAACCAAAATAGTATACCTACTTCGCATATTGTTAAGAACTTTTATTTGTAGGTTCTTTCACAATTTATCCGTAATTTTAAATCGGAACAGTAAACTATAAAACGTAATACCCGTAGTAAATAGCCCGCCAGACGTTTCCTGCCACAGAACAAACACAAAACCACCGGCAATTAAGTCCAAACGATTCAATCTTTTAAGCTGGATCCAACCATACAAATTCGAAAATATATATATAGAAATTATCAAAGCTTTCATTCATTTCACGCTTTTATAATCTTTATATAAAAGTTAATATTCAGCGTATCATTTACCTTTCAAAATGGAAACACGAAGGAAATTAAAATACCTAATTCCCTCGAAACCATTTGAGGATTGATAGTAAGATATATTTTTTTATCTGATTGAAGTAGGTAGCAACCGAGCATGCAGTCCACCTGATGGTAACTGGTCATATAATTATAAAACATGACGACTGAAATCTGAACAACTGTAGTGTCTCACAGATGTGTTGCCACTCCCGAGGACTAAGCCTCATCTAGAAGTGAGCCAGCAACCACAGTTTTCCACCGAAACTCAAAAACTGATTCACGCTAGAAATAAGTGTGGCGGTGATACCTCTTCGGTCGACCTGCACTGGTTCTACCACCTGGTCGACGAATCCTCCCAACGTCCCAATATTGAGTGCAAAGACAAAACTGTCCCACAGTTATATTTTTACTAACTATGGCTCAATTGTATTATTACATTATATTGAAAACACATGATCCAATTGTAAACTTATTTGTTTAACCTTACTGTCCTTATTAATGCACATACTTAGTATAGGCATTAATTCAATAATGACAAATTGAAATGAAACTATATTCAATCTAGCTAATTGATGGAGAATTACTGGGGGAACGGCTATTGCCGTTACGGATTCCTATAAACTAGACACTAATGGAAAAGGCCGTCGCTGAACCCGATATAACCTATTTTTCACTTTCCCGATATCGTAAATAGAATGTGCCTACTAAGGGAATTGCCTGGCCCTTCGCCCGGCATGTTAGATCATGCCTCGATTTATGTTTAATATTTTTATATTTATAAATGTGCATGTATACGATTTTTATTTGAGCTGCTAGTAGATAAAACAGTAATGTATTATGTACTTAATCATTACATTCAGCCTGAAATGTATCAAGTGAGCTGATGGCTTCTTCGACTTCGAACGCGCAACGAATGATACAAACAGGGTTGGAATATCAAATTATAATTTCTTAGTAACTCTAAGTATCAAAATGAACCTATCGTAAAAAGGTTGTACAACTCATTAGGTCCGACTCCCGTAGCACCACCCTAATACCCATTTTTACCTTAAACTAACAACATAAGCAGCTGACGTTTTCTGCTTTGAATGATTTGGTAAAATAGACTGTGTTCTTATCTAAAACGTGTGGCTGTGGGTGCTGTGTTCCTATCTAATAAGAAATTATTTTATAAACAAAAAACTCGACTGCAAAAATTAAATTTTACCATTAGGCTATCACTGCTCCGTTAGTTATCAGTAGCTGTTTACTCTTATATATTTAACTTATTAATTTTTAAAACAAAATGTACCTACTTATAAATAAATAAGCGGATTTTACTACTTACAAAGTTTGACTAGGTATGTTTAGTGTCTGCACCCTGTAGTTCCGGGACCAGAATAGGGCTACGGCATCCCCTGCCCGTCGTACGAGGCGACTAAAAGGAGCTTCCGGGGTTGCGGGCCGCTAGAGTGGGAGCTCGAACCGTTCAGTCAGGTGATACCGGGAAGGACGGCGGTATGTGTGGTCGCATACCGGCGTAAAGGCTAGACGGAGCGGTGGGCCCAGCCGCCCATCTGGGAGGAGCCCGATGGGGCAGCGCGCTCGGAGGATTCCGGTTGAAGTCGTTTCGAGATCCCGGAGTCCTCCTTTTTAGCGCCGAGGACGGCCACCGGGGGGGTTTTAGTGCGGTAAAAATCCCACATAACCCTGCGTCGCTCCCACGGCGTCGCTTCGGGTACCTTTTGAAGGTTTCCCCCTCGACAACAAAAAAAAGGTATGCTTAGTATCTAATAAGCCCCATAAAAGCCATTTTTCACACAAATAATTAGTAGGCAATCCAAATTACATGCAGTAAAAAGCAAATTCAATCTATATTAGTTGGTTGATTTATTGCAATCATTTATTTCGATACGGATTAGTACAGAACGTAAGAAAGCAATCTTGAAATTAACGTAGGTATTCAATTGTTTTTTTTAACATAAATGTAATTATTGTAAATAACTACATATAAAAGATAGAGACATGCTAACGCATATACCTATTTGTAGATCTACATTTCTTTGTACGTCACACAAACTCCCCGCAGGCGAGAATTTTTAAAATGCGCGGCCTCTTCAACAGTAAGTAATCCTTATATTTCAGTCAATTTACATAAAACCATAATGTACTATTAACTGAAATCTTTCTCAAGAACTGTACTGTCTTTTAGCAATAACCACACAAAAATACGTTAAGTAGATTTTGAGAAAAACGATTACATTCTAGCCGATACTTTTTGGAGAATTTGTTTTACAATAAGTATAGAAGTACTAAAATACATATATTTTTGTAATGGTCTACTTACTAGCTTTCATTTGACACCCATATCGTTATGGGTTATACATACAAAATCGTCCCTCCCCTCCCCCCTTTTCCTCCCCCCTTTTTCTCTGACCACCGACGCCAGAATGATATTGAAAAGTTATATAGCCTATGTCACTCTCACAACAGAGTCATTTCAAATGATACAATCTGTCAAGCCGTTTGGGCTGTAGCGCGTGCAAAAGAAAAGGACATACCTACATACAAACATACATACATACGCTCGAAAAATATTACCCTCCTTAGTCAGTCGGGTAAAAAAGTAGAGAAACTTATAAGCGGCTTTCACGATAGGTAGCAAGACATCTACGTCGTATGGCAGGATTTTGATCCTATACGAAATTGTTTAAAAAGCGTTGTGGCGGTTGCCACTTAACATGAGGTGGATCGCATGTTCGTAATATATTCTATATTATAGAAAGACTCCTGTCGTATCCGTACTGCTTAAGCAGGCGCAAACTTAACCTAAACTCTCATTTTATTAAAATAAACCTTAACCTCAATAATTAAATTACGTTAAGACTAACTACTAGTCAAAAAAGTTTCAACGCTAGACGCTAGTAAGAGAGAACCAGGTACATAATAGGAGAAAATTACTATGAGGTTTTTATTTAATAAAAACACGTTGGTGAATCGTCATATAATATGTTATTAGAAAGTCTTACCTTAACCGTAACCCTATCGATGTACGAATATTAAAATACAATTACAGTTTTAAAAGATTTTGTAAGTAGGTACTATGCCGCGGCGGTTGCGTTGTCGCTTGGCGAATGGTCTGCGGGCCTCGAGGAATCCCTCCTTGCCCGGGCAATTTCCTCATAGATATTTTTACTTAAAGTAAAAGTAAATAAAAAAAAGGAATCAAAAAATTTAATAAATTAAAAATCTACACTTTAAGTAATCAAGCTTTATTAAACAGATATCCGTATTGCCAAGTTAGAAACAAAACTATTTTTTATTAATCTTCCAGCAATACTAAAGATACCTATAAAGTTACGTACTTAATTTTAAGTACTGAAGTTTTTAATTTCAGTAATATTGTAAGGAAGGAGATAATTAAGCTCATTTTTACCTATGAGTTTCACGTAAGAACCACTGGTGTGTCGATCGACCGGGTCCCAGGGCAAATCACTTTTTCACCGACAATTTTTAAACTCAATTTTTATTTTAAAAACAATTGTTAGGGTTTTCGTATTCTTTTTAAATGAAAAAGAAGTCTGCTCGGAACCCGTTGTTCTTCTCTAAACTTATGCAAAGCATTTGAATGTGTAAATTAAGTTTTCAATATTGCCGCTCATAAATTAAAACAATTGCGCATGCGCGCCAGACAAGAGTCCACAGACTATGTAATAGGCTAACTGCTCTATGAAAAAACATCTATGTCTATGAAGAGAACAGATAAGTAAAATCTGCATTTCAATTATCTGTGCAAATGACAAGCTTGTCAGAAAAACTTACTATAATACTTGTGCTACATTGATAAACTTTATTAAATCTATTTGCAACATGAATGTAATTATATTACAATCAGATAATACACAAAAAAAGTGATAATAATTATAAGATAAATTATTAAAAGAAATGTGTTTTCTCAGCAAAAGATTATTGACATTGCTAATTTAAAATTGTTGCAACCCGAACAGTCAACACTGCCATAGACTTTTCACAAGTATTTGACATTAGATAAATAGATGATGGCCGTTTGACATTTTGTATCCTACTCACACACGTATGGCGTATGCAAGAGATCTTTCATTTGAGATTGTTTATAAAAATGCAGTCTTCAGATAATTTAGTTTGAGTTCAACATTCGCGTGCATTTTTTGTTTTAGTTCTTTTTGTTTAAGAAATGAGTAGCGAGATCTGGTAAGTATTATGCTTTATTATTTTAAACCAGATGTTATGTATTGCCCGACGTGTTCATTGTTATATTATTATGCTGATAGGTATATTTAGTACTGGAAACTTGTTGCCTAATGATCAGTATTTTTCAACAATCCAGAATCAATTTGACTTTGAAGACGGGTCATACTGAGATCACAATCACGGCTTATTTATAACGCACAAGTATGAAGTATCGATCCATTGAGTTGTTACATACTTACTATAGTTGTAGTGCCCGCATTTTACTTCGATTTATAAATATTTTATGTTAATTTGATAAACCACTAATACAACGAATTTTTCACTACGAGTCGAATATAATATCTACAATTTGTGACATTTTTTATAGAACTGTTTATTATATGGGTTTAAAAAAGAAACATAAAATATATTACTTGCTTCTCGTGTAAATACTTATCAACATACTTGTGTGTATTAAGAGACATTTTTTTTTCTTTAATGAAGTAGTGTTTGTTTTTAAATATTGCTATAATACCAAGAATGAACACTAGCAGTAATATGTATAGCATGAACAATGTGATTCTTTGGTGTTTGGGGTTGAAGGCATTCTTTGGTGAAATTTTTGATTAAATAATTTGCAGATATTCTCTGTTTGGTATATGCAAACCCATGCAATTCAGATTGGATGAATTCAATTGGTTATGATTCATTCATCCGATTCAAAAGATCTCATTCAATTTATAAGATTGTCCATTCCTATTATATGCTTATTTGCATTAATCTAGAGGAATGAATGTTGTTATGAATATAAACAGATTTGAAGTTTAAGATACAACATCACATGAGCTGTCTGTGAGTGATAGTGGTGCTAAATTTTCAATACATACATTTTAAATCACTTGTAAGTGAATATAATTACCTATTCCTCGCAAACTTAAGTGCAAGAATGCATATCATCTTAGACATTTACTATTGCATTGCTTACATATAATATTATAATGTTTGTAGCTTAAATAACTGCTTTAATGTATGTGACAAGTATAATTATATGTAATGCATTAGTTAACAGTACCAAATATAATCCTTGGAGACAAATAAAAATACACTTTCTACTCGCATAGAAACATACAAAACAAACTACATATCAGAGTGTTTTAAAATCTATAGTTATGCCTAAAGATAAGGCAGACCGGCCACCTAATAAAAAGTGGCTACTGTCACCTATAGACATTTGCAACTCCAAAGGAGTCGCCAATAGATAGCTCTTTATCATAGAGAGCCCTCTTTGCGCCTCTTGAAGAGCCCCCCAAGAAGTTTCCAATATGCTTTTTAATTTGTACTAATTAAGTTGACAATATGCTTTTAAATTTATTGATATGATGTTTTGCAGGTAATGGGTCATTGTTGCTGCAAAAACATGGCACCAAACGACACAGAGGTATACTCGGCAGCTAGGCCCTCACCGCGGTCTCAGCAAGGAGTGGAGCCTCGTGTGCGCATGCCCAAAGCCGTGGAATCCACAATTGTTGACCGGCTCATCATTGAGATGCTGACCCTTATATCCACTTTCGTTGACAAGTATGTATATAAATTTTTATTTATATTCTCAGTCATGTTGCCTAGTAACATTGATATTTGTGTTAGATTTGATGACCCCAAAGCGGTCACCTTACTGGTAAGACATCCAATTTCCAAGTTTGAGTAATTTAGATTTCTGTTCTGGGTCTGGGTGTTTTGTATTTGTATTTTTGTGTAACAATAGCATCCGCGACATAG
The DNA here is from genome assembly GCA_949699795.1 of Spicauda simplicius. Lineage (NCBI taxonomy): Eukaryota > Metazoa > Arthropoda > Insecta > Lepidoptera > Hesperiidae > Spicauda > Spicauda simplicius. The sequence goes on from OX453056.1 coordinate 19,038,164, forward strand.
GAGAAAACCCTAAATTGGTGCTATGCATGTATAAAGTCATATAGTTGACCTTGGCCAACCAAGGACACAGCTTACTTAATTCTGATTGGATTTGAATCCTCATTGAATTTAATAAAAGTTGTTTCACTATTATTACATATCTATATATAAAAAAAAATGTCTGTATGGCCTGTTTAGAAATGTAAACAATGCATTTTATTATGATCTTTAGCAAAGTTCTTATTCATGAGCCCACAAGGGTTTCTGTTTTTATTCTGAAGGCATAGCAACACATGCATGGTACAGCTAGTAAGAAATAAATTGTGATTCCTCATAGATGTGTCTAGTGCTTCTCTTACTGCACTTCATAAACCAAAATATTAAGCACTAGTGATAATTTACTACACTCACTACTGCTTAATAATATATTGGTGGAGAGACATTGATAATTGATAACTTTAGAATAAAATCACTAAGTCTTCTACCACCATACTCACTAGGCCATTCAGTGGTATTATTTTATGTTGATTTTAGTATTTTGTACTCTAATAAATAGGATTTAAATATAAACTGTATGTTTTGTATGTTGTGGCTTTTGTACATTTTGTATATGAAGACTTACTAAATGTGCTAACTTAGCAGGGATGCACCTGTAATGTTTAGGAATTGTTTTATTATGACATCATGATAGATAACACTTACAAAGAATTTAAGCTATGCGATTCCTGCTGGCTTTATCAAGTAATGCTGGCTAATCAAAACTAACAATAATTTAAAAAAGCACATACTCATGTTTTATAATCTTTATTTTAAATAAAACTTAATAGAATTACATATTTGATGTTTATTTTTTTACACATTAGATATTGTTATTTGTTAAGTATGTTTTACCCCATATTTAATAAAAAGCAAAATGGCATTTACGCATCTACACATTGTTATATTAACAACCGAATGGCGGCCTGTTCAACATACCAGTCTGACACTCAGTAGATTCAGGGTTCGATCCCCGGCCAGACATAGATGCCATACAGAGATCTAAATGATTAACTTAGATTGTCTGTTCCGTGATTGTGTGTTTAAGTATTTTGTCATTGTATGTTTTCATGGCACGTTTGTTTCAAGGAAGAAAATCCTAGTGTGGGTATGGAAAAGAAAGCGAATGTCTTATTTTTTAATTATGATTTGCACCATATTTAGTAAATTAAATGTACCTTTGTACATTATTGCAGCATTTCACGTGCAGTTGACTTTGAATTTTACTGTAATATTTTGTAAATCGCCGCTTTTATATTATATGAATATTATAAGGATATTTACATATTGTAACCACATTAATTAATGAAGAGTGTCCCTAAAGAAAACAATGTTTTACACTTTTAGTTAAATTTTACTAGATGCCTAAATTATATAAATTGTATATGCTGGTGTCTCTTTGAAAAAATATGCATTGCGAAGCATTTAACCTATCTTATTGAATGATATTATTTGAGACAATTAACCTGTCATACCTTTTTCAACAATGCTGATAAGTTATGTTTATTCTTAATGCTATTGAAGATTCCCACTGAGATAACATTTTATAAGTTCATAAAAACAACAACAAAAAGATTACAATGTGTTACAACATTTATGAAACTGATTATTATCATTGCCCCGATGCTTAATGCAATTAATTTGTGATGAAAGGTATTAATAAATAAACCTTTACTTATATGCTCAGAATTTTTATTAATGTCTTACTTAATAAATGAGAAGTAATGCCTAGTGTTATAGACAATAAGTCAGCTGTGTGATTTTGATTTGTATACAAGTAAATAATTAAGCTATGAATATTGTATTGTATGATATATTCTATTAAACTGCGAATATCTAATAAAATTATATTTCATCTTACATGTATCTACAACATGAGCAAACACATGTTACGTATGTTTGTGAACGCATTGCTAGCTGTACGACATATCAGATTTCATGTGATCGCATTGTACAATATAAAACTTGTAATATGTGAATTCCTTGATGATATAAGCGTGTGCCTACATATTTTGTTTCAGTGAAGAAGAATCTCCTGTTTGTCTGGTGAAACTACATGTCATAGCCGAATCAGAAGAGGGTTGGATCCAAGTGGTTACGTCCATGGTAAATGTGGTCCCACTAGAGGACCCGTTTGGCCCGTCCGCCATCACTATCCTACTAGATGACTGTCCCTTACCGTCCAAGGATTTAGTACTAAGGGTATGTATATAATTTCGGTCTTTTTTATGGCATTGAGATAGAAAGCAAGCTGGCAGTCCACCTGATGGTATGTAACACAGTTTTAGTGTTTAAACTCCTCCGAATCGGCTTGACCGGTTTTGATGAAACTTCGATGTATTAAATAAATACGAATAAAAGTTTGACCTTCAACTCCTTAACTTTGATGATGCAGGGTACTTCCGGCCTAGCCCATAGGAGTTGACTAATCAGTGCTTATGGTATGTAAGAGCAATACTAACAAGAAATGCTTGACGAAAAATTTGATTTTCAACGCCTCTGCTTTCATTAAATGCTACAATATTCCTAAAACATAGATGTTAGCCACTTGGTCTTGGAATTACTTTTTGAGTTGTGGTTGAGGATTAGATTTAACTGGAGCATTTTATATAGGATTCGTTAGGTTGGGTAGGAACGTAAAAGAAAACACAAAACCGAGAGAGCAGAGAACGAAAGCGTTCTGCGAGGGTACACCCAGTTCATATAAATTATTTATATTTATTATCCTAATAAACTATAAGCTGAATATAAATAAGCTTAAATAAAAGATTATTTTATTATTTTTAAAATCTAAAGTCTAATTTTTCTTTGGCGAAACTATGTTTGATTTACCTATAACGGTCTGGGCAACGTACGCCAAGACAAATTCTCATAGAACAGTTTTTTTTTACAATGCACTTAACATAATAGGTACTTATCGTTGTATTATCATGTCCGAATAAAAAAATATCTAAATTGTAGTGCATATTTTTTCTGACTTACAAACTATATTAATGTTAAACTTCATCCAAAAGCCGTAGGTACTTTTTACGTGAAAGCGAAACATCGAAAGAAACATCCATTTAAAGTCCTTCACATTTATTATATTAGTAAGATTTTTTAACATTAATTTAGCATCAAGTTCTTAGTAGATTAAGAGAAGTTATTTGTGAAGTCTGCTACGTGAGAAGTAATCCCTACTATATCAATACAGTAGTTTCTAAGAATAAACCACACAGGTGATAAGTGGGAGAACTAGTGCGATCGACCGGGAGGTATCATTGCTAAACCTATTATAGCGTAGAGCTCTAAGGTGTGTAGTAAGGGTGTGAATACCAGCTAACTTATATATGTCGTGACCATCTTAGTCAGGCATGACTTAGTCTTCGGCCATGGGAACACATCTATGATCAGTTTCAAGTATAGCCTCTCATATATATGCAGGTGGTGTCCATAAATGGCTGTGACTAGTTACCATAAGATGAACAGTGGATTGCAAGCTCGTTGGCTACTTCAGTCATAAAATTGTGTCCTTATGTACACATTTAATTTGTTTAAATTACAAATTAATACTATAAAACTATACTGATAAATTTATATTCGTTTTAATGTATATTGCTCCTTATGTAAAATATTGTTAAGACTCGAATTTGAATTAGATAAAGGAATATATTTATTTCGGTAATTAATTCGCGTGTTATAATGCATTCAGTTTCCTTACTTACATTTATTATACTTACATACCTATTGTATAGTATATAACAATGATAAAATAATAATAATAACAGTATAGTTATGTTTGCCTTGCTTTATACAGTTTGTATAAATTATTACTATTTTTATGAACAAATATTATTATCATGTAAAATTATGTTGTCAAATGAAGTCAATGTACATGTTAAGTCATTTGTTAAAGAATCTAAATATATCTATCCTACATGTATAATGTGCTATGTGTTTATTATCCAAAGCTTCGTTTATCTCAGTATACAATTTTAAGTGGGACAGCATTACATTATACATATTATATTTAATAATATATGTGGTACAGCATAGAATACCACCTCTACATATGGTCCCTGTGAAGCAGAAGTCAACATACTATGTGAAATCGAGTAAACAAAATGTGTAATATGTAAAAAATAAGTATATCCATAATCTACTAGTCAAGTTATATATGTTATGTACATGTACATGTTATGTCTTATTACACTGGCGATTTCCAAAAAGGTAATATAACATTAAGACTTATTTTACGGTCAAACTTTGAACTGCATTTAGTCAAAAGTAAAAAAGCTGTTGGATCTTTTCTGCTTAACAGGGTCCATAATCCATATATCTTCCTGTAGATATCATAAATGACCACTAAATGCTCTCTGTGTATTATCAACACCGACTGCGTTTACCAAAAATCCCAACAGCAAAGGCCTAAATTCAACAATATACCTAAAGTGGCGGATGGTTAGACGGTTGAAATATTACCAACTTATATGATAAAAAATTTATTTTTTACAGCTGATGCACAAGATATTCAAAGTGTCGCTGGAGCGAGCCAGTATGGGCGATTTGAACGTAAGAGTGGAACGCAATATATGTGTGGTTCTCGGTTGCATTGCGGAGAAACTGGCCGGCCCCAACAGCATCGCTATTCTCAGTGGACATATCCTTAACTATCTCTACGCATTCTTAGTAAGTAAATAGAAAATCATTTGATCACCCTTAGGTGTTAGGATGACGACCCGCGTGGCGGAGCGGTTACCATACCGGTCAGACGCGCAATGGGTCACAGGTTCGATTCCCGGCCAGACAGTTATCTCAAGGATGAGTTTAGAGTCATGTTCTTGGTCTGTTTGTGTATTCGTCTTGTGTGTGTGTCCAAGGTACCCACGACACAGTAGTAAATTCTAGTGTGGGGCTATGAGTGTAGAAAGTATGTGTGTTTAGGTCTACATCTTTTTTTGGGATTAGTAAGCAAGAAAAATTTTCAGAATATGTGCCTCTGAATCTCAGAATGCGTGAGCTAACGTGATAAATAATTATGATATATGTTCTGTATTAAGATAAGGTCGTTTCTAGCTGTAAAAAATATCTAGCTATAAAAATCTCATCAACCCATTATTGACCCACTGCTGGGCACGGGTCTCCTCTCAGAATGAGAGAGGTTAGGCCATAGTCCACCGCGCTGGCCAAGTGCGGATTGGTGGACTTCACACACCTCCGAGAACTTTTTTTTTTTTTTAAGAACTCTCGGGTGTGTAGGTTTCCTCACGATGTTTTCCTTCACCGAAAAGTAGTGATAATTAATTTCTAATACGCACATAAATCAGTGGTGCGTGCCTGGGTTTGAACCTCGAACCTCCCAATCAAGAGGGCAAGTTTCAACCATTAGGCTATCACTGCTCCCCTATAAAAATAGTTCGTCATTATCCTGGCTGACTGGCCACAGTTATTTTTGCCTAATAAAAGCAGTGTTTATGAGCTGCTATGTTCTGGTCTGTAAGTTGTGTTAAGACATACTTAACCAAGGCGTTCTAACTTGGTTTTATATTTTATATTAAATGTAATCTAATCTATTAAATATATTTTATATTTAATAGATTACATTCAGGTAATTGTAATTCCATATTGTAAAAATATGAAGTTAAAAAAAAAACTTTCAGGGATGTTAAGATCACCAATTTTTGATTATTAAGTAAATTAGATATTATCCCAAACATTCTAATGTAAACTATGATTCCAGGAACGACGGGTGGAACCGCGCATAGTACTATTCGCGCTTATAGCGTTAGAGAAATTTGCGCATACAACCGAAAACAAACTGGAAATTAAAAGCCGCTTGGATGCTTCGGAGAACAATCCGCTGCTGGAACTAGAGAAAATGGCCGACAGCGACGACTATTGGTGGCGACAGGTCGGCTTCTGTGCTAAATGGGCGCTGGACAATGTTTGTGAGTATTGTCTATGTTACACTGCATTCATTGGTAGTACAGAGTACAAAGGTAGGGTTTTAAAAAAACAAATTGAAAGCCAGGAAGGGCCTTTCCAAGATGGCTGATATTGTGTTAGACTTGGCGCGGAATGGGGGTAGAAGGTTATTACGGTAATTTTAAATTCACCTTGTAGTTGACAGTGATAGACTAAAATTGGACGTGCTAGAGCCTTATACGATATTTTGCGCCTGATTTACATATGATCTTAATGTTAAGGAATGGCAACACTTCTTTAATCTGTTTCAAGTAAAACCTGAACTATACGGGTATCTATATAGGCATCTGCCTACAGGCGACATCATTACCCACTTATCAGCATACTAATTTCCTATTTCAATAAAACATACTGATTCTTAATAAAATATTTTAAGTTATTATTCATCCTCCTCCTAGTATTGTACTTCCTGTTATTGGTTATCAATAACCCTGGTTTTCAATAACAAAATTTACCGATAAATATAATTTGTTTACAGTTATCGTCGAGGGCAGAACGCTGTCATACGAAGAGGTAGACATGTCAAACATAAACGTTATACTCAACAACAAGGATGTTAGTGAATATCTCAAGATATCCTGTGACGGGCTGGAGGCACGTTGCGATTCGTACTCCTTCGAGAGCGTTAGATGCACATTTCAAGTGGACGCGGGAGCGTGGTACTACGAAGCTGAGATAATAACACCTGGTGTCATGCAAATCGGATGGGCTACTAAGAACAGTCACTTTTTGAATCATGTAAGTCTCAACTTATGAATTATCTTATCATAATAAGAAATTGGTCTCTTATTTTAAATCTTCACCAGTAATTAATTGACTTGTTAAGACCTTTGTCTTTTGGGTCTTAACGCAACTACATCACATTTATTTCTGCCTTAGAACAGGAATAATAAACCCTTGGATCCCATAGTTTATATATGTTACAGTAGTTGTTTAGTTTATATAATGTTGCAGTAGTTGTTAAGTAAGTACTCCACTTGTTAATTGAACTGCATTGCAATTTGCTATTAAAAAAAAAAACATGATTTTATGAATAGCCGAAGTTTATTTTCGACAAATATATTTTCCATTGGATTTTTTTCTGAATATTTGTTTATTTGTCCTTGTAGACGTAGTTTGACCTACCTATGTTCTATGTTCTTGCGAAAAAAATATTTTTATTTATATGTCCACAGGAAGGCTATGGCATCGGGGACGACTTGTACTCAGTCTCATACGACGGTTGTCGGCGACTCATCTGGTATAAGGCCAAGCCAACCAAATCCAACACCGTAGCTGCTTGGAAACAAGGCGACGTGCTTGGCTGTCTCATAGACATTGATAAGCGAGAGGCCATTTTTTATCAGAATGGGAATCGAATTCACACGTGCTGTGAAATATTCAATACTATTAAGTGAGTGACATTTGTGATAAGTACTTTCATCCTGTATGACTCGTTTGTGAATACTATTAAAACTTAAATCTAAATAACTGTACAATTATGCGTGGTTTACTGTTCACTTGCATATATTGAGGAATATCAATTCAGTCCAAAGGGGTTACTCCTTAGCATCAACGTATCTGTGGTCGTCCAAAGGTGTGACTCTAAGCTTATCTGGGGTTCATATTATATTTGATAGCACTGGACGGCAGCATTTATTTATCACCAATAAAACCGAATGCTTCTGTACTATTTTTATAATATAAGAAAGTACAGTTTGTCACCGCGTCGTCTTTTATCATCTGATTATCTTACATCGTCTGCTAACCTTGATCAGCTGCCGCTAGTCACCTTGTTTTTGTTTCCGAAGTATTTAAATTACTTAGTTATTATATTACTACAAATACTGAATATATAATATACATAAATGATTATATTTTATCTTCTCTTTTACAGACATGGTTTCTTTGCGGCAGCCAGCTTTATGGCTTTCCAGCAATGCAGATTCAATTTTGGCAATGTACCATTTAAGTACCCACCGAAGAGAACCTTCCAGACCTTTAATGAGTTTGGAGAACTCACCGATGAACAAAAAAAGGTACTTAAAAGATAATCTCGTAGATTTGTGTGTAAAGGATATGCATGTGCATGTATAAAATATCTGGAAAGCAGTAGAAGATGTATTTTAATCTCGATCAAGAAACACGAATTTTCCATCTTCAATGATCTCCAGTAGTTTTGTAAACCAATTTTATAGACCAAAAGTATTTGTTTGAAAAAACTACTACTTTCGTCGCATGCTGAAAATAATTAAGTTATATTAGTTAGGATTGACGTATTATATATTAGGTCTTTGAGTTATGGGTTGGAAACCGCCCCACCGATCCCATTGATTTTTGGTAATTTAGTATACATTATAATTTGACGAAAGTGGTTTGATTTGATGATTTCACATACCTTTATTACAGCTTACATGGTAAAACCACTGCAACCCAAATTTCATACGCTTGTTGGGAGACGAGTTACGTGCAGAGAAAGATTCAGCTTTTATAAACTACCAAAAATATTGGGTTCACGGGCTCATACACCATATTTTAAGCTGTTATTAAATACAACATAATAATATGTCAACCAATGAACTATGTTACTAGGTGGTGCCGAGAAGAATTTACCTAGAACAGCTGAGGCATGCAAGCTTCAGAGAGGACTCTTGCACGCTGTGCTTCGATGATACTGGTTGCTGCATTCTCGAGCCCTGTGGACACCGGTGAGATCAATTTTATTTTCGTTAAAGTATTTTGGACTTTTGTTGATTTAATTTACTATTTGGTTAATAAAGAAAACTGCCGGTCTAGATTAATAATACTGTCGGTCTAATTACTAGATGACAACATTCTATAGTAATCTTGTACTAATGATGTAACGTGTCATTATTTCCACATCCGCGAATGCGAATATCCTTTACTGACATTTGGGAATGCGAACGCGGATGTTGGGTTTTCAGTTCTTGTTATGGGGGGCCGGAGGATCTAGATATGACGATCTTTATTTTAGGTCGTCACACTGCAGTTCGATTTCAATTTGGATAGATTCACGAGCTTTTTATATACGCGAATATACGCGAATTCGTTACCACACTAACTTGTACTAAGAATACAGTACAGTTAACGCGTAACTAACGCAAGCAACGCTTAGAATACCGAACCACCCACTAAACAGTGGGGGTGGTAAAATCTTTACATTTGTACATAAAAGTATAAAATATTTTTATTAACATTGTATTATTATGTATAAATGTTAAGGATCCGAGAGGTATTCGATCTCCTAGAGAATTGCCCGGGTAAAGAGGGTACCGCTCGAGGACCGAAATTCCCTGCCCACCGTCCTTATGTTGACATTGCCTTAGCATATGAGAGTCTCGGAGGGTAAGACGTCCCCTATACGTACGTGACGCAAGCACAAACATTTTTTCCAGGGGTTTCTGTTCGGTGTGCACGTCGCAGCTGAAGGAGTGTCCGCTGTGTAGGTCGGCCATCCTGAACGTACGCCGAGAGACCGCCTGACACGCGTGCTGCAACATCTGGCCACTGCACCCCCTCGCGGTACACTTTCAAGGCAAACTCTACATTCCCGTAATCTCCGACATCATATACATGTGCAGATCCACGAAGAAATGTTTGACCACTTGCTGCTTGCAACGAAAGGTGTAAACGTGTTACTTTTCATCACGGACGTTTTAGTATAGACCTATATATCTGTATATTGACTATGTATTTATAATATTTATTGTATATTAATATGTAAAGCTTCGAGGGTTATTATGAATATCACCAAAGGATCAACAGTATTACGACACGGCTCTAATTTAATGTCAATCTAATGTTTAAAACATCCTTTGTTAAATAACCTGAATTGGCCATTAGAAATGTATCAAAATCAATAGAAGTGACTGTTATTAAAGAATAACATAGGCCATTAAATATTATACTCCTACTCTTAGCCTTTATTCTCCATAAGCAATTATGGAACATAACGGCCACATATGGAGGGGCCGGTCTCGATTACTTTACTTTTTGATCTATTTAAAAGGTTTGTTCTCTAAATAAAACAGTTAATGAATAATTAATTATTGATTAATTAATATTACTTTGTTACATACATGATTTCATGTCATAATAATCGAAATGTAAAATACTAATCCTATGATGATAGTTATTCGTGATAACCCATTGGGATTCTTAAGTACAGGTATATTATTCATCAATGGTTTGTCATTCACGTACATCAAGTATGAATTTATAAGGGATTATTACTATCTTAGTATCTTATCCCAGTCCATTACCGTTTTTATCATCCTGGTTATAACACTGAATGGGGGATACTCAGAAATATGAAAAGACCACAAATGCAGTCTCACTTCAATAAAATCTCGTTGATGTCGCTAAAATGAAACTGCACTGTGGATTTACCTTAAAACGATCAAGTGAGTTTATTCTTGCGAATGGCATTCCATTTAAGTGAAAAATATGCTTGAATATATTTGAAATTCATATTTCTCACTGCTATATAGTGACTCGACAATATAATATAGATAGTAGATTCCCAAAAATGAAGCTTATAACATAGTATATCGCTTACATTATACTTGTAACATTTTATTCTAAATATGTAAATTGAATTTAATGATAATACAACATAATAACATAATACGTCTATGTATGTTAACTTATAAATGGAGTACTTGTTAAGTGTTATGCGTACATCGTAATATGATATAACATATTAAGCTTGTCATATACTAATCGAAGAGCAATACTCAAACGTCGTTGTTACTATTCGGTGTTCATTTATAATAGAGTAGTTATATTTGTTAAAACGCACAAGAATATATATTACACATTATCCCTTAATGTAATTGGCTACCCCAAAAACTAAACCAATGCAGCAATCTTCTTAAGGTCATTATGCCCAAAGCATACACGATTTGGCAATGTCGTGTTGTACAAATGTACAATGTGCGTTGTAGAAAATCACAACACGGCATCGTACCGCGATACAGGTGACTATGCAACTGTAATTAAATTGTAAGCTCCGGATATCTATTCAAATTTTATGTCGCGACAAAATTTTACAATATATTCAAATATTTGTGTAAATAAGTAATATTAAAATAAACATTGCTTGTAACAGAGACAACAATGGATCAATTTCTTCCTGAATTTTTTTTTACGATTAACGTCGTAGAATGCCACGATGTCGCAACATCACGTGCTATTCTATGACTGTAAGTAGTCCTTTGTGCACTTGAAGAAATTGCAAAGAACTCGTAAATCTTTGCCTATTATGCCATTTGACTTACCTTCTCCCAAATTAATGGCCAGTTCTATTGAGAAGTTCAACGTGGCGCAATGCTCATAAGCTTCGTTTATTATTATGAATTTAGTAACGTAAGCTCACCGATAAGTAACGTCATAACTTGACGTTTCAGATCACAATTTTACTACGTCGCTTTTCACAAAGCAAGCTTTATATATTTAGATTTATCGACCAGTAACTAAATGCTGCCGGACTATTTAGTTTTACATCGTTATATAAGTAATTTAGTTATATGTAACTATGTATGATATATACCAATATAAATTATGTTCTATGACTGTAATGTATTTTACAGATTATGTATTCATCTTTCAAATGTTGTAGGGGTGCGTTCCAGAAGGCGCTCACAACGCTCCTTTAGTCCTTCCACATGACGACCGCGGTCGTAGTGGTCGCGGCGAAAACGTCCTTCATGACGTCATGACTTACGTCCACTCGACGCTCACTATCACTGATTGTTCCACTAGAGACTACGTCAGTAACGCTCGCAAGCTAGTGGAACGGACAAAGTGCGGCTGTGAGCGTGAACGTTGTGAACGCCTAATGGACCGCACTCTAGATCGTTCCTTTTTTGTCATTGGATAAAAATGACATAAGAGGAACATTATATTACGTATGGTCATGATTGTGGCTCAAATTAATTGTTTAGTTAGCAAAATCAATAACAAACATAAATTTCGTCTGAACACATGGTCATGCAACATCATACATTACAATAATATATTAGCAAAATTATCATTTAGTCTATCTATTCCTATATTGCCAGATCAGTACTAGGTGGAAAATCGTGGAGCGTATACAAAATATCATTTTTATGTGCGAGTATGGTCAAATCTAAAACTATTATGAATAGCGGGATATTTAAGTTGTGGGGCAGTAGACATCGGTTGACGAATATGTAATAATCGCCATTTATCAGGCTGCGTACGCACATTCGAATGTTATTTTGTATACGAAACAGGGAACAGGACGAACTTCGAACAGGTGGCAATGAACAAATAAATCAAGCCCTGCATAACCAACTCGATTCAATAGGCGGCCTGTTAAAAATTAAGCAATATCCACGCCAAAAATCGTAATTTGCAACAAACTTAAGGGCCCTTTTAACGTAAAAGTTTATTATCGTTCCTAATTAATGTTAAAGATTATTAATAATGCACTCTCGTTAATTGTTTAACATTTTTCTTACCCGTCCTGAATTTATGTTGTAATTCAACATATTTCACATTGTGAACTATTTACATGCCAATTCGTTTGTTTATTTTATGGTACATGAAGCATGTAATATATTTTGTCGTACATACGACTCATCCCAGTGTGCTATCTAATTATATTTAAACATCACTTGACAAGCTTAGTTCTAATATTAACTGAAAGTGTCTATTCACACGTTCAACAAGCACACCACAGCGATAATTGTGGCAGCAGAGGTCAAATTGTATAAAAGTGTATTATTCTATTCAAACGGACTAAAATTTGCCGTACTACTCAACAGAGTGGAAAATAATGATCACATACAACCACAAATATAAAAAGTACAATTTACAAGTACAAGCGAATCCATGCCTGAAAATACAGTGTCTTTGCGGTTAATTAAAAATTAAACGTTTTTGACGTCATACATATACTTTTCTTGCATAGCCTCTGCTTTCCACCCTTTTGTCACTGCCATGGCGTGTTTATGGTATATGTGAATAGGCACTATCCGTTTATCCGTTTAGTTTATAAAGTAGTGGACACGCGCACAGGATTTAAAGAATTCCTGCACGAAACTGGTTGTAGATAACTTAAGATTATAATAATGGTTTGTCGGTGGTATATCACACGTTAGGTATATAAAATATATATTTAATCTCTCTAAATTTTTAAAGTTAAAAAGTTTTAAAGAATTATATTTAATAACATTTCGAGGTTGATAATAAATTGTATCGTAAGTAAATGTAGTATCACGTGTTATTGATATGAAAATTTGGTTGGAAAATCTGTATGAGACATGACGTTATCTAATTGTAATTAAGGTATATTACATCAATTTAATTTTTTAGTAAAATACCGACAAGTATTATGATTATAATAAAATGTATCTTCGATGTAAGTTAAGCCAGAGGCAATGCAGCCGGCTCGGGCAGATCGAGTCTTATTAGTACCGCGAAACTCATGAAAGTTGAATTGCATTTCACGCTAAGACTTAGAACATACGGAGCAGTTTTTAACCGCATCCAGTCGCGCATATGCTATACACGTAGAATATAATTGTAGGTAAAGGATTAAGAATTGTGTAACATGCAGTTGAAAACCGCTTCGTGAGCAGAGACACGCTTATTCACTAACTTTTCAAATTCGGCTAGGTATAAGTCAGTAAAAGTTCGATAGGTTACTGTTAAACCTTCGAAGAAAATAGGAATATTGTAAATTCTCCATGTATGGGCGATTTGCTCAAAATGCTATCGCATATTCACTCGTTAGTAGCTTCTAAATTGATTTTGATTCTATGGGAATGTAGTGTATACGCCTGTTATGTAAACGTTCAACGGTCTCACGTAATGTATCTTAAGATTAAAATAATGTATCTGTATGACATGTTTACTTGGTATGGCTTGGCTTAACTCGATCTAAAAAGGTGAGGCCTTCGACAAGACTTTCTATCTTTATCCTGGACTGTTCTCTAATATCATTGTAATTATCTCTAGGTAGTAAGATTATGCGAGGATGTAAATTTAAAATATGTCATTAAGGATAGGTTCTCTAAATTTTACATTTAAAAGTACATCATGCATGTTCGTAGAATAGCGTTCAAAGATTTTTATTTAGATTTTTTTATTTGGTATAAAAGCTTTATTGTTTTATTGATGCGCGATGAAGGGGAGCACTTTGATCTGTGTTTTTCATATTTCTTTGACAACGAGTCTTTATGAATTATATTTTGTGTGTGCGGTAATTGGAAGGCGAAAGATATTTATTAAGGAAAGTATTGGATCTTGTGCATTTATTGAAGAGTTTTTCCATATTTTTTTACGCTTTCTCTTGATAATACATCAAGGTGATTTATTCGCTTTGCTTCTTAAGCGGTTTATAAATAGGCGCATTTAACAGAAAATGATGTTTATGCGCAGTTCTTATTATACACGCAATGTATTTTCGTACATCATGACTATATGGTACTAAATCGATATATTAAAATATATATTTTTTAACACCTTGTCTTTTATACATAATTGTCTAAATATTTTATTGCTTCTGATTATAAAATTGTAACTATGTAAATCGAAACCAGAAATCGATATTTACTTCATTTTAAGATATTTAAGGAAAAGGTACATTCTAGCTGGGTATATATACACGTTGACTATGTGCTAAAGCTTTTATTTAAATATATATTTCCTAGTCTGTTGCGAAAACAATTAGAAATAAGTAGAATGTCATGGAGGTCTTCGTTAAAAATTAAGAATGCTGAATTACGTATTTTTTAAGTTACATATAGGTAATTAAACAGAACACAAAATTGAATGTCAATTTTTACTGTTTTTTTCTTTTCTTATTTTTATTTTGACTTGTTTTTCGTGTTTTTTTTAAGAGTTATTCATTACATTCTTATTTTAAGGTTGTCTTACCTAATGGTTAATTTAAAAAATGTCAATACTGTCGTTACTGCCAGTATATATGTATTTGCACAAAATAAGTCGAAGAAAAAATACTGCAGTTGCGTTGCACTGAAACAATAGCCCTTATATATATTGATATTTTGTGTTGATTCGATTTGTTTATTTCAGTTTTTAGTCGAAATTACGAGTAAAATAAAATTACCGAAATAAAATCTTGACTGGACGTTGTCCGACGTTGTTTAAAATAGTTTCAAAGACCTTTAGACCAATAAAAAATAATATCCAAGGGCACTAATATTACCTTTTTGACTTTTCAACCAATTTTTACTATAATGATAATGTATGTATTTATGCAAAACCGTTTCATACTACAAAAAATATGAAACATTTTTGTTTTATAAGCGTAGAGTCAAAAGTGCTTTTAACGTAAGGTTTGTAATGTCTGGACGTATATGCGAGTCTTAAGTCATTCCTACAGTTACTATATTGGATATACAGTTTACTTATTTAAAATATGCATCAAGAAATATATACTGGTTTGTATTATAACGGCAAGGTCAGTAACTGCGATCGGTTCAATTTTTTTTTATATAAATACAAATATTTCGTTTACGTATAAGTTGAGGTTTGATCGCCTATTTAGTGCACAAATTGAATGGTGTATAATTTTAAAGATTTGTATGTAATAACAGTATTTCGAATTTACAAATTTAGGCTGATCGCATATTTCTTACTATCGCTTAAGCAACTGGTAGCGATTAAGTAGTGGATTATTTGACTGCCAAAACTACTCGGCGGCTGGTTCAGTTGATTATGAACCAACACAGATGCATTAACTATCGAGTGAAAGATGAAAGATGATTAGAATCAAATCCGGCTGTTCAAACGATAGTAACAAATGTTCAGTCAGTTTTAGAATACCTAATTGAACCTACAACCATGAATTTGATGTATACTCGTGAGATCTTTTCACTTTTTATGAAATATATTGACTTTATTCGGGTAAGATTTCGCAGTCGGTTCTAATATTAACAATATTTTTAATAATTACAAATACGTAATTATATGTCAGTTAAAATATTCTATCAAATCACAATCACAAGTACATAGTAAAGTTTTCTACATGAAGTACATGTTAGACGTGTTGTGTTTTTAATAGGTTCCTTCTATATGAACTTTAGGTTCTTTCATTGAATTGTTTAGTTACGTTTGTCTATAATTATATTGTAATATCAAAAATTAAATATACCCAATTAAATTACGTAAATTGTATGTATATTTTTCTGTGTTCTGTAAACTATAACCTGAGAATTCGATATCCATCTCCCAATTATTCCCGAATATCAATTCTTAACCATGTAATATTCCTCTCAACCTCTAAACAAAAAAGTGAAATAGTTATTGTAATAATGAAGTCAATAGTAATTTTAAGGGTACTTAACATTAGTGCATAACCTACGGCCCAGGTTCAAAGACGGTGCTTCCAAGGAACACACAATGTCCTAATATTAGAAGTAATAAATAAGGACTGAACGCCCAGACCAAAAATGCTTCGTATCTAACTTCTTCATACACAGGTGTAATAATTTAAAGGTGTTATAATCGTGATTTAGGCTTATCAAACAGACAGAAAAAATACCAAAATCATTTGTTATTTTTTTATCACATATCACATTACATGTGACAACATGTAATTTATAGCAAATCGAACCTTTAATATTAGTAGAGCTCAAAAAAACCTTCAGCTTCGGCAAACTTGCAATAATTATTTTTTATTTGCTTGACCACTGAAAAGTATCGTCATCTCGTCTATTGAGATGTTTTGTGTCTGTACCTCTTTATTGCAAGCCTGGCTTATTTTGTTTACATCAAAGCTCATCTTCTGTATCATCTCCTCTGAACGTGTCGTCCTAATCGTCTTTAAAATCTGACTGCCTGAAAAAAGTCAAAATGATACTTGACTCTACTTCAACGTTGTAAAAAATAATGTATGAGCCTGGCAAACTAAAACTATGACAAACACCAAGGATAATATTATGTTATTTTATCCCTAGTACACGAATACAAAAACTCATTGGAATAAGCAGGATGCAAAACCATTAAAAACAATTTAAAGTTTACCCGCGTACTAGTATAAATTAAATATTACCAAAAATACGTGTCGAAAATTACTACATTACGGTAAAAATAACAGTATTTAGGCATAATATATTACTTTATCTCAAAAAAAGTACAAAATACAGTAAAAAATAAGTTAAATATTTCAAAGATATCAATAAGTCAAAGTAACCTCTTCTTCTGATATATGCTGTTGTAATGTCGTCTGATAACAGAAGATATATACCTACCCTTCCTTGCTCCCTATAAGTAACGCTGCCACATTGCCATATTATATTTACGGACTAACCAACAAAGTAGGCATAACATGGCGCGTAATATAACTATAATCAAAATGGGTCATTGCATCAAGTCTGTATTTTAATACTTGGGCTTTTACTGCAAACTGATTTTGTCCTACGTTCGTTTTACAATAATCTATATTTTTTCAATCACAATTATGTGTTGTAAATGAACTGGAAGTATCTCTTTTTATTGACATTGGACTTACCACTTTCCTGTGCATCCGCGTTTTTTGTAATAATTGGGTCCTTAGTTACTAGTAATAGAAATAATTGTATATTGCGGAAACTGCGACATAATGATAATTAAAACCGATTGTATTCGTCATGCCGCTGTGAAATCAAAAACGACTAACTAATGTGTCTTTTCTCCCGTGTAGGATTTTCTCCCGTGTCGTGTGTACCACGGACACACACAAGACGAATACACAAACATGCAAACCCAGAACATGAATCTACTCATCATTCAAATACCTATCTGGCCGGGAATTGAACCAGGAACCCATTGCGCGGTAGACCGGTATGGTAACCGCACCGCCACGCGGGTCGTCGAATAAGGGCTGTTGATATTTTTTTCATGTACGTTAATAGCGAGAACTCCAGTCCTTCACTATAAGAACATCTGAAATACAGCTGTAAGCAGTTTGTGTGCCTCTGTGCTCAATTGTAGGTTTTAGATGTGTACTTATCCTATGTACACGCACTGAGGCTACAACTGCTCAATAACACTACAGTAGCGACTCCAGGTCGACTGCACGTAGGTAAACTTCGATGTTCCCATGTATGTATATGTCGACCTGGCATCAAGGCGTAGTTATCCATCCATCAACCTTTCGACGTCTACTGCTGGACATAGACCTGCTCTAAATGGCGCTACTCCAATCGGTCTTGTGCCCTCTGAATCCTACGATTTCCCACTATCTTCTTCAGGTCATCGGTCCACCTGCTGGAGGCTACCTGTGTTTTTTTCCTAAACGTGGTCGTCACTCAAGGACCTTTCTTCCCCATCGGTTATAGGTCCGCTGAGCGATTTGGCCGGCCCATTGCCACTTCAGATTGCTAGTTTTAAGAGCTATGTCGTTGAACTTCGTTTCTCTACGGATCTCATTATCGCGAATTGTGTCTCGTAGCGAAATTCAGAGCATAGATCATGACTGGAAACACACTTTTCAGGCACTTGCGAATTGTGGATGAGAAGATACGTAATTTCCCAAACGCAGCCCACTGAGTGATTTTCATAAGATCAAGGGGGTAGTAACCCTGCCAAATGATTGCCTGTGCCAATAGCAATAACCTGAACCGCCCCTATGGATAAGGGAGCTTGTCCTAGTAGACCAGCTGTTCGCGAATACCAATATTTGTCACCCTTAAGTAACTCATTTGAATAAGTATGGTGCACTTCGCAGCAATGGACGCACATTACTAACGGCAAGAGTTCATTACTAAGGCCTTCCACCAGGACTCCACAGCACCGTATCAATCTTACGGTCTTTCCAAAATTTATATACACGAACAGTTAAGATTCAGACTGAGGTGCACATGACTTACAATTCAGAAATAGCAAAAAAAATGCACCTGTGTTCGACCTTAAGGCATTATTAAAATAAAAATGCTTAATATGAAAATATATCATATAGATATCAAAAAAATATATATACTCATTGTGTGGTGACGGCCATCTTGCGTTTAAAATTTCGCAAAGAGGAAGCGACTAAATATAATAGTAAGTAGGTATAGTTAAAATTCGTATTTAGGAACCTAATTTGTTAAAATAGAACTATTCGTAAAGTTTCGTCTTTAGATGATAAGATATTTTCTACAAACTCGATCTATAGTAGTAGTAGTTAAGTCATTGGTCTAAATTGATATATTTATAACATTTTCGTTTCATTTGATATTTGACACTATTAAAAATGTCGCCTTAAACAATTAATTACGGCATACCATTGAAGTATTTGTTCAAAAAAGTTTTTAGAGTGTAATATGTACGTAAGTACTTTAAAAACTCATTAAGTATTAATTAGGCAGGTACTCATAAGTAAGTATCAAGTTGAGGGGGTAGCCTGGGGAACTTAGGTATCATCATCATCCTCATTAGCCTTTATTTTACTGCTGGACATAGGCCTTACTTAACTTAGGTATAGTGGGCGGTATATCAAATAACTTGATTGAAAGTAGTCACCGTCGCCTATGGACATTCGCAACACCAGAGGAGTCGCCAATGCATCGCCGGCTTTGAAGGAGAGCTCTTTTCGCACCTTTCTTGAAGAACCTTCATTCTAAGCAAGTATTAATGGCGCCACGTAAGTGAGGTAGATGCAATGCAACAGTTGTTAGCGAATCAGTATTAGATAAAATAATATGAAAAAAAAACAAAAAATATTTTTTTTCAATGTACTAAAAAGAAAAAAATAAATTGTCAAACCTATTATTTTGTTGTATTTTACAATTTTCTATTAAATAAAAGCTTGTCGCGAGATAGTCCACATTAGCTTTACTCAGACCTAGGGCCATGGTTTTCTGAACTAATCTCGATACACTTATAGGGTGGGTTGTACAAAATACTTAATCAGTCATTTTGTTGCGACGGCTATTTTGAATTAACAACAATATTGATTATATGTATTGTGTAATGTAATTGCATTTTAGTATGAACTTTATGATATGGGGCTCTTCAAAAATGGTGCGAAAAGAGCTCTCCTTCAAAGCCGTCAATTTCCATAGGCGACGGTGATAACTTGGAAAGTTGTCACCGTAACCTTCAAGGCAGAAGGGCTACCGTCGTCGTCAGGTAGCCCTTCTGTCTTAACGACAGGTTTAAGTATATAAAAAAAACTGTATTCCAAATTTCAGCTCAATCGAACACTTAGAAGCTGGGTAAATTCACATTGCAAGATTTGACCAAAACATTCATACTTACATACTATTAACCACAAACATTGCAAGTTGAATAAAAGCTTTTAAGACAGTAGGTAGCTACTTTATGTTGCCAATATTAGTCTTAAGGCGCTTCCAAATAAGATAAATTGAGTCTGATGGTAACCGCAGAGCAAAAGGTACCGTAGTGCACACCGGCAGTTGTTTTTGACATCAGTCTTATGACTGATGTCAAATTGTTAATTTTTTCAAATTGTTAATTTGATTATTCAAATTAACAATTTGAATCAGATTCCTGTGGCATGCCAGAAGAACGGTAATAGTGCCTACTACACAATGACAGTTTTTCCATACAAAATAAGCCAACGTGAGAACACGAACGTGTACAGTAGGTATTACAGCCAAATAGACACCACGATTTTGTATGAAAAAGCAATAGGGAGGAAGGCACGACTATCGACCTTCTGTCTTGCGACGGCAATCCGTCTCAAATCATCAATTTGAAAGCGCCCACAAGGGCGTGGTTACTTATATGATGAGTTTTGACGTCGTCATCAGGGATATTGATATTATGTCGCTCGAGCCTAGGTAATACTTATATTTCGTACCACGAATCGTACCTACGTAGATGGCAAAATCTTTGCGTTTATTTAGATGGTTCACAGCTTCTACTAAAAAAATCGCTTATAAGATGTATTAAGTAGGTCGTCACCGATAATGTAGACCGACTTTTACTCTGATTATTTTGATTGCAGGTACTTTATCCATTTTTATATGAAGTTTTAATAAAAGTTTAAACCTATTTAAAGATTCTACGGCAACCATTACGCCATTCCACATACGGATTTGCAATTCGAGTTGACTGATTTATGTATGAAGTCGAACATGGAAATACGCTCGGCGCGTTTAATGGTTGGGCGGGTGTAGTGGTAGTATTTCTGTTGTTTACTTACGTACCTACAATTGGGCCGCTCAGGGAGTGTCGGGGAGGGGCGAGGTAGTGTTAACCGCTTTCGTAGACTACTGCGCAACTCGTTCGCTTTGCGCACTGCTTGAGGGGAGGGGAATAAAAATCATTCAAACAGTAGGAACATTATCCTCACTGAATCAATATAATTTAAAACTAAAACGAATTTCATGTGTCTTTGCTCGTGGAACATATTGGTGAAACTATTCATCAATGCCTACTAACTTTTTATGATTATAATTTTGCATTTTAATAGTAAATCATATTGAATAATCGAGGAGCTTTGAAATATTTGTATCGAATAATGCAGCTATGATGTCACGTACAAGCGATCCACACAAGTGATTAAGGAATTTTATAATTACACGAATGCTCTACAGAACAGTAAGAATACCGAAGTACAAGTAGTGTACCGAGAAGCTATGTGCTTGTATATCAAATTGCTCAAAAATAATATACTAATAAAAGCATCGCTAAATCGCCAAAGTGCACTGCCTGAGAATATAAGGTAAAATGCCCTATTTGACATAGCAGCTCATTTGCACTTATTAAAACAGAATCAAAATTTTAGGTTTCATTCTTTTATATTTACATAGGTACGTTTTAGGATACTGGAAATCTATTGACACACTTCATTTATAAAAATTTGATGACAGCCGCATCGCTCGCACGGTTAGCTATGAAGTTGTGTTAGGCGTAGGTACATAAAGAACCACATTCATAAGGTAATGTGGGTTCATATCTATCTAGGTAAACTGTAAGTGTTATAAAAAAGATCAAACGTTGTCAAGAATAGCTGTAGATTCATCTTAAAATATATGATGTGTAATGTTGGACACTCGTATTTAAATTACGCGTTTTTTTATATGTATGCTGTGTAGTATCTGTTTCAAATAGCACCACTGTATTTTCCCGTGGATGCTGTAGACGACAAGAACCTTATCCAGATGGGCAGCAGCGTCCTCTGTATCGTTAACATTCACATTAATAACACGCATGCCGAAATTGTGATCATTGGCGCTCCTATTAGAGGAGGCCTACGTCCAGCAGTGAACCTCTCAACCCTGATACGAGGATATTTCATTATGTTAAGAGTACGAGTCGGGTATATTAGTAGGTATAAAACATTATTCATTGTGGTTTTAAAAAAAAACGACCGTTATATTTAGACAAGTATTTTATTTAGACAAAGTAGGTGGTAATTCCTACATTTTTAAGCCTAATTATAATCGATAGCATAAAAGTATGCAGCTTGTACAATAAGCGGAGTTGTAAAAGACAGAATATTTAGTTCCTATACGTATTTTTATAGCGACTACTATATTCACTACATGTACACCATCACTCTTTTTTTACAAATTTTGCTCCCTTTTCACAGCCAAACGGACGGCGTTTAATTTTTTTGATATATCACGACTTTAAATTAATATAGTACCCTAAATGTCATAATAGCTTGTGAATATATGGTCCTTCGAAGAGGCGCTATGTTACTGATTGTAGGAACAATTCTCTTATGTTTTTTATGCCTTTTATATCTTTTATGTCTTCTATTTCTTGTAAAACCTGGAAACAAACTTTGATTAGATTTGTTACCGAGTTACGAGTGATGTCTACCTACATCGAATCAAACTAAAAAACGGCATCTAAATCATAACACAAATTTACTACCGTGCATCAGGATTGACAAGTAAAATACATCCTTTATTTCTTAACTCAGTTATAATATTGTAAGGATACAATGTGAAACTTAAAGGTACTAGGAAGTAAATAAAAGACGTTTTTTGATTCAGATAAACTTTACTATCGACATTGATCCGAAGTAAGTACTATACTCCACCCCGCCACTTACTATAAGTCGCCTGTAACTTTTAATATTAAGATTAACGGAGTAAGTATATGTGCAATGTAGCAAATAAAACAATACTTCCCTAAGTATTCCTGATACAGAACTACTCTTGTACTCCTATATTAGCAGTTAACCCAATGTCGATCTGAAAATGAAAATGAAATTTTATTAGTTTTGCAAATAAATATAAAATGATCATTTTAGTTACTGTATAATACACTTGAAAAAAAATACATTCGGAAGCGAAAAGGAAATCTTAAGTTTAAACTAGCATAAATAATACATTGTACTTCCAAATTACGCATAAATCGCTGAAAAGAAAAACAATATCTACTTAATCGTATTTTTTTAATACAATGCCGCTACAATAATTATATAAGTCCAAACATGTTATGTTTACTTATTATTTATTAATGTTTTACTTATTATTTATTAATTCATTTCATTAAAAAAGATATTATTAATAAATTGTTTCTGAAAATGTATTTGAAAACTTAAAATAAAAACATTAAAAACAATATTGCCACACGACTCGCTTGCCTGGGAAAAATTATGTTATTGTTTATATCTTAAAAATAATAAAAATATTTGGATTTTCCAGCAAAAATAGACATCTGAATTTTTATCTAAATTAAACAAAATGTTATATTATAACTTTTGAAAGTGCTCTGGTTATCGATGAGAGCGTAGTCGCGCATAATTAATTATTTATAAATAATTAGAATACATTTTGCATGAGTAACAACTATTATTTATTTACAAACAAGAAATAGCTATTAGCTCGATTTATTGCAATAACATTCGAGTCATGGGCTCAGTTGTACGTAGTATGTAGTAGACAAATCACGCGCTAGTTAAAGAATATGAGGTATAAAAATTACAGCAAAAATACAGAAGATACATATAAATTAATTTCCCGACAGTGCTAACGGCACATAAACATAACATTTCTAACTAAATGATCATTGCAAGTCTATTTGTAAATATGCACAAAGTTGAAATAAAGAAAATTAGAGATTAGCGAGCGCAAGAGGACAGCGAGCAGATAGGTAAATGCTCTTAATCTATAATCTACAATATAAAAAAATAATTATACAGTTTTATTATTTTCTTGATGTTTCTCTTGATTTTTCTTCGTTCTTCTTTATCTTGGCTCTTCTACTTCAAAGTCGATAGATTAAAACAAGAAGTCAACAAAGCTGGCTGTGATATGCGGAATAGAATCCATCTCACAGCCACTTTGTCGCCTCCCGGTCTTAAGTCCGCGGCGCGCAGTGATGCAGCTCGACACTCGACGATCTGTAACCGCCTCCCGCTCATCAAAGCTGGCTGTGATATGGTAATAAATCACGTCACAACCACTTTGTGAGCGGTCGGCTGCACACTTTCTTGTGTCCCCGAAATCTTCTTTCTTCATTCTTCTCAAGCCGCACCACCGCCAGTCCGACTTCTCACGCCGCACCATCGCACAGTCCGACTCGTCAAAAATGGCTGTGATATGATAACGAAAACATTTCACAACCACTTTCACGAATGGGCCATGGATGGAGTCTTCGAATCGTTCGCTATACGCTATATTCAGACGCAGAAGTCTCCGTAAACCGACCACATCAAAGTGGCTGTGATATGAAGACGGGTGACATTTCACTGCCGCTTTGACAGGCTAGGCCCGAGAAATGCGTAGTAGCTTGATTCCAAATGACTACGAAGCTGCGATTGTGGCACGAAAGAAGTGAATCGGTGGGAACAAATGGGGACGTGCTCATCAAAGCTGGCTGTGATAGTTACATAGTGACCTATAACAAACCGACTTTGATGGCAAGACCCGCATCTTAATTTCCTGAAAATGTTCACGGAAGCATAAACTCAGAATTAGATTAAAATAAATAAACAGTATATAATTTTAAATTAAATAGAATAAAATAATATTAGATACATAATAAAACATTATTGAACATATCATTTACCTAACTTTTTCTATCGTATTCGATACGAATTATTATTGTTATTAAAATAATGTCAGTAATGTGCAATAATCACAAGTTATTTTTAGTAAATATATGTAATACAAGTATTATGATGATGAAACACGTGGGATAAAATTAATTAATTTTTAGATAATTACCGCCAAAAAGTACGTACTTCTTCTGAGACACTGATATCGAAACTATCACTACTATATTTTTTTGAAAACCCCAAACAAGTTGAATTATCACGAGCCAAACTAATTTTAGGGATGAAGACTGTAGTTCAGCGTGCACCTTGCAATTGAAGTGCAGTTACATTGAATGCAAGAATATTAGGAATATTATTAAACACGAGTAATTGCAAGTGTAGCGGGAGTACACAGAAAATTCAGTAATTAAAATTTCACTAAAATAATTCCGATTGTTTTAAATTTACAGTTAAAAATTAAGAGTATTGCTGCGAGCGCAAGAATGTAAAATTTGACACAAAATGATTAAATGATTACAAGTAATCTTTAAGCTCCAAGTCATCACAAAGCTATGGCTATTCTCTAGGACGATTTGAGCTATACTGTAGCGCGAGGGCGCGCGCCATCAGCTTTTATCGGAAACTTCTCCCTGGACGTGGGCAGAGAGGTCGTTCACGATACAACCCCCGCCTGAATGCGCGGAAAATTTCGCGCACTAACCCAGACGGAACTTGTTCCAAAATGAAATTTGACTTATAATTATATATCTACCACGATTGCTGCACCTTAAAACTAGTTGCTGCAGCGTAACATTAACCCTTGAAGACATTTATTTAAAAATTGACATATATTTAATAAAATATACGTAAGGGATATCATATGAATAATATTTATACATGTACACCTGAACTACACATGCCCAGCAACGTAATATTACGCATATCAATATATTATGAAGTTGTTAAATTATTAAATTGCATTAAATAAGAGTGCTACAACTAATAAGTATTTTGATTTTTTTTATCTGGCACCTACAACCTTCGCCTTTTAAAAGATCTTACGCAATTTCTTAAAATAACAAATATTTTTATACAATTTTCTTTCTAAGTAAATCCTCTAACTAGCTATTCTTAAAATAAAATGTCCGGCGGCATTCGTATTTCCAGGTAATTAACTGATACCTCCTACGTAAATGTTTATAAATACCATTTAAATGAAACCGGGACAAAATACTCAATACGGGTACATTTTAATAAAACATTAAAAGACGGAAAGCCTTTCAATCAATAAGTTCAAAGTAATTACGCTTCATAAAGGCAACGAAATGAGGTATTAGGAAATTATGACGAATCAACATTACTTCTTACACGAGCTAAAATTACTTACGTAATTGGAAAAAGTAGAATTATAATTCAAATAAGTTTAAAATTTCATTGGATATATTGATATATATGAAACAAATGAAGCTTATACGCCACATATTCTTGAACATTTATTTCATTTAAATCCAAGTTGTTACAGCATCAATGTAAACGAATTAGCTTGTATAGCGGATTAATTGAATCAAAAACTCGTATTAACTTTTAAAATCACTGCCATTATCTAAGCTCAGTTATAACACCTTTCTAGACACAATATTAATTTTGAAACAATTATATCGAGACTGACGAGATACTCCAGACATATAACTTTACAGCGAATGCAATTAACATATTGTTATGTTATATTATTGTAATGTTATAATGTACTATGTATGTTACTATGTTACAGTTTTCTGGGACAAACTGGAAAACACATAAGTGAAGAGATCGATTTTGAGCGAATACTAAAACATGTAAAACAATAAGGCAACGATACTAAAGTAAATAAAACATAAAAACAAGATTTCGCTTTAAAAAGGAAGATTATGGATCATTGGTCAATCAGCCAAATACTATAATACTTCAAATAAATTTATTACGATTAGAGCCTATGAGTTCAATATATTAATGGAAAAAGTCATAATAATTACAGACGAAATGCTGAAATGAATAAGAAACTACGTTAAAATTGAAAGCTATGAATATCGCAATATAAAACTATCGCAAATGAATTGTTATGGCAGCTTCTACTTATGAATACAACATGTGAGGATACTATAATTGCTTTAAGAAACGTCGTTTTAAAATCAATAGTGATTCATTCGCTTGGAAACGGCTTACAACTTTCATGGGAATCAACATACGTTGTAAAGGTTGCGCTATTACTAATATCGACAACCACTCATAAGAAATTCACATAGTTTACGTTTACGAGGAAATCAGTTAAACCTTTCTTCGTAGGTAAAGCCCGAAGCACGTACCTAGGATTAATTTTAAAGCATACCCACCCTCTACCCGGAAAATCCCAGACATTCGGTTTATAACACGTACCTATTGTCTGGGGGTTTAGGAACCTATATAGGTTTTAAAAATAACAACCATTTTCCGTAAGCAGGAATTTTATAAAACTCAGACTGATGTTCGATAAAAACCCGAACTGATCTATCCAAGAGTTATCTATTTCGGTGTTAATTGACTGATATTTAGGTTTCCGATGTTTTGATTATTTTGCAATGCAGAGTTTAGTAAAGATTTTTACGAGTAATATAAGGAAATATAATGGCAATTTATTATAAACAAAGATACTTTTTTATAAGTTTCATTAATTCGTTCAGGATGGCGCTTGAAAATCTGGCCATTCAATTTATCCTCCATTATATATGTGTATATTATACTAAAAGGACGAAAATATCATTTCGTATTCAAATAATATAATACGAGAGGAATCCCATTATTTGCTATATTGAATTAACGTATAGCGAAAATGTAAATTAAATCATAATTAACCTCGTAATGTTAATTACGCCAGAATTTGAATATTGAATCATAAATGTGTGGTTAATACCGTGTTTCCAGAACAATATGTCCTGGAATAATATCGTTTCCGCTTTCCCTGCGAGTATTGTAAGCCGACTAAAATGAAATAGGCTAAATAAAAGATCGTCCATTCGCCTCGGTCACCGACACTTACTGTCAATAGCGGTGATTATGGAAAAACCTTCTTTAAGTGAGGCTTTGTCTATTAAGTTTTTAAAGAACAGTAGATATTACTAATGAAACTTATGTATATTCCAGGATGGTTTACGCATGGTTTATTGAACATAAAGCCTGGCTAGACACGCAAACGTTTAATGTGTTTAGTGGGAACTAATCAAACAGTATTCAATAGCGATGCAACTGGTGAGTTTCAGGGAACACTCCGGCACACAATACGCTTATTGTCTCTGCTCTCGCTATGATCTTCCGATCATGAATTGCCGACGATATAGATACTCGATTAATTCAGGTACAATACCTGTCGGACATCCGCCTACTACTTCCGATAGACAGAAATAGATACTACCTATCGATGGTTGTGACGTAGATAACCTGTAAACTTCACGTATATAAAGGTAAACGGTGCTTTAGTCAATTAATTTATATAAAAACCTCTGTTATCCATCAATATACATAGATATCAAAGAAAAGTGATCATTAATCAGTTTTAAGATTTTATCAAGACTGCTAAAAATAAGGAAAATTAAACTCAACGGAACTTGTATCATAGAAAGAACTAACAAAACAAATTGAAGGTATTGATATCCTAATGGATAAGTACTTATCGGTTGCCGCTAATGACCTTTTTGCATTCCAAACATATTATTTGTTTGCTTACAAATCGCTTAAAAACGCCTTATTTACAATTCTAAATAAAACTAATAATCAAAACCTATTGACATTTAAAATTGAGCTATGATTTAGTAAAATCGCAGATATAATTAACTATTTTACTTTATCAATGAATTTATGTTACGTTACGAGTAAATAATGAAAAAGAAAACGAAAAAAATATACTATCGCGAGATATCCCATTTATAGGAGTTTGCATTTGCGTCATATATTCTAGGTATCGAAGTGCACGCAATCGCAGCTTTATATTCATGGTGCACATATTTTAATAATAAATTAACAATAATATATATATACATTTCCTGTAAAAAAGAAGTAAAAACTTATTCGACCAGATATTAAACAGGTATATCCAATGCGACCTAACGATATAATTAAGTTTTTACAAGTAAAATGCCAAGAAACTACTACGTATTTCACACATATCTTGTGGGATTCAATAACTAGATACAAAGCGGCTTGTCAAATTACAGTACAATCAGAATAAACTTTGGCAATACATGTCTACAAATGGAAGCGAATACGTCACGAGATAACAGTGCGAGAACGAGCTTTCCGGTGGTACTTTTAAATTCAAATTGCGCGCAATAATCGAGTGGCTGGAATAGTTAAGCGAGCATAAAAAAAGAAATTGAATGAATTTCGGTGCCAGGTAGTGTGAAATTTGAATTCAGTGCTAATTGAGTAAAACGTGGACGATATTAAATTAAAATTCACACGTTGGTCGAGTAGTGAAGCGCCGAGATCGATAGCGGGGTAATTTGGAAGCCGTATGCGCGCAGACGGCTACGGACCAATTTACATATGAAATGCACTTATGATTGCCCAGCACGTCCCATTCACAAGCGACGATAGACAGCCTAATGCATTATTATTTCATATACATTGTCTCCTTTTTTAGGAGATGACTGCCAATATACGAATCCAAAAAGTTAAAAAAATATGAATAATTCATTTATATACGTAATCGCTTCCATTTTTCAAATAGTACGCACAATACAGTACAAACTCCAAGCATAATCAATGACATCATGTAAATATAGAGTAAATCTGAAAAATACACAATTTATAGAATCGACGATATAAAATCACACAATAAATATTATGAAAGAAGCAACGAAAATCTTAATATACAGTGTTTATATGCACTTCCTAATTATGTACAATTAGAATATATAAAGCTGTCAAATTTATTACAATCGATTAGATCTGAGACACTGACACTAATCGTCGTAAACCCATTATTGACCCACTGCTGAGCAGGAGTCTTACCTTAGAATAAAAGGGAGAAAAACACGGGATTAGAACCTTGGACGTTCGATAGAGAGGCCGAGTTTCAACCATACTCTAAACTAATTATAATATTAGCTTAACATCATTTAAAAAGGGTTTCAATTTTCTTTCGTATATTATTTATCGTATTATATCAGAAGGACCCTGAAAAAGAGTGTCTTGCAGAACCATCTCCGTTAACATCACATTCCAATCTTGTGGTAATGTAATAAAAATATTGTAACTGTCAAATCTCCGTCGGTGTACACAAAATAAATATATATTACAGTTCAAAGGAATCGGAAATGGATCCGCAAAATATGGAATTTTAATTACATATTTCTCATTCTTATCCGACACAAACGACCTTTGGTCATAGAAGTAGTAAAGCTTTAAGATTTCTATTGCAACAAAAATAACTTGTACAATACATTCGGGAATAAGGGAATCGTATGAATTAAGTAATATTTATCACGTGCGCCGTGTGATGTTTTTATAATAATTGTGTTTTCTCCATAGAATTTAAATATAGCTAAATATAAGTAAGCGTAGTTAACAATGTAACATGAAATTGTTTACAACCCGTTGACCTGAAAGTATGGTTTTCAGAGGTAAGTTCTCAAGAGAAGTTTCGAAATTTAATTTTGATAAAACATGTGTGTTGGCATATCTTGGTTCGTTAGTCTAAAAATAGTGTTATAAACATGCACCTTCGCACTTTGAAACAGTAAAAGTCCAAAATCCCAATATTCGTAGGATGTCTCTATTTAACTGAGTTTTATTATATTTAGCAGTTATGTCCTATTCCTAATTTCCTTTTCTTTCTATAAATTTATTGTCAACAATGAATTAGAAAGAATTCGTAATTTGTCACATTATCATTTACATTTGGAATTACAGAAAATGGAACATAATCAAAAAATTTCAAACAATTTGTAAGGGATCGCCGAAAATAAAACACGATCCCTTACAATAATGTATAGAAATAATGTTATGAAATCTCCAATGGTCGACTGATTTATTCACTGAGGAAATTTAACAATTATAATCTGTACGTACCGACGACTACCGACATTTTAATTCGGTTATTTTAATTTTATACTAATAAAAGACTATTTTTAGGTATTTTAATCACAATTAAACAGGGATAAATAAAATAAGTAAGACGTAGGAATATGTACACAAAGGACGTGCGTGTCGCTTACAGTTATATTTGAAAAAAGGACCAACAGTTACCAATCCAAAAAATAACAAGAAAATAGAATGAGAAATAGTAAAAAAACTTATCTATTTACACCTGATCCTACACACAAAACATAGTGTTTAATTTTTAATATTCGCAATTTCAACATTTTGGCCAGCAAAAACAGAAATGCCGGTTATTTATAGAGTAACGTAAACTTTGTACATAATGTACCTATTCTTAATATACTGACAGCGGAAAGAAAATCACTTCAGGTCAATCCACAAATAGAACCACGAATATTTGAGAATGAGAATATTTTATGACATAGACATTGACTAAGAAAGGGTTTATTGGCATTTCCCAATGTTATGTCATTTTGTGTTATAGTAGCCCATCGTACGAAGTCGCTGGCAACAGCTAATAATACAATAAAATATTCGACTATCATCATCATCACTTAACTCATCTAATTATTCGTTATTATCAATGCTACGTACGTGCGTGCTAAGTACTCCAGGTTCCAAATTAACGCTTTTAAATACGATGGTTCTAATCATTATACATAAATATGATTAAATGGCGATTATTATGCGTATAATTATCAGATACACTAACATCATATTTTGTCGTGTAGATATAAAAATTAATGTCTTTACAGGCCAAGTGTCCAAATTCGCACGTAGCCAGCGAACTGGACAGTGGACCATAGCGTAAACCGTTGTAAACTTTGTGAGGAGACTTGTACCCAGCAACGGAACACCAAAGAATTGACGATGTGTTAGTGCCATTTTCATTTCATGTCATATCATTTTCTATCATTCACATCTAATCTCTTAATTACTATTTAGTTTAACAATAATTGACGCAGAAATTGCGGTTTTCCCAACAACAAAGTCCTTTTTTTTACAGCCATCTAAGCCGCAAATTTATTACATAGGTTTGTTCTCAAATTTGACATAATTATTAATTCCTCTTGTTCTAAGGTTTTGTGTTTTTTAGATAAGCACCTTGCTGCATTATAAAGTGTATTGTCATCAGCTGGACAACTTTAATTATTCGCTTAATAACATATCGCATAATTATTCGCAAAAATATCAAAATCATCAATTGATTTGAAAAAAGTATAGTATTCCATTAAAATATTAGAAGTTCATCAGTTCGAATTTTGTTCGTGGACAATGCATTTAATAAAAAATGTTTTTATCTATCACAATACATCCTTTAATATCAATTAGTAAAGTGAAGGGACTCCGAACTATTTAGGAAGTATATTTAATCTATTTATTTATTCCATCTCTATAAAATAAAAGATACATAGGGCGAACTTGATGCCTGACGTACTTTTCTACTATTTCAATGATTTCCAAAGTACGCCGATTTCTTTACAATGTCAATTGACTATCTATTATTACGATGCGATGTATTACTTTACACTCGGTTGACAGTATTTAAAAATTTTCCTCTTTTCTTCGACATGGAAATAAATCCTAACCATCCTAACATTAATATTGTGAATTTGAGTTTATTAATTAGTAAACGACTCACTACTCAACTACTCGAATGATCATAAAAGTTTGCACACGTATGTATGGCCAACGGTGCAGAGAAGGCCAAGGTATGCCTTTTATCGCGAAGAAAGTACAGTTTCCTAGAAATAGAAACAATAATCTTTACACGTAAAGATTACCTACTTTTATACCTACGGCCTCCCGAGAATGTAAATATATGCACCATGATTTATATAATGCCAAAAATTCAATAACGTGCGATAAAAAAATTAATTAATTATAATTACAATAATAAATATTTCCATAAACCAATCACTAGCAGAATGAAATAAAAAGTATAAGTAATTTTCAAAAGTTATATATAAAATAATACTTCATATATAAGAATAAAGTGACAAAGCAATACAATTTTAACGCAGTATACACTTATGGGTAAACGTTTGTTTTGTATTATTTACGCACAATAATTTACATATGTATCATATAAAAAATAACAGATAAATATCAATACAATCTAAAAAAACTATTGACCTGGTAAATATTTTGGCCAGCTACAACATAAAACTGTGCAAGTTGATTCAAGTGTTCACTGTTTATATACAATTAAGATACATGTGATTCGAATATCAAATGTTAACCTTTTACTATTTCTTAAAACTTGTTACACAGGGTTCCTCCTTTCACACATGGATATGAAAACAAGGTTAACTTACTTAGTGGCAGAAAATCATACGAGTGACATCTATATGAATTTGTTTTCTTTTCCAAAAAGACAATAAATTTATACGCACCGTTCTATACTTGTTGTAAATTTATATAATTAGAAACTTTTCTTTAACCCCAATTAGCCTAGCCAGCACTAAAAGATCTAGTTAACTTTTGACCGCGAGCTAAGTCGTGTGTAAAAACTAGTATTTTACATTTACTATTATGTATTCATATTTGTATCATTACGACAAAGACACTACAGTTCATTAAAAATGATAAGTAACTCATATACTGTGCACCTAATATTATTGTAATATAACTTATGATTTCACTTGCTAAGCTAGAGTCACGGTTGCGATTAAGAAGAATCATCGATTTTATTATTCCTTCCAAAAACTTTAATTCGGAATCACATTCGACATATGCTGTACGTATAATTTCAGTTACCATAATTTAAAAGAGGTTTTGATTATTGTGGCTAAAAATCAAAACATACAGAGAAATTTTCGTGATAATTAATAGCTAATTTAAGTAATAATCACAAGCAAATCTTAACTGTCAACACGTTCATTAGAATATTTATGACAATAAAGCCCGGTGTGATTTCGGACCATTAACCTACAAAGGCAAGTTTAGCTGTTTGTATCTATGAATAGATAATAAGGCCGCAAAACAATGTAGAGAATTGAGAAAATACCCAAATCCTTCATTTTACCCAATAGGCAAAAGGCGAAATGATTTGTTTAGGATTAAAAAACCCCGTCAATGTTTATTTCTTCTTTTTTTTGGAATTTGCGCATAAGATTACCTATACAATAAGAGTCCCCTACATATAAATAGCTAATAGTTAGAATGTTGTAAATGCGACTGAGTAAATAAAAAGCATTTTACGCCTTACGAACTGTAGTATAGTATAGCATCACACCCCCATCGACAAGTGTGGATAAAATGTAAGGACATTACACTTAGCAAATGCAATTCTAGTGGATTCTAAATATATTCAGAGAAACTGCTTGATAGTTAGGACTCTTGTGGAGATTGCTTCCCACGCTTAGTGAACTTGTGCATAAGCTTACTAAGACCGATTAAGCAACAGTCTCTTATCCCATTTGTGTAACAAAACTGTAGAGTACAATGGTACTCTACAGTTCCGTTTCCTCGGTAACCTATTTATATGAATCTTGAATTGATTAATATTAGAGAGTTAGATAATATTAGATTTTATTCTCACTTCACCTTTATATCTGAAGGAGTTCGGACAAAATAATTTTAGCTGTAGACTATATATCTGAAAAGTTATAAGTAAATTGCAATTATTCATCGTGACGGACCTGTATAAACTGTGGCTAGCCATCCCATCATTAATATTTGATTATTCACAAAAAGGATTAAAACTAATATGCTTTACATGTGTATCACATGAGGTGTATACAAACAAAACTACCAACGACATTACTTTCCCCATATATTACCCCACAGACTGCAACTAAAATTAACCTTAACTATAACTACGTTTAGCATTTAATTTTATTATAATTATAAATACATAATGTAATGTAATACATAAGATATGGTTGCGTAATAAAATATCGCAACTTTTATATCGCTCATTGCTTCTTTCATGTCAAAGTACAAATTTATAATCTAAAGTGATTCAACTACATATTATACAATAATATTTGCAGTAGGTACCATATAATACAGCATTACGTAGCGTATGAACCAAAAATTATAACATATTTATCTAGCAGTACGATTGTGAATATAAATAAATATCAACTTTCACATAATATATTACATATAATAAATAACAATATATCGTGAGGTGGAGGAGTCTTCGGGAGGCTTCGTGGGCAGAAGTTACAGCTCGATCCACATGAAAGACAAGGTAGTGAGAATTTGATGTGCAGGACATCTCACTACCCATGTCTTTCACGCGGAATAGAGCTTTCGAAGGTCATAGCTTCTCTCTCGAAAGCAGACTGTAAATTGACCGCCTGTACTGAAATTTTCCTGTTCACAAATGCATATATCAAGAAAGGCATTTTTCTATGCAAGTTGTCTGTGAAAATTATCAACTATTTAAAGTTTTAAAATGTTTTACAATGATATATTATTTAATCCAATTACAACAAATATATTTTACTATGAACTGCACAAAAGAATACCCGTCTTTTTAATTTTGAAATGTAATTTGACAAGTTTAATTAAGTACTTCATTTGTTTTTATTTATTTATAAAATAAGTTTCTTGGCCTCGAACTTGCATCCGTCATACTTTATCATAGAGTGCCGCTATCGGCCAAATGGTCGTGAATGGTTATAAATGTTTACTATTAAAATCTACTCGACGTAACCGCGATCGGTGTCGTAACGAAATGTGTTTGTAAACACGTTTATCAAAGCGTGGAACATAATGTTTCAGTGGTGACATAGCTATTCGAGTAATATGCCTAACACAAGTTAACTAATAGAAATAAATTCGGATAACATTTTCAAAAAAAACGTACGATAATTGAGGAAATTTATTAATATTCTAATTATTTTTTATTACGCTTTCTACACTCATAGCCCCACAGTAGGATCTTCTCCTGTGTCTTGGGTACCATGGACATACAAGATGAATACACAAACACCTAGAACCAGAACATGAATCTAAACTCATCATTCAGAAACCTGTCTGGTCGGGAATCGAACCCGGGACCCATAGCGCGTCAGACCGGTATGGTAACCGTTCCAACACGCAAGTCGCCACAAGAACAAATTATTATTACTTGGTTAGTAATTCGCCGTAATATTTACATCAGATAATCGTATGTTAGTAAAACTTTTTAAAAAGCTCTCTATGCTTATAATACATTGCCAAAAAATCATTTCCTTCTAATGTTGTTTACACCCACGGCTGGTAGGCGTGGGCTTATTTTGATCAGGAATTACACAAGATGGTATCAGTCATTTTTTTGTCTGCCTATTGAATTTAAATACACGACTTGTAAAAACGATACTCATTTCAAATCTAATTAAATTGCTTCACTTCCTAAGATTATTATTAGATGGCATCTCAGATCAAAATAATCATAATATACCAATTTTCGATATAAAATTTATCGGAGTCGTGGGCGTGCCCTTTGATGTCTACGTTTAAAACTCATACTTATGTAAATTAATCCTATTTCTTTTTTTTTTTTTTTATTTGACTGAAGTAGCAAACGAGCATGCAGTCCACCTGATGGCAAATGGTCACTGCCGCCCATGGACATCTGTAATCAACTTCATACAGAACATGGGTTCCATCTGAAGTCAATATCACAGATGCGTCGCTACTCCCGAGGACTATGATGGTCGCCTCATTTCGATCTTTGATCGGGATTTCCGACATTTTAATTATTGGTACATAAAATCTTATTACCTATATTACACATAACGTTTTCTTAATATTACACAAATATCACCTATGAGGCTATTAGGTGCTTTCGGATTTTAAAGTTATTTATTTTTAATATATAAACGATAATATTATTAAATTTTGAAACCTTTGTATGATGTGGCAACCTATTAACGTTAGAAAATATATTCACGAAATGAAACCTTTTTTTATTTTAAAAAACTATTTATTAATATAATATTTAGAATGTTAATTAATGTAATGAGAAAAGATAATACTCTCTACGTGTATTTATATTAATTTAAAAATAAGATGAAGGAGTCCATAACATGCGATAGATCCACAACAGTCAATTCGAATAGTGCCAGAGATCTCCGATCAACATTGTTGGTTAAACTGAAGTCTATTCTGTTAATTTGTAGGGTTGTTATTCCATAATACACAGGGTGAAACATTACAAGTGTGCGTGGATGACTAAATCCAATACTGTAAGGATTAGAGAAAAGCTAAAAGAATTAAGAGGGTGAATTTTATTGAAACTAAAACTGGATTTATTGAAAGTAATCGACATAATATAGAAGAATCGGTTAGTTATGACTTAATGTGAGAACGCATTAAAATGTATTTTCCTAATGCCTTTTTCTCTAATTTGTATTTTTTTTATCATTTCATTATCCTATCATTAATTTAATGGCACGATAATACAACGTTCTTTTTTACATAAAGAGGTCGTTAATTTTTTTTTTAAATCGAATAGTAAAAGTTCTTTTTCAGAAAAGCGACATCCTATACTCCGTTTATCATTTTACCATCATAATTATAGTTTCTAAATTCGTAATCTATGCACACTCAAAAAATTCGCTGAACGATGTAGAAAGAGA
Source organism: Spicauda simplicius (assembly GCA_949699795.1). NCBI lineage: Eukaryota > Metazoa > Arthropoda > Insecta > Lepidoptera > Hesperiidae > Spicauda > Spicauda simplicius. Next base: position 19,075,754 of record OX453056.1, read on the forward strand.
TATTTAGTGAATTTCGCCATGAAATGATAATCAAAATGAGGCTATAACTATAAAATAATATAAACCTGTTCAATGATGATAGTAAATTCAAAAAAATGACGAACAACTTTTAAAATTAATCTTCCGTAATTTTGTTTTAAAATTGTATACTGCCAGAAAGTAAAAATACGAATTGAACAAAAATCCCTTTTTTATGAAATGTTGTTTATTATATTGACGTAGTTATTTCTATAACCATTCTATAACAAATACACTGGCGATTACAAACATTGCTAATGATAATGAAAAACAAACTAAGACAAGCCCGCTGAGTTTCTCGACACATCTTATCAGTTAAGGTCATGTTTCTATCAAATTGTACATTTAAGTACTAATTACGATATTCAAAAGTCATATTCATAGGTTTTGAAAACGGGACAATTTTTAAGAATTTTAGTACGGCTTACGCTCTAGCGATTAACCGCGGGCGCGGTTAACCGCTAGTGCGTAAGCCGTAAGAGGGCTTAGGTGATGTTCACATATTAGCATTACGATACTTGAAATTCAATGGTGGATGTAAATTACTTTAACCACTTAGGATGCAACGAGAACGTATAATCCAAGTGACGCCTTTTTTATTTACATGTTTAGTGCTTTTGCCCTTGTCAGCCTTAACCACTAATTGTTGAGATCCAGGCTCATCCGGAACAGAAGATTATACACTATAGGGGATGCTTTTGGTCACCCTTGCCTGATACCTAGAGCTTCCACCTTGGCTTGAGGAAGAGGCGGCTGCGGACCCAGCCATTACCAAAGTTATTTGCTCTAGTTAAATATCGATTAAGGATGACCCGCGCCCAGTTAAGTACTACCGTTGGTTTAGAGCAGTTACGCTGATGGGGGCTCCTGAGGATACACGCCAGACGGAGATACATAGTGACGGTTGTGATCTAATAGGATCCTTGTCTTCGTCAAAGGAAATAAAGTGTGTAATATCCGTTACTGTTGAGTATGTTTAGGAGCTGAGAAAGGGGTTCTTGCCGAAAGCCTTGTATAAAGGGGCAATGTGATATTATCATCAGGGTAGAGTACATGTTTTGGGCGTCTGTGTAGAGCCGATGGGTTCTAGTCAATCAAGTAACGAGCTGCGTTGACAACTTACAGAATGGGATTATCGACAGCTGTCTTAAAAATAGAAAACGTGCTTTTGAAAAAGTGCTCTATGTATTGAACAAGGATAAATGGCTCAAAAACTCTCAACATAATTCTGGTACGTTTATATTTGACGGAGCAACTAAAGTAATGAAGTCTCAGGCTTTTAAAAGTAATGCTTAGCTAAACATTTCCTATTACATTTTACTATCTTCGACAGTCGAAAGGAAAAACCGTATCAAAGACCTAAAAGTAGAATGAAAGTAAGTTCAACTTACAATTAAGGTTAAAATTAAGAATGAGCATTAAGTATATCTTATATATCAAATTCTCGTGTCACAATGTTAGTCTCCATACTCCTCCGAAACGGCTTGACCGATTCCTCTGAAATTTGGTAATCATATTGGGTAGGTCTGAGAATCGGCTAACATCTATTTTTCACACCCCTAAATAATAAGGGTGGTCCACCCCTCAATTTTTTTTTCATTTTTTTATATGGCAAAACAACGTTTGTCGGGAAAGCTAGTATTTATTATAAAATTATACTAGTATGGTTACATTTGTGGTTTGAAGTAATAAAGAAGTTTATTATATAATTACGACTATGCGATTTTGAGTTAGGACAACAATAAAATTAAAAGACTATATGGAAAAATATTAAAAATATAAGAGCTGATTAATTATTGAAAAAAGGCATAAACATTAGATATATACATCCATGTTAATAAATTTTACTTTTTTATATATGTTACTTATTTACAGTAACATAGGAAGTAACATGGTGTCAATTTTGTGTATGGCAGGTTCGTTAGTATTGAATACATAACAACATTCAATTAGTTAATTATTTTCGGAAGAATTATTTTATATTTATTACCTTGTTTTTAAGATACTACAATTGGTTTAAGAATATTTTAATGTTTCCGGACAGTTTAAAAGCTATTAAGTCCTTTTGGTATGAATTAGGATATTCGTCTAAAACCACTGTATTATACAAAAATATGAAATGAATATCTATTATGCTTCAGAAGATTTTAATACATAAAAGGTTAGGTCAGACGGATATAGTTGACAGCGTAGCGTTTTAGTAATAGAATCACATAATTTTTGGTACACCATAAATAACAGAATATGGAAAATCGTGACATATAAAATCGGTGCCATTGTTTGGCGGATTAATATTTGCCTGGATCGGGAATAATCCTGAGTAGCACATAATCAGTGGCAACAGACAAGTTGGTCAGGCAGACCATGCCCTCGTGTTAAAGTAGGTAAATTAGTATATTTAAATAGTACAGACAGTATAGAAAAGGTATTTTTATAGTTAATTACTATTACTATGTTTATTTAACATCGGTTACATTTAATTTAATATTTCTCCAAGGGAAAATAATAAATAAAGTTAAATCTATAATATAATTTTCTTTTCGTACATTCTAGAACTATTAAAATATCAAAACTATTTAGAAAAATTAACTAATCTAACCAGAATTAATGATAACAATGTCTCTACTGCGCTAGGGCGTATATAATGGAATTCCAAGTAATTTTGCAGGAACTTTCTATAACTACTTTAGTCCGTGGCTTTGTAAGTTCAAAACAAGATTGATATTAATCTAAAAAGCCTATATTCCATTAAATTGATTCACATTTAATGAATGTTTATCAAATATATTTAATATATCAGATGAACGCTCATATTTTAATGTTTTTTTTTAAATTTATATGTCAACGATCTGTATCACGAAATGTCAAATTCTATTATTATATTTACGACCTCGACTTCTCCACGTGCGCCAAAATTAATGGTGACACATTCTTAACTACTATAATACAAGTTAATATCATTAATATTACCTAATCCATAATTAAACCCAAAACTAAATCAGGAAACTAAATAAGGCTACATAAACTTTTGAATATACAAATTAAACGTTAATCGTATTTATAAATCTTTTCAATTTCGCTATAATTTACTCTAAGAACATTAAAGTAGAAAATGATAACTAAAACTAATTTTGTTGAATGAACTTGACACGATGAAATAATAATAATGTATACTTTTATTTAACTACTACTGGTACTGGACTTGTATGTAGAGATTTTATTATAAGCGGTGTATACAATCTTTTATTTTTACACTCAGACTTAATTTCAGACTAAAGCAAATATAATCATAACAATTGTATAATTACTAATAAGTCAATTGGTTTAATTCAATATGCTTGCGAATTATCTACGAGTACGTTATATCTAGCTCACTCAATTAATCAATGAAAGATTTCAATAGGAGCTAGAATAAAAAAAAAACACGCCTTAACACTTTAAATCTACCTACATAAAATGGTCGTTTGGCGTTCATTTCCATAATAATAAGCAAAAATAAACTTGCAAAAATTGCATCCAGCAAACGTTATCCAATTAGTAACAAGTATTACAAAAAATATTATTTGCAATAAATAGCGTAAAGATTAAATGAATAATCAATAAATACTTTTCTATGCTTTATTATGGTCTTATTTTCTTAATTTCCGGCCTAGGGGTACCAAGGCCCTTAAGTAAGCAACCCAAACTTCTAGATTTTCTATCCCCATCCCTACTGTTTGTCGTTGTCAGAGTTTGCCAAATATTTCTATTACGTATTCATAAAACCGATTCTCATTGCTCAGGTTAGACTTTTCTCTGGCTAGGAAAAATATGTACGCCTAGAATTGAAATAAATCGTTATTAGTTAGTCATCGAATACATCGAAAAGGTGCAGGGAATGTTCTTTTAATCCCTTATTTGTTCAGTCGTTAGTGTCCAACCGTCTTCAGTCTCAATGTTTTATATATGAAGCATGTAGGCTGTATACTAAATAAATTCTAAATTGTAAAAAACTGGAATATTCATTTTTTCTATCTTTGGTCTAAAATAGGTTAACTAGTTGTGCGGCAATTTTTTAACTTTAAGATATGTACCAACTTTTGTTCATCATGTTTTGTAAATCTATTTTGTGTTGTGTCTTAAGTTATGACATAAATGTTTTATATATCTATTTATATAGGTTTCTTACTTTAAGATTTCTTACTTTAAGACAAAGTTTTAATGTAGGATATTAAATATTTGTGAAAATATTTAATATCCTACATTAAAACCTTGCCGTATTTACCTTTATTAAACATGTTTTATGTTGTCAAAGATATGCATTACGATGCCGAAAATAAATTAGATGTGTGCTAATGTGTAAATCCTTGACTTAAAATTTATTCAAACGTTTCTTAATCACCGAATTAAGATATTTTTTCATAAAATATTTTTGTACGAATATGTTTGTCATTATAGTTAATTCCAACGATATAGATGTGTTGATCGAAGACTCCTATTTTTTGATAGATTTTTTATAATGGCAAAGCACGCGATAGGTATATATTTATTGTAATAACGATCAATATTGCATATCGTTACCCGATATATCCATCCTTTACCGCTTGCTATTTTATACGCAGAAATACTATTTATTTATGTGCCATAAAAAGTACTTATAATAATAAATAATCTATTATGAATATGATTATGGTACATTATAAAAAATACTTAAAAATAAATGTATGTAAATAGAAAAATAAAAGAAACTAATACACTAATGTGTAACAAACATAACATGTTATATGAATATGAAAAACTCACTAATAGACTACATCATGCATTGTGATATGAAAGCTTTTATGAGGTTTCACGGTAAATGTTACAAATGATTGATTCGATTTTTTAGATATAAACGTGTTATTAGATTATTAAGTGTAACTTCACTGATAAAAACGTTATAATAAATTATATATGAAGCGTCACCAGCTTTAATATACATTTAGTTAAAAAAACATGTTTTGATGTTTATGGAGTATGCCTAGGGACTATGAATTTTACCGTAAATCATCATAATGGATGCAGCACATCAAACTCGCCCGTGCTTTCTCGCTAGCTAATACGTCTGTGATACGGTATGAGGGCACAAATACAAAAACATGAACAAAATAAAAGGAAATGTGTGACAAACAAACGCTAGCATTCGATATAAATGGTGAGTACCTACCTGAAAATAATCTTCACTGGTGATGGTACGTCACTGTTGCAGTTACCGTCTGGAAGCTGCAGCAAGCTGTCAAAATTTTTGAGAAACCCATTCAAATCATTCTGTTCATTTCCAATTGCCAGCGCGCTTGCGTACCTGCACAAAAGATAATTTCTCATTCGCGACAGCTTATTTGCCTGTCGGATGCAACTAAATGATATTGTACTTGTAATCTTAATTGGATTACTGATTTGTCATACAAAATATATCAAATAAATACGACGAAAGATAACAATATCGTTTGATTACATCTTCGACATATGATTTCATCCACTTATCTATTTCATTATAACATAGTTTAAAGTTTGAGTACATTTGATGCAAATAATAAGTCGCAAAGCTTTAAATAGTCGCGGAGAAAGATATAATTAAATTTATGATATACAAAACAGCAATGCACATTAATAATCAACAAGCAACAAAACAAAAAGGGGACAAAAGGTATAATAATATCAACAATTGTTTTAAATAGAGGAGGATATTTACCTGCTAGGTAAAAAGGATGAACGTTGTTCTTCCAAAGGAGAGCCGGATCAATATTTCACATCGCAGGCTTGGAAACGCTGTACTCTAATTCAAATACCTGCAACAATACAGAATATGTTCTTTGATTTCCGCTTTTAACGCTTTTGTTTCAAAATAATGAAGACACATCGATACATAAATATAAAAAAAAAACAAACACGCACAGCGCAGCGTAGCAATTTGTAAATTAAATATCGCACAATAGGTATTTTTAGGGAAACCACAGTTCGCGCATAGCAATCGTACAGGATAAGAAGGAAACAAAAAACTCAACGAATACAAAATAAAACTTACCAATCGGGTCCACAATAGTACCGGATATAGATTGTGGAGCAATACTTGAGATCGCCGGCGGCCCCATAATGTACCTGTTGATAAAAACAATACCCTGTAGAGTTGTTGTATAAATCATTTTAACAAACTAATTCTTATTTTTAATTAGTTTATTCCCGCGGCTTTGCCCACGTAGGTTACGTCTACCACAATTATAAATATCCTATGTACTCTACACAGTGTAGTGAGTGTCTGGGTCAGAAGCTATCTGTGCACCAAATTTCGGCAAAATCCGAACAGTATTTACTGCGTGAAAGAGTGACAAACACACTTCATCTTCACAAAAAAAAGCATTTATAATATTAATAAGATTAGAATTAATGGGTATCTTTACACCCGCTTACATACTAAGGGAAATTGTATCGAAAAATCGGATTAGATAAAAATGATTATGAAATTCCGTTAGTATTATTATTTCTTTCTTTCGTTCTTAGTTTCAAATACCTATACAATTGAAGCTATATAAGCGTATTGATTAACTGTTTTATTTTTTTAATATATAAAATTTAAAAAAATCGCCTACGTCGAATTATTTTATTAAATACCTTAACTGTTTTTTTTTGTCACTACCTTTTGGCATAAACATTAACATGAAATCATATCTATCTTCGGCTCTTAAAGTTATGCATTGTTGATGTATTTCTATTTCCAAAAACGTAAGTGCCTGTAATTATATCTTATGTAAAATATTTACAAGATTTTCTCATAATCATTATTTACCTAGATTTTATCAACAGGACAAAAAACTAAGACATCGTGAGAATTCTTCTCCCATTAACTGTTAATATTCAACTATATTAAGCGATGGTTGTTATTGCTAAAACAATCTAAAACTTTATAGAAGAGAGCGAGGACAAAATGGCGAATATTGGAAAAGCTTCCTGTATATAGAAATCGATGGAATAGCGCATGCGCAGTGCGCGCGCTGCCGGCAGCGCGCGGCACCCAACCCTCACAAACTTGATTACTTAAATGAATTTGCGCCACAATTCCGTGTCGCTGATACAATTTTCCTGATACCCATTATAAAAACCATCAATTATGAACGCCGAGATAGTTAACAATGAGTAACAATTAATACAATAAACACTTCCTTAGAGGAAAAAATAAGGTCAAATAGCAAGCGACATAGAGAAAATTGATTTTTGTTAAGATATCTAAGCTGATAAGGCAACCGACACCGATAGGTAACTACGCCGGGTCAAAGGTTTTTGCGACGGAAAACTCTAGAATCAGGTCACTTACTCGAGTTGCACCATTAGATATAGAAATTAGATGACCACTTAATGGAATTGCTAACAAACCAACGGAGACACCGCCCGCCAGTTCAATTACGAAAGACACTTAATGCATTAACCCAACTAACTACATTGTACAAACATAAATAGCGTGCTAAACAGTAAAGACTTTTAGAACCTACGCAAAAATAATTATGTTATAGATTTTAAAAGGCCCGCCATTTAAGAAACTGACTGAACAAATAAACTTAGTATCGTCATAAGGAGGAAACCGCAATAAATAAAATACAAGTCATTAGACAGCTGTCCGTTCGGGGCAGTCAGCTGAGACTTTATGCATATTTCGGACGAGCTCACGACACTACAATACATCGGCGATACCTCCCTGACCTCGGATAAAGCTAACGGCGCCGGTGCATTCTCCGTAGCGGGTTCAACGGCACTTGTTTTTTCGCCAGCTTTTACAACCGACAACGCCATTCAAGCCGCCGCGTCTGCTCCGAAAGCAAAATGCATTGGATTAAGAGGGGAACGCCGCGTAACCGCTCTCAATAGTGGCTAATATTCTCAATGGGTAAATAACCAAGGCGACAATGGAACGCGTCTTTTAACATAAAACTGATTACTGATCAACTGAACAATCGGGACAAAGGAACCCGTTATGATACCGTTTTGAGAGATAATAAGATTATTGTATATTAAATCTGCATAAAATATGCATAGCTATGTTTTTTACTAAAAATTGTATTAAAATATTTTTTAAAACAAGCTTCTATTACAATGGACTGAAAAGCAAATATATTTATCTTGCATTTTTCGGCGGCCATCTTGGATTAAAATTTTTTCGTTGTGTATGTGTTCTACAGATTATGCCCTTTTGCAAAGCCATTAATTTTTTTCATGCCGACCATCTTGAATTTGGTTTTTTTTTTGTAAAGAAAACCATAATATTGATTAAATACCTATAATTGCATTGTCATTGTTTTTAAAAAGCTTTTAAAAAATAATAATCGAAGCGAACTAAATTTATTCAAGTAAATTGTGTTTTTTTTTTACACAATACGCTTACCTACAATATAACGTTTGTATCTTTATATGCCATTGCCACGTTGTGGGTTTATATTGTTATTTAAATGAATTTGGAAGTGTTAGTGAGACAACCCATGGTAATACAAACCCATCGTAATAACAATAATATTCCATACATCTCAAGGAACTACTTTTTGAAGTCATTGCGCTTGGATTCTCTTGCAGGTATTCGCAATAAATTGAATTACGAATGATGCAGCTATCTTTCGAATTTAATCTCTAGTCGTCTATGACACCACATATATATTTGTATTGCAATAATTACAATACTATTGTTATTGCTTTTCATTTATCAGTTACGCACGCGCTGTCGCACCGACCGGCACGACCTCCAACAAAGGCGCCTTCTGATAAGATTACTAAATGAGAATGACCTGCTAATTATTTGTGTATTAGTTATACGATACACACTCGAATTTTTTTCGGAACTTAACAATAATATTAACATGTGGTATAATACTATGAAATGCGAAAATACGCAATAATTGTGGGTTAGAGAAAAAATTAGGACTTGTGTATACGAAATCGAAATAATTTTAAATATCAAAAATAGTCAAAACTAAAAGTACTTTAATAATTACTTGGATTAAAAATACGAGAGAAAAAAGAATCGAGGCATCCGATTCTACCAAATCCAGGGTGAATGTGTGAGCGGTGGACTTGACGAATTATCATATTGACGCTAATAACGTAACATTTTAACTGGAATTCTTTCATTTAATAGCCAGTAAATTCTGAGTACTTTAAGTTCATTTGTTGCTTATTGGTTTAAGCTTAATGGCGGATTAATGTAGCAGGAGGCGGTGCTCATGAAATCTGCTACATAATTATGAGTTAACACCTTTGAATTTTTCCGTAGGAAATCAAATATATACATGATATAACTACAATTCTTGACAAGCAGTAAAAATATAGTCTCTATGGAGTCTTTTGGAGTGCTTTGGAAGTTTCAGTTATAATTAAAGTAATTATGTCAAATTAAGGTACTACGACCAAATATTCGATGAGAACTATATTTCACCAAAACAATATACATACCTAGGTACCTTCTCATTACTTCAATTCAAATACATTACAGCTTTTGCCATAATAGGAAACAGATGAATATTAAAACATAGCAGAATAAAATCAGGCAAAGAAAGAAAGAAGATAGCACTTGCATATCATTATTGGATGTTCTATAAATAGGACATGAATGAAGACAAAACAAACGTCATCGTCGCGATAAACAATTGTTATATGCACGAAAAGTAAGCGATCATTCGTCACACTCTTATCGTTGAGATAATGATTGGAACAGACAAACTCAATCGACGTAGTGAATGCCCTGATTGATCGATTCATTAGCGTATGGCTCAATTTGCCACGGGCAGAATTATGTCATACTGATTCATACAAAGTATTGATCAAGTAGTACGATGAAGGTCAGATTGTATGTTATTTACTCGCTAATAAGTTGTAGGTTGTGAAATCGTTCGGGTGGAGATAATTTATTTAACTATACATTTACGATATCGTATGTCACACGCGTAGGATAACAAAACATCACGATTCAAACGTAAGGGTAATAGGTGAGCAAACTACTTGTTTTTTAAAGAAATAATAAAATATGTGTTATGCTTTCTATAATAGATTATAACTGATAGGTTATATTTCTGGTTATATGTTAGAAGTTATCGCAAAAATTGACTCTCTCATCAACCCATTATTGGCCTACTGCTGGGCACGGGTCTTCTCTCAGAATGAGAGAGTTTAGGCCATATTCTACCGCGCTGGCCAAGTGAGAATTGGTGAACAAAATTGACTCTGCGGCAGATTAATTTAAACTTTTTCCAAAATAATTAACATAGTTAAAAAGAACGTGGACTGTATGCATCTAATGTTTAATGGCTATTGTACACAGACGCTTGTAACCACTCCATATTTAACCGGGATTCGTATATGACATTCTTTATTTAACATAGTAATAACATAGGTATGTTAATTTATGTATTGTCATTATTTAAACATGATTACTTTTTTGTTATATTCTTGTTATAAAACCAAATAGTGAAATGTTCATTGATATGTGACTATGGACATTTTAGTGCTAACATACTTCTTGAATATTAAGACTACGTGTATAATTAGGACTCAGGCAATTGCGCAGTTCTCTTAAACTTGTCAGAAGTTCTATGATCTTTATCAATTTCTCTTGAGAAAGTTAAGGATGCGAAGGTATGTATTGATGATCGCCCTTCAAACGCATCAGGCATCCGATGTTATTTGGTATCTGTTATAATGTGATTAAAAATTAATCCACCGAGCACATGTAATCATGAGTATAAATATGAAAGTCCATATTGCTCTGCCAGATTATTTCTTTAAACGTGTGACATCTTGAATGTAATATCGTAACATCGTAACCGAGCGTGAGTGACAATGTTGTTACTTTCACTACACGCGAATCGCTAGTCTCGTCTGAAACAACAGGGGGTGGATGAATGCGTGAATACGCAGCCGTGGTTTTTCACACACACCTGTGGATACTAAAAGTGAAACGACAAGTCGATTTCAATGCCTAGGTAGCGTGCTAATCAAGGTGAGAAAAAAGTACTACTTCAATAAGTCGTATAACAAACAGTGAACTGTGTGACGCCGCTTCGCATTATAGCACTCTGCTCGTTTCGAATAATTAGAGCCAATTTAAAACAGTGTTTTCAGTTTTATGTAGATACACGTAGTGGATTACACACAACACCAACTATCGATCCATTCACGATGTAGAATGCAAATCAACCGTGCGCTGTTCTGACGTAGGAAACAAAGTGTATTGTTGGATTAAATTGGATCGTTTTACATCATGCATGTTTTGATGGCTGGGATGTATTGTGCGTAAGCAGCGCCGGCGTAGCACCACGGATTTCCTACATTGGATTCTGAGAACTATTATTTAATAGTTTTAATTTTAGTATTGTTAACATACTTCAATACTTTGAAACGACATGTTTCCTTTATTTGCTCTTAATATAATAATTGTAAAGGTAAATTTATTGGTAACGAACTTCACTTCGTTGCACCTGACTTGGCAAAGATTCAATATTACGTACATCTTCATTACCTTTTGGTTGAGACAATAAGGATATTTAATTCACTCAATATCTTCAATTTATATCTATTTTCATATCTGGATTCAAATTACTATTAATTATTTACTATTAAAGAACTTTTGTCTATAATAAATAAAATAATTTCACTACGCTTTTATTAGCTTTGCTTGTATGTAGTATTATTACGTAAACAAATATAGGATTTAAAACCGTAAATGTAACCAATTTTAATAACAGTTAAATAATTTGAGACCAACAAGTACATGTAATAATGCCCATACACGATGATGAAGGATTATTATTTAACAAATATAAGGTTTGATAAAACACTTAAATCTGCTCAATTTTCTGAACCCTCGAAGTAATATATGAATTAGTTAAGGTGAAAGAGAATAAGAAAGTATTTATAAACTTACCTGAAGTTCAATGTATGCCTGACGGATTAGTTCTCATAAATTCTTCACCCAGCTGGATGCAGTGTCGTCCACACATCATTTCTGTAACCAAACACAAACTTTTATCATAAAATTTTCATTGACACAAAAAAACGAGATAGTCAATTTTCAACCAACTTCCGAAAACAGAAGGGGTTCTCAATTAGACTGCATTTCATTAAATTTAAACAGAGTAACACCGTTGCTAAGAATCTCTACCAGAGGGCTATTAACCTTCAAGCTTTAGGCTATTAAGCTTCAAGCTTCATTAGCTAGGCGCTGCAAGCCTTACAAAGGTATGTCCTATCTTATCATAACGAAATTTCGCAGCAAATTTTGGAATAAAGTGCAAAAATCTTTCTAAATTGGATATTATGTTTCAGCGCTAAGCGGAATGCACTGGGAGCAAACATTTTCGTGGACCTGTATTTAAAATCTGTAAAACATACTGATGCAGTAGAACTGTCTACTTTGACAAAAATACCGCTGCGACGTCATCATAACCCAGTCTCAAATCATACGCAAGGTAATGCTCCTAAATATAGTTTTGTGTGACTGTTTTTATTTGCTGAGCGATAGAAATCAGTTAGGATTTCCTTAAACTTATTGTTTTGTAAACACCTATACGTGTTAATTATCCAGTAACTTTAGCATTGTCAAAAAAAGAATATTTACATCGCTTCGAACTAAGGCAACGTCAATTCATAATGTTAAAGGAAATTTAGGCAAACAAACATTAAATACAGACTTCAACTTTTACATTAAGCTCGCCAACCCCACATTCTAATTTAGGTCCAACAAGTTACTTCATAAACAAGGGCAAACTGTTGATGTAATTAATTTACCTACTTTTAACTTCACGTATACACAAACTTACAAACAAGAATACTTCATAAACTTTGCATCTGGACGTCTCACGATCACAAGTTGTAAATTCCCTGGTAACCTGCTTTTATCATCATGTGTACTCAAACTCTCGAATGAGAACATTACAGTGAAGTTCACCTGTCTGGACGTTTCATGATCACTAGTTATACGTTAGTCACCTCTACGCTAAACTTCGTGTGTATCAAACTCTCAAATGAGAACATTTCAGTGAAGTTCACCTGTCTGGACGTTTCATGATCACTAGTTTAAATACATTAGTCACCTCTACGCTAAACTTCGTGTGTATCAAACTCTCAAATGAGAACATTTCAGTGAAGTTCACCTGTCTGGACGTTTCATGATCACTAGTTTAAATACATTAGTCACCTCTACGCTAAACTTCGTGTGTAAGGACACAAACTCTCGAACAACAACAACTCGTGAAGTTGGGTTGCATTATGTCCCATCATCGTACTTCAATTTACTTGTGTACATCTCTAAAACAAGAACATTCCGTGAACTTTGCCTACATCTGAACATCCCGTGATACTGCACTTAACAATAGCTTGGTAGTTTTACTGTTCCCGTCTAGGATTTTTTTCTCTCAAGGGTCCCGACTACCTGCTGCGGCAGTTAAAACAGACGCGTTCACCCAAAAGCGCGTTATAAGAAGCGACTACAAAAAATCATTCGTAACATTTTTGTTGCAGTAGGTAAATGTATTCCGCTTGCAAGATCACAACAGCAATTTCTTTATCTGACTGAAGTAGCAAACGGGCATGCAGTCCACCTGATGGTAAGTGGTCACTGGCGTCCAAGGACATTTGTAATCAACTTCATACAGAAAATGGTTTCCATATGAAATCAATATATTATATATATGTATTTGTATGTATACATACAAAAACGCCACATAACATGTAGTCCTTATCGAATCCTTTAATAAAATTTATCCTTATTCGGGCGCGTCAGGAAATTTTGTCGTCATTTCCTTCATTTGTTGTTGGATGGTTTGAACCACCTTACATATAGGTAAATAAAAAATGAAACTTAGCTGTACCTTTTTAAAACACGTGTTACTAACCGATAAAAAGATTTCTCAAAATTTTCAATTTAGACTGGCTTTAGAGCCGCAAATGAAATGAACGTATAAACTACAGCAAATATCAACATTAGCGGAAATATTTTTTTTTACAAATATTGTTGCGAAGTGTATAAAATTTAATTGCAATAGGATTGTAGGTGCATATGAATATTCTAATATCGATACGACTTGATGTATACGGTAAGTTCTTTCTTAGATGTAATATATCGAATATTATTATACTATTACTCAAAATGCTTTCAATGTTTCATACGCATGATGTGAAACCAATAAACTCAAGAATCGACATTTGTTTCCTTAAATAGGAACACATACACCACTCCGTGTCTAATCCACATGTACATAAATTGACAAAAAATAGTACCTAGTAACCCAAACACATTTTTAATATCAATAAGAAAAGTATTATTTGTATTGTGACAATAATTTCGCATATTCAACTACCTAGATCAAAAACTTCCGGATATCAAAATAAAAATGTTATCACCTTTATACAAGAGAATACGATAGTGACATGAGGCTTGGTTGAAACAGAATTACAGCCGTTGAGATTTTTATTATTGGCGGAAATTATTATTGAACTTAATACTAAACTACTCAGTAATACAAACATATGGCGATAAACAATACAAAAGAGGGAAATAGAAGCAAGTTCAAGGCGAGAAGGAAATATGTTGTACGACACTGTACTACATTCGCCGTGTTGTCGAATAGGGTTGCTATATATTTTTCCATGATTACATACAGAACCTTTGGGAAATCCGGAAAAAATGGTACACATTTATTATTTATTGTTACATTGATAAGGACTACATACGACAAACATTTGTTCAGCGGTTTCATTTATAAGACAAATATTTGTTCGCCGAACTTTACTTATGAGACATTTCCAACTTTTGAATAAGACGTAAAAATATGGTATCATGCTAATTTTGCTATTTTCCGAAAATAATACAGAGTAAATTTGATTAAAACATAGTACGATGCTAGTACCGGGTTGTATGTGTGGCAACCCTAGCCGGCGGTCGCGTTAGCAATGTTAATCGCGTGCGGCGACGCTCTACTTGGTGTAACGGAACGCGGCATGCCGTGGCGTGCCCGGTTTTTTGAAAACTCGCGGATGCTGCACCGGACCGGTGACAGTTTCACACTTTACGGTTTTCTTTATGATATGTTTGCTTTCATGAGAACGATTTCTCCACAATAACATTTCGATATTCGGACGATATACGGGCACATGTAGCGCCACTTCACTGCGTCACAAGTAAATCTTTCAAAGAAATCTATATACCGATGCGGCCGCTCGCGTCCCAAAACGGTTGCAAGCTGGAAGCTTATTTATTCAACAGTGAGTAATGTAACGCATCAGAAATAACATTCAAATTTAGTCGTACAATTCCAAGTCACGTAACTTTGCGCTTCGGGTCCCGTCGCTCGTCTGCCAACGGACATCAATCAGTAGTTGTAGATTTTAAAATTTCATGTTTCGCTTCATAATACGTCATTCGGAAGTTCGGGAAGAAATTTCGTATGAAGTCCAAATCTATTCGCCTATACATTTATTTTTACCGCACCGATTTTTTATAGAATAACAATACATTAGACAGTTTACAAAACGAAGCTAAGACGTCATATCCTCTAGCTGTAACAGCTCGACATTTGACGCTCCGATAATTGTGACCGCTTGAACGACACTAATTTTAAGTTGCTCGACTAACCGCACTGTTTCTTACGTCATCGGCCATCTGCTACAATTGTTATAAACAATGATTTAAAAATAATGAACGAATAGCTGAAACAGTTTCGAAAGTGAAATTTAAGTGTTACGCACATTATAAGTCGTGCATCTACGTAATCGTTGTAAAAGCATAATACACCGACCTATTTTACGACTACACATTAGTATATTAACATCTACGGTTTGAAATATTAAACATATACCTCGTGAAATTAAACGTAAACCTCATTATAAAGAATCCAATTATACTAAATCTTATTAAAGTTGAACTTCGGCACAAATAAGAGTTCAATGTTGTGTACATTTGAACTTTTGTTTCGAAACTGTTAGGCGTACTAAAGTCGGCAGACTCACTCAATGAATAAGTTGGACAATGAGATACAATTCCAATAAAAAGGGAGGGAGAATGTTCAGTTCATCGAGCGTAGTAAAGAATAATAGCTTTCCAAACGTTACGCGCGATATAACGTGCGACACACGACAGAATAGCTGTAACTAGGGTAGCCAACTAGCCACTCATACTACGTGCAGTGGCGTCATCGTGAAATATCAGACGTCGGAGGACGTCTAAGGAGAGTATTTAATTGTTAAACAGACGACAACTGTCACCCTCCACTGAAATCGATTTAAACAGTGGATTTTAAAATCAGCAAAAAAAACGTACGTAGTTTTAGTGTAAGTGAATGTAAGCCTGTGAAAAAATATATACTATATTTTATCCTACAGTGCAATAATTATGTAAATAATGCTATTTTTCTTTTTAAAAAGGTGGTAACCCTAGCTGCAACGAGTGATTGCGCCCGCGCACCGGTGCACCGGCGCAGACCGCCTTTCCCTATTACGTCTCTATTGTATAAGAAATATCAGTTCAACGGTGAATGATAATGACCTTGTGGTAGGTATAAACGTTATCAATACATTCCAATAGAGATTACATATTTTCACGTCATAATTGTAATTAACAAAAAAGAGTAAATAAAAAAATAGTGTTTTGTAAATTGGACTGCATATTATGCACCTTCGCAAGATTATTAAAAAAAATATACGTTTATCGGTCTATAGGGGCTAATATGTGAAACTTCTGAAACGATTTAAACGTAACTTCACGTAAATATATGAAATGTAAATGTAAATCATAATAGAACACAGATTACTCCGCACTGATTTCATTTTTAACTCTGAAATTAAGTGCCCATGTCGGAGTTCAATATACGGTACAATCCATCTAGAATAAAATAAATGGTGATTTTATAATAATAAAAAACATAATTAATGTGTACTACGGCTCCTTAATACAAAAGGGCTTAAAATGATAATATCCATAAACAATCCAAATACAAATATGAGAAATTCCCCTCAAAGAACCAAGGTGGTCATGTATTGATTCGATTCAATCGATATAATAACGTGTTGCTGGTTCGCTTGGCCGATGCATCGGCACAACGCGCATGCGCGGCCGCTCCTCTGCCCCGTTCAGGTAAATGCAAGGAGAGCGCCATATCCCAATGATGTATGATATTGATGTTTCTGGCAATTCTAACGGCCGTTTTTATAGGGGTTAAATATATGCGAAAATTGTTAGATTTTCAAATGTCAAATGCATGGAATGCAAATTCTTAAAATATTATTGAATATTTAAAGTAGTGAAAATATAAAATATACTAAGCATATTTTACTTCAATGCAGAGATAATAGTTATTTTTATTTAATGCAATAGAAATAAAACCAGAAAGCGAAAAATATAGCGATTAGTAAATGAAATACAAATTGAATATTTATTTTTTAACCACTAGCAAGTTATTGATTTTTCAACATTTAAATTAAAAACTAGAAAGAACAGTTTTCCTAACATACCGGTGATTGCGTGATATGCGCTGCAGCGCCAGTGCAGTGGTTACACTCCATTTCGCACGACTGTACTGTTCCACACCCAACAATATGTCGTAGCTCGCACAATAAAATATCAAAGATCCGAGAGCGGGATCAACAAATACGAAATCATAATTTAGGAGGATTACGAAAGCTCAAAACGAAGAGGACAATTAAAGGATCAGTACCGGCGCCCAAAGTAACAACAGGTGTGTCCGCGCGGCGCGTCTGGGAGCACCGTATCAAGCTCCAGATCGATGCGTCTCGAGCGACCCGTGTGACGAATGAAAGCAGACCCGTACGCTTCGACGCGGCAGAGTGCACGAAACGCGCTGCGAAAGCTCTATGATTTATGGCGCTGAGCTGTACCCGTAGCCCATGCCCGTCCCTCTCTGGCGAGTGAGACAGATAACTCTTTCGCTCCCCGGGCATGCGCGCGCAATTTTCTAGCACGCCACTACAACTTGTTGAAGCCATCGCTAGTGTCGATGAATATGGATGCCGGCTTAGCAACGCCCACGACGGCATGGACCCGGACTCCGATTTTTATCGTAGCAATAAACGATAGCAACTTAAACTGATAGTTTTCATGACCTTTTTTTGATAATTTTGTATTTGAAGACAAAATATGTGCGTTTTTTGTCATAGTGATTACTACGCATCACATTTGGTACCTACTGGCAAATTTTCGTGGGCGGCGACATACCTAACAAGCGCATTGCGGGAATTTTTCATGTTTGTAGATGTCTACACGCTGTACACAAGTGTGAGTAGTAAATGTTTTTTAGTTTGTATAATAAATAAGGTATGCAACTATTATTATGATTAAAATGCTTTGTATGTCTATTAGATCTCATATGACATAATATGCTCTCAATAAAATATAGCTCTGAAAGTTTTACACTTATATTCGGCAATTCATCCTAATGCAAAATATGTATATATTTTTGTGCCAAAAAAACGATTTATGTAGTTTAAGTCAAAACTCCAAACAGTCCTACATAATAAGTAAATAAGATACAAACCCTAACAATTACCGTTAAAACATTAGTTTCATCGACAATCTCCATTGTAGAAATCTTAATGATCGAAAGAACCCTAATAGTGAACACTTTTCGTAGTTATGACGTAACTGGTTGGGTGAACGTAGCTGGTAAACAACAGACGTAGACGGTTTATGGATTTTAAAGCGACGAACACTAGCAATAGTGTTCTCTCGAGAGGCCCGGCAAGGCGAGCTGGTCATCGGCACGAGTGCGGGGTCTTCGCCCGCCATCTCGTACCAATAACTGACCTAACTCTGAGCGCACCTTCGCCAGCCCGCCGCGAGCGAGGGTCACGCCGCACCTGGCGACCGGGCCGACGATCGTTTTTATGCTAGCAGTGCTAGCTATCTGTCGGTGGCAGTTTATTTTAATAATGCGCGCGCAGATGGCGCGAGCGCAGGGGCACGCTCTCTCCCCTGCTCCCAGCGGACACCATTTTGCACCCTAAAGAGTAGTGCGCAGGGTGCATGTGGATGCGTGCCGCGGCTCGGGCTTGAGTTGTAAACAAACCGGGCGAGGGCAATGGCTGCCTGTCGCTCCCCGCGCTCACCGCACTACGACGCCATTCAACCGGGAAGTTCACGCTTTATTTTTAGCGTTTCATGAAACCCCCAACTATACAATAATGTTATAAATTACGGCAGAACATGCAAAGATGATTTTATTGTATAGTTTGTTATCGCGGGACATTTTGAAAAACTTCGAGTCATACGTGGAGATAATATGAATTTAGAACCGTTAAATTTTAAACTTCCGTTAAACATGATGTGTCACTTGCATATATGAAGCGCTGGCGCCCGCTATGCTATAGGTCTACTACTATCTACTAACCACTCGATATATACATTAACAACATTAACAAAACCACAAAATTTTGTGTGGCGAATTCAATCGGTGTCGTTTATTCAGACAGGAAATAAAATGGTGGATCAGGTATTTTTAGAACCGGTCTAGCAAACATAAAAGATCAGTCCAAGCGTTACATGCTATCAACGAAGGGGACATTAGTTACTACTACACGGCCAGGTGAAGAAGTCGGGGTCAACACCCTATGTAGTACGACAAGTATCGAACGTAACTGACGCTTGAGAATTTAATAGCCTCCGTGAAGCATGCTGACGACATTGACATTGATGACATCGAATCCTCTACCAGGGTGTAAAGACGAGGTGCCGCTTTGAAGAATTGGCGTCTTGGACAGACTCTACTACGGCGGTGGTGGTAGCGGCAGTGGTCGGGCGAGAGTCAACGACCCGAGGACGAGGAGGGCGCGGGAGGGTGCGCGCGCACAGCGGTGCCCCGCCTTTATTTATTACGATACGCGCGGCGCGCTCGGCGCCGGCATCGCCCGGCGGGGCGGAGGCCGCATTCCGGGCGGCCGGCGCCGCGCCGAGGCCCGCTGCTAAAATAACGCGACCCATGCCCATGCCATCTTGCGGTTCAACCGACGCGACGTCACTGAAGAGTCACACTTTAAAATAAGCTATCTGAAAACTTACTCGGATTCCCGAAGGCGAGCACGTGCGGCCAACGCATGCACCACACGGAAGTCATGAGTCTTTCGAACACCTTTGTCACTGTCCAGAATGTTATGAGTTCGAAATATATTCGAGTTCGTAGATCGCAGCCGGCACATCTTATAGATAAGTCAACACATAAATTCACATGGCGCGCGCGAAACGGCGCGGTAGAGCGACGAAGTACGCGTTAGCATCCGAGGCGGTATGACGCATTAGTGAGCGCGCGGCGCGGTTGTACAGAGTGCGCAGCAGACGGGGCGGTGAAGCGGGCGAGGGGCACGGGCCCCCTCCCCCGCGTCGGCTCCGTGCTGCCCTCTACGCCGGGCTCATCGACCGCGCTCGCCCTCGCCGCGGCACCGGGCTGCTGAGTGCTGCCATGCCACTCTCACTCTACTGCAAGTAGGCGCGTTTCCCTATACCATCCGCCTTACAAGACATGCATGCCCAAAGCTTTCTGCCCGCATCTTTCTTATTACAAGCGTGTCCTTCAATACTCTTCCTTTTTCTATAAGTACGATCACTACAAGAACGAATTGTTCTTACGTTGACGTAAGTATGTATAGTAAAACACAAATACCCAAGAATTGTCCAAATTGGGTAGAGTCGTGCTTCGTCGTGCAGAATACATCTTTTTGAGTTCTGTTACAGTGGAGAATTTAAGTAAGCATCATAACAACACTTGGTAGTCCCCAAAATGGCCCACTCGTCCTGATTAACCGTTTTGAAAAAAAAACGGTAAGCCTTAACAGCGCTTCCACAACGAGTCGCTAACGGATTGTCAACGTGTCAACCGACAACTACGCGAAGCTTTGCGGACCAAAAATGTATAATATTATTGCCGATAATAAAGCTCAACTATACAAGTAGAGCTATTTTTATGTAACTATCATTTATTAGGTAACTATACTAAAACAGAAAATATTTAGAATACTAAAGAAACTATTTAAATCTATAGTAAATTTTTGGTTTGTTTCCTGTGACATTTCATGATGTTACATTAGTCAATATGATCTTTTGTTTTTTTCCTTGGAGCAAGCGGACAAAATTTCACATATCTAGTTATTTCTTCCGCCCAAAGAAATCAAACTATTCACACAAATTAAGACATGGGAACTAATAGCATAAAATCAATATCTTGATATGTTACATTCGTAACACGAAAGTTCATTGAATTTAACGACTCTACAAGGACCTTGCCTCATCTATAAGCACAACATTTATATGTCGAGCGATTCAATGAACTAGTTTTTTGTGGTGGCCGTCGACGCTCGAGTAAACTAGCACGCCCCCGAATAAGAATTGTAGCGCGATTGTGGCCCCTCTAACGGGTATCATTTAGAGCAGATTGCCGGTGGTGCACTACAATCTGTTTGAAATCAAAAGTGCACAGGTGACCCGTTTTTTACATTGCTGTGTACGTAGAATCGCCCGCGAGTACTACACCAAATAAGTGTTTATCAAGCACAGGAAACTAGCGATGACTGACACACTCATGTGGAATTTAGATACTACCTC
Organism: Spicauda simplicius; assembly: GCA_949699795.1. Classification (NCBI taxonomy): domain Eukaryota; kingdom Metazoa; phylum Arthropoda; class Insecta; order Lepidoptera; family Hesperiidae; genus Spicauda; species Spicauda simplicius. The sequence goes on from OX453056.1 coordinate 19,097,364, forward strand.
AGAGTTAACATTGGCAGTAATTAGTAAATTATAAAGTCATTAATCCAAATTACCATGCTAATTATTTGTGTGTATAGGCATCGCATCAACCCATTATTGGCCCACTGCTGGGCACGGGTCTTCTCCCAGAATGAGAGAGTTTAGGCCATAGTCCACCGCGCTGGCCAAGTGAGAATTGGTGGTCTTCACACACCTCCGAGAACTTTTTTTATTTTTTTTAAGAACTCTCGGGTTGTAGGTTTCCTCACGATGTTTCTCCTTCACCGAAAAGCATTGATAATTAATTTCTAATACGCACATAAATCATTGGTGCGTGCCTGGGTTTGAACCTCGGACCTCCCGATTGAGAGGGCAAGTTTCAACCATTAGGCTATCACTGAACTCACGTGTATAGGCATGCCACTTCTCAATTAAATTATAACATCAATCCAATGGATATATTTTGAGATTTAAGTATCAGAGATTCTATTAAATTAACATCAAAATATCCACACATATTACGATAAAATTGCACTAGTAAAATAATAATAATTGTAGGCATGAAAATGTTACAAACCTGCATTTTTTACTTTGACACCAACGCTCACAGTTATTGGATAATATGATGCGACTGGCTCACACGCCGGAAAGAGCAATCAAATGTACCAGCACCATTTCTCTCTACAAAAATTACAGCTTTGTTTATGATAAAAAATGTACGTATAACCTTTTAACTTTGCGACTTTAATCCCAGTGACCTAATTGGAGCGTTTCTGTATTTATGTACTTGAAGTTATGTTTTCGTCTTTTTAATTTTCAGGGTTTTGTACAGAAAGAGTAAGACACGAACCTGATTACAAAGCCTTCGCAGTCCGTCTCTCTCACAGGGCTCTGTCTGTCGAACCGTAGTAAATTTAAAAAATTAGTATGTTTTATTATAGCCGCAAAAAAAAAAATACTAAAATTAAGAATAAAGTAAACAATAAGGGTTGTCAGCACACGGGTATGCGACTTTCCCTAACAATAGAACCGTAACAGTTAGATACTCAATTTCATTACATGCATGTACTTCTATAGCAATGATAAAAATCACAAAAAAAATAAATAGATTTATTAATTTGATGTTCCTATCACACTCGGTGTACAACTCCTGCTCGAACTTTGTTAACCTTATATTATAAAAAGGACCAAAATTCCCTAATCCCTATGTAGTCCCCGTAGGCACATATAAAATTACGTATAATTAATATTTTGCTATAATGCTGTATGATATTATTACTCACTAAATAATCGTTGCTTACATTATATATTAAAATGTGTTTATACATTTATTAAAATGCCTCCTACTACATTTACACAAATATACTCGTGCATATCACAAAAAGCTATACCCGCTTCGAACACACAAAATCGGCATCATAAATCTTGTTTCATTACCTGCTAAAATGATCTGGACCAATACATTGTTATTTCCTAGCGTAAACAATAACTAACTGTCTCCTTTATCAAATTCTCATTCAAACGCAATTAGTGGGGTAAGGGAACCTTTCAGAGGCCCAGTTCTAAGGCTCTACCTACTATGCGGATTGTTTCTGTTTTCTTTAAATTAACGTAATTCTTGGTATTCTTACAGTCATTAACAATGATACAGTTATTTTGAAATCAGCAGACGTGAAATACATATTTAAATCTTATGATAACCGTTGCAACTTATCTACTATTTTAGTTGCCTTCAACTCTACATTTAATTTAAGATTATATAATGTTTCATTATTTTAATACAGAATAATATAACAGTAATAATCAGCTTCAAAAGGAACAACGTATAATACTTGTTAAAAAGCCGTTCTTTATCAATAGAAACGCATACTGCGCTATGAAATACATACACTATATTTCTATCGACGAATTAACATTAAAACTACCCAGAAACAGGAAAGTTCTCACCATCGTACTGTTTTTGTTAAAACTTGACAAATTTTGTGTCGTAGTTTGTCGCAATTCAATATAGGATTTAAGTTAGAATATATTATATTAGTCTAATATGCATATGTCTAAAATACTATGCGCGAGTCTAAATATATAGAGGCTTAGATTGAGGTTGCCGATAGCAAAATTAACCTAGACAAAACACCAAGCACATGTGCGGTCGTGTTTACCATGTCAGGAACTATGAGTCAATAACTAATCAGACTTAAAATTTGCTTACACGAGATGAAAAATAAAAGGTCAATATGTAACTTAGGAAATTAACTTTTACACATGCAATTTTGTAGACTAAGTACAACAATACGCACACGAACTCCTCGACTCCAATCTTAATAATTGCACGAATATTATAAGAGAAAAGGGAGAGGGAGATATTATCATATACGAAGCACAAAACTTCTCCCTTACGTGACTATTTCTACAATTCAATACCTCAAGCTTTTAGAGAACGTTATAACAAACCAAAAAAGGGGTATGAATAAACTAAGAACAGACAACATTTTTTTTTTGGCTTTTCAAAACATCCATGATTCGTGTATTCAGTGAGTCTAGTATCAAAAATGTAAGTGTCAATTAAATTAGGCCAATTTGCAATTCACGTTGATGAACATTGTAGTTCATTGATAAAACGATTAAATCATTGATAACAAGACACCTGAAATAGAAGTGTTATTTGCGAGAAATTTGTACATGTGTCTCTTAGCAGTCTAAGCGACTGTAGATGTTGACGGCGGAGCACCGCCTACGCAGGACGCACAGAAATAGCTGTGCGAGCGCCGCCAATGACTCAGCGCAGACAATGGACCCGGTGTCCCCGCCAGCGACAGCTTTCGCCACCAATCAACACGTCATTATAACCTTTTCGCAAGTTATGCGTGCTTTATGTTATCAAGGAAAGTCGGAGCATAGCTGAGACTGTGTCAAAGTTCGGGATCACCACTATACTATTCGTAGTTTTCTTCCTTAGTTGCCCGAAAAATGGAAATTGTTACATGTTATTTATAAGAACGTGTCATCCTATTGATCGACTATAGAACCATCTATGTGAGTGGTTACAGATATTTCTGCCTCGTTGTATTCTTCATAGTATCCGGCCTATTTGTGATACGAACTAAATAGTGAATCTCCATAGCATATGTAAAGCGTTCAAACTAGCGATATTTAAACCGAAGTCTGAGTTTTTAAATTCGATTTATCGGAGTCGGAGTTGGATTCAGAACCAGAGGTAGTGTCAGTAATTAAAAAATATGGCAAATAAAAGACGTGTTTAAGGACTAATCTTTATGTATATACCTATGTATATATATAAAGGAAAAGTGACTCAACTCCATACATAACAGCCCAAGCTACTGTGGTTAGAAGCTTGAAATTTTGCACTATGCTTCATTTTATAGCGTAAGTGAGCACTAAGAAAGGTTTTATAGAAATTCGCCACTTAAGAGGATAAAGGCGGGGGGGGGGGGGGGGATTTTGGGAATGTCCGCCAATTTTGATGCTAATAGAAATTGCTTTACTGTTTAAAGTATTTTCTGAAGTCCGCCAAATTCGTTGCAAATTAACTAATCTTAGTATTTTAATTTATGGTTCAATACATTGTTGACTTTTGGTAAAAGGTAAACTCGGGATGACTTTTTAAATTATTGAATAATCACGTGATGTTTATTGGGATCTTTAACCTCCCTCCCGTCGGTGATGTTTTAGACTAAACGGCCCCCACATCCAAAATCACGTGTATTTATGGGGACATACTATATTTATTTCAGCAAATTAAGGACTGATATAAAACTGTCTATGCAGAAGGGTTACAGGTTGCTTATGACTGACAAAAATCTAATGTTGAAGGAATGGACATACTGAGTATACTGAGTTGATTTCAATGATAAATGAAATGAAATGTCTTTATTTTGTATAGGCCTACGGGGGCATATCATGTTTTTTTTACACGGTAATGAATTGAAATATGTCATCGAAAGGCTAGTGAAAACGTAAGTCAGTAAACCTTTTCACCTTTTGTTTGAAAGTAATAAATTTATACAAACAGTAATAAATGTATACATACTTTAGCAAAAATTGGCATGTTTCATATTAACATTTTTTATTAAAAATCAAAAAAATAAATCAAATTTCGCTCCAGGGTTGTTTTTATATTGATTTGTAATAAATAAATAAATAAATAATAAATAATAATGTAAATAAATCCTTGTAGAAATTATTTTATGTCTATTTACTTAGTTATAAGATTAATAATTACAAACACATTTTATTTTAACGATTTTATAAAGATTTTTTCTTCAAATTAAGTAACATTGACTAATGAGACTAATTTGAAGAATGAATTAAGTAGATATTGATGTTATGTTTCAACAATTTATAAGATTAAATAAAATAAATTGTCTACAAAATTGGATAATTATATTTGATAAATAAACGCTTTAAAGCTTTGTCTCCGTCCAGTTTATCTCTTAAAGGGTCGAAGATTACATCAGAACCACTAAAAAGTTATTCGTTTGCTACCAAGCCTGGCGGACACGACAAATATTGAAGGGCAATTGCTTTGACGACCTCCGATTATAACCTCCGACTTAAAAGTTTCGGAACCGACTTATCGAAGTCGAAGCTCCGTAACATCCCCGGTTCAAACTGACGTTGTCATGCGTTGTCAACCCATTATTGTCCCACTGCTGGGCACGGGTCTCCTCTCAGAATGAGAGAGTATTAAGCCGTAGTCCACCGCGCTGGCCAAGTGCGAATTGGTGGACTTCACACACCTCCGAGAACTTTTTTTTTTTTAAAGAACTCTCGGGTGTGTAGGTTTCCTCACGATGTTTTCCTTCACCGAAAAGCAGTGATAATTAATTTCTAATACGCACATAATTTTAGAAAAATCAGTGGTGCGTGCCGGTGTTTGAACCTCGGACCTCCCGATCGAGAGGGCAAGTTTCAAGCATTAGGCTATCACTGCTCTTACCATTAGGCTATCACTGCTCTTGTCATGCGTACTAGCGGGAAAAAATTGTTGAAAGTTTTGTTTTACTCATTGCCATTTTTGTTATCTCGCAGTTGGCCAATTTGTTTGAAGGGTTGACTCACCTACGAATCTAAATCAGTCTATGAAGAAGACGTGGTCAAAATTCAATCGTAACTATATCCAAAAAAACTAACTTTGAGGATTCACAAAAGTGTTATATAAATAGTTTTTTAATTTTATTAGATTGCATTTTATTTTTATAAAGTATGTTATTCGAAAACAGCTTATATCTACTACAAAGCTTTTACATGTAGATATTTATTTTTAATAGCCAATATAGGGCAAGTGAGATTTAGTTGACTACGCTACATTTAGAAACAATAACGCTTTTTAACATAAACAATTATATTATATAACTTATTATACCACAACTGTGTATAACACACTATGTGTTATCTTTTCACACTCTTTCGCTACATTAAACTATGTCAAATGTCCTTCGTACGCAATCTATGCATAAAAAGAAATTGTAAGTTTTCACTTTACTTACATCAGATATTACGATGAAAATTTAAATAAACACATATAGAAGAACTTATAATAGGAGTTTAACGCATAGTCAAGTAAAATACGACAATTTGTTCATTCAATATGCCTAAAATGCGTCACAACTACACACATAACAAGCTGAATATCTCAACGAAACTCATGCGTAGTCCTAATTGATTTGATCAATGATCGGACCACGTTAGCCTTTACAGCTAAAATTCGGCAAAACCCCGACCTAATTGGTGTGTAAATCGTTCATTAGCTATCGAAAAAATAAAGTGGACACGGGGTGACGCGGTCCAACGTACAACGCGTCAACACCCGTTACACACATCAATAATTTCCCCTGCAGTCCGTCACCTAGGGCACAGTATTAATATCATACAGTAGTCTAACTCTGCCATGTCCTTGAATTTTATACCTACAGACGCGCTGGACGAGAGTTCACGTTAGGGCTACCCGCCTAAAGTATTTTAATACATCTGTATACTTGACTTTCTTTTTTACTTATTATGTATTTTATTCAGTAGATTAAGGTAAAAAAACAACGCGTTCTTTTAATATTTGAGAGACTTAATAATAAATCGTACACAAATAATAGTTATAAATTTCACACTGAAATTATTCAGTGTGAAATTTATAACTATTAATTTTACCAACCAAAATAAAAATTATTAACACTGGATGTGTTTATGCACAATTAAAGCAATCAAAAACAGCCTAATATAGTTTACAACTGCTCTTCGCTACATTATTATTTAAATAAAAAGATCCACTGCTTAAAAAAACATCACATCGCCCGCTCGCCACTACGGCACATTCGCTAGCTGTTGGGTACCGAGTGCATACCGAAATCGTGGCGCGTAGGTACAACTTGCGTTTCGTGCGTTTGTAAGAAGTTAGATTACTGTAGATACTATTACCGAGCCTAGGGCTTTAGTGACTAACAGCCGACTGAAAAAATGAATGAACTCGTTGAATAGGTTATAAAGCTGAAACGAAGTTCATTCATGAATATCAACAAGAATTTATGAATTAAATCTGAAAATAAGTGAATAAGCTAACCAAGCAGTCTACGGGCTAATATTACATAATTAATAAGCGCAGTTTTCTAGGAAATTACCACCTCAACACTTATTACTGAAAGTAACGTTCAGTTATATAGTACTTTATAAATAGTATTGAATTAAGTAGTATTTTTAGATGTAGTAGGGATTTGATACCTAAACAATATCTATTAATATATAATATGTAAGTAGGTGCATACTATGTATATATTACTTATTACGTAAATGGTAGTTCCCTGTTTTATTAGTTAATTGTTACTCGGGAAATCTTACCCCTAAGATAATGCTAAGGCATTAAGTTTTAAGGAGCAATTAAAACTTGAGGCCATTATACATGATGCTATCTTCTTGCACATACAAGAGAAATAATTGAATATAAACACATGTAGGTGATGTAGGCAATATTTTAGATGGAAAAGTTGTACAGTAGAGCTAAAATATGATGGGCTATCCTAAAAATGCTAATCAATTGTTGCTTTAATATGCAACAGGCAAAAACTTGCACTATTTATTGCTCCAACGACTTACGAAATATTAACAACCATTTATAATATTTATGAGTATCCGTAAAATCGTATATATCTATATACCCATACAATTATAATTATAATTTTGAAGAAAACATTGAAATTGTATGCCTTGGAACATAATATGACTCCTCCATTCCCCAAAATTCCCAAATCATTGAACACATCATACAAGTGGACGTACAACGCCAAGCGTTTCGTCGAAGTGCGGTTACTCAAATATTTCTTGAGTCAAGTGGTTGGCAAACATACCAGGTGGTACATACTAATGCAATGCTAATCAATACGCCGGACACATATTAATTTGTGTACGGCACTTTAGCACAGCTATCGATCAACAGAGGCTACCAATCAGTAACGGTCTAGGTCTTCGAGGAAAGGGAACTAATTTAGCGGACCTGCTCGCACCTACTACCACGGTCCCAGGGAATATCTAAAGAAGTTTGATTGCCCGTAAAATTGTTTTTTTTTTATAAGATTGTAGTAGCATACGAGCATGCAGTCCACCTGATGGTAAGTGGTCACTGCCGCCCATGGACATCTGTAATCAACTTCATACAGAACATGGGTTCCATCTGAAGTCAATCACAGATGCGTTGCTACTTCGATGGTCGCCTCATGTGAAAGTGTGCCGGCAACCACACCCTTCTATTAAAACGCAAGGAATGCTTCACATTAGAAATAAGTGTGGCGGTGGTACTTCCCCGGTTGAACTACACTAGTTCTACCACCTTGAAAAGCTAGTAAGAGTATTGGCTGTATTGGTATTTTATAGTAGTATTGGCTAGTAAAAATTTATAAAAAATGTATGGTATTATAAAATACACGCCTCCAGCCCGCTTACGAGGCGTTCATTACCTACTTATGGTGTTTTTGGAAAATTTCCACCCTCAGTCTGGTAAATCTTCGGTATAGGGTAAGATTTGACTCGATCCCCTCCCCTATTATCTTAATTATTTTTTTAAATAATAACAATACATTCGTAATTAACATGTTTCTTGTGGAGAAAATATGTACATGGTGACCCTGCCTCCTCTCCTCTGCGTTTATTTTGTCAACGTTTGGTTTTTCCCTAAGTAAATTAAAATCTTTTAGTATTTAGTACAACACGAAATAAATATGCCTTGAATAAACTACTTTACAAACATTTTTCCATCGTAAAATTGTACTAAAGCTTTACATTTCATTCATAGACGCGCAGAAAAAGCAAATACAAGTATTGGTTTGAAGATTTATTTCCAATTAGCAACCCGGCCCAGTGTCTCGCTGGTTCGCTCAAAGCAAACGTTTTAAATTACATTTTCTTAGAGCTTCCGCCCTTAGCGCCGGTCCGCATTCAACCTGGGTACGGATTTTTAATTTTTACGCAGGAATACTGAATAGTTTCGCGTTGAAAATACCCAACGTAGCTAAATTATTCAGTGTAAGCCCGTAATAATAAACGTATTCCAAGACGGTCTATTTTAAGTCTTGGACTTGAGTAAAATTATAAAAAGTGTTCCTTTATGTTTTGGTATGCATAAAACTAATTATAAATAATTAAATTGAGACTACTCTAACTACTCCGACTCTTTTTATGTTCTCGAAGGAGAAATCATCAAAAGGTACCCGACGCCGTGGTAACAAATATGTATACATTGAACTTGACATAATAAAATCAAATTAAGTTTAGTTACCTATGATTCTATTCGATGGTTGGAACTGCCTACGCTACAGAACCCACTCGCTACATTAAAAAGTATCATCAATACCGTTAACTCCACGGCAGTTGCTAATATGCAAACATATCTCACTTTTTAGATCCACCATTGATGTATATTTTATTAAATTAAGAACCCGGCTACAAATAACATCAGTATGTTATTCAATCATGAAAGTCATAGAATAACAAATTTATCCATCAGCCTTTTGAGGTCCACTGTTGGACATAGGCCTATGCCCTCTGAATCCAACAGTATCCCGCTGTCTTCTTTAGGTCATCGGTCCACCTGGTGGGGGGAGACCTGTGCTCCTTTTGCCTAAACAAGGTCGCCACTCGAGGACCTTTCTTCCCCCATCGGCTATCAGTCCTTAGAGCGATATAACCGGCCCATTAGCAATTCAGTTTACTAATTTTAAACCTTTTTCGTCTACGGATTAAATCCTCGCGAATCATGTCTCGTAGCGAAACAAATAACTTTAATATATAATACACACAGGGAGAAGAATAGAGTTTCTAGTTATCTAGCGAACAAGCAAACGAAGTGGAAAATAAGAACAAGGTTTGCGCTACCTTGTACACAATATGTCTTTCAAGGAAAGCAGGTCCTTGAAACTTCCTACGTTATTACTTTCATAAGCATCTATAGAAATAAATAAACTTGAAGCTTCTGTTCGTCACATTGAAATAGCTAAAGAACAGCATTTATTAAACGTTCGTGAAACCATACCTATATACATAAAAGAGAAAACTTAACTACTGACATATCAACACGCAGCCGAAAGTACTGTACCTAAAAACTTGAAATTTAGTACAAGAATTTCTTTCATGACCTAAGTGAGCACTAATTATGGTTCGCGCGATCGAAGTCGCGGATTCTGCTAGTACGATATAGGTATATCGCAAACAACGTAGTGCAAAAAAAATTGTATATCTATTTTTCTGTCTATTCGTTATGGTAATTCACCGAAACCGCTAGACCTGATGAGCTAATAGCATAAGGCGTAGCTTAGGATAAATTTGCTTCAGAAATAGAATTTGGGCACTGTGCTACTGTGCAAGACAAAAAATCTGCGCACGTTCCACTTGCATGCTGCCACCGTAGATAATACTCGTGTCAATTGCTATCATTCCTTTTTAAAACAATGCTATTATGTAAAAAAGGCATACAATCATACAATCTTGGGCTAGAGATGGAACAAATTGGCAGTATAAAATTTAAAACCCTATATATCAAATAGTTATTCTTGAAAATTTCACTAATTTTGGTACTTTCACGAAATTTCTGTGAGCTAAATAATTTAAAGTTAAATATGAAAAAGTGAGGTTATGCCTGCCAAGAAAACAAATGAAAAAAAATTAATTACATTTTACATAGGTGGGCTTGAAATACATTTACTTTTTGTATTTTGAAACCTAAACACACTATTTTAGAGGATTAGACAGTACAAATGTGTTGCTGGATGTTCGTATAAAACGACGCATTCAATTGCCTAAGTTGCATCCGCTTTATCGACATGCATGGGCCAAGAGCGATAGCCTATTTTTCTTTGAGACCTAATATTAACGGCGAAATTCAGAAATATGATCTATGGCGATTTTAAACCTTAGTTGTACTTGTACTTGTACTTTATTTCTAGCTCAAAAGTCCCAGTCTCCTTTGATGGTCTAGAATTTCGGGTAAAGTTAATTATTTTTTTAAACGGGGATAAATCCGTGAAACTCAGCTATTTTTAATACATTACTTCAAACATATTTGTTTTCACTATACGGATATATTGCTGTTAGTATTGTTTCTGCTATGTCGCTAGGTTGCTCCTCATGCAGAAGAAATTCAATATAGGGCAACTCAGCCGGGGAGAGCGTTTTGGAAAACTTTTAATTTTCATTGTAACTCACCACATTTATAGCACAATGTAATACAAAGAAAATATAAAGTTCATACACTGTTGCACATTTGAAAGAAGAAGTCATATACGATAACAAGCTGACTCGTTATCGTAAACTGACTGTGGCGAGAACTGCAAACGTAATATAAATTGCCATTAGCGAAAATGCGTATCTCGAAATTGGGTGCCGTTGATACGAAAAATCGACATGTTTCGAGTATAGGAATCCTGTTACATTCAAAAGTGGATACAATAAAAGTTGATAACAAGGCTATGCGAATACAAGCAGTTACGGGATCGGCCAGTAAATATTTTTGCAACGGGCATGGTGCGGGACTGGTCTTGCTACATTCTCGACCGCTGCCACTGCCCACCACCCAACCAATCGACCGACGCAAAGCTTTCCCATATTATATAGTTATTAAGTAAATTCCAATCTGTGCAATTTGGAAGGTGTAGATTCCTCCGTGTAGAATCGAAATAAATAATTAAAATAGATGTAGGTAATCTTATAAACGAATAATTAAACCATTTGTGCATTTACTACCATATTGGTATGTATATGCCAATATATTCCTACTTGTTTTTATTTAAATTATTGATACCAAAAAGATTTTTTGTAAAATCTGAAGCATGTTATGTTTATCAAGAGGTGAGAGAGCGAGGTGACACGTGCGAAAGAGATAGACAATTTGAGCGTGGGAACACTCTTCAACACATGAAGTATTACTGCATTTGAGTTGTGCCTCAGGCTATTCAGGCAACAAGTTGCTTAAAAAAGCCGTTCGTACACTCCACACTGCTTTCAAGTATTTCGCAAAAATAGCGGCATTTTAACTTCCTTAATATTTATACAGAAAAGTGGTAAGATTAAAAATATTAAATTATAGCTCTCTTTCTACAGTTTAATTAATGGCTTAGTTGGAAGAGATAGGCGGAGAAAGGAGCATAAAAATAATGTGCAGAATGGTAGTTTATCAACCAGTTAGAGGTGAGAGAATATAAGTACAAGATGTACTTAAAAATAGTGATGAAAGTAAACTAAACTTATTTATAGAGGAAAGTAACGGTTACTAACCTACTGCATAAAGAGTATGCGAAATCATGTATTGTGTACTATTTGCAAGTTTTTTTGGTACGGAAATGTAACCGCCGTGAATTCTGTATCAAAATTCAAACAGAATCTTAAAGCTATATTTAATACTTTTACGGTAAATCGTTAAAAACAACAAATATGTATTTTTTATAAAACAAAATAATACCTTACTAGTCACCCGTCGCAACGGTCGAAATTAGACTTTACCTAATTTCAAATTAAAAAACTAAACTTCATATTGTCCAAAGTAGCACGAATATCAAATTGTGACAAATTGTAATAATTTTCAAGTTATTTTGAACGCACCCGTTAAAGTTAAAAAGAGGTTTAATTAACTAAACTGCACTTATATAGCCAATAGCGGGTATTTTGCAAAGACATCTGAAATTTTTGACGTTATGTGTTTTCATAGAAAACATTAAAAAATCTATTTCGTTTATATTGTAATTGTGGCGAATTATATATTTATTTGTGTAATATGTATTTGTGTCAAATGCAAGGTAGTGTGTGTAATATGTTTTTATTTGATTTTATGTATGTTATACGCATTATTTGAAAAAATATTAGCATTGTGTAATCCTTCTACATCCTACATAAACTATAAACGTGCGTAATTTCATACTCCTCCGTCTGCAGGAAGTATCTTATCGACGAATCACAAGTTTTTGCTTCACGTATTAATACATTTATAGAAAAAGAATAAAGATACAGCTAAAGATAAATTAACTAAATTGTATTTTTTAAATTAATTATTCGAAGAAGCTTAAAAGTTGTATCCTTGAGGATTACAATAAACTCGCCGAAAAATAAAAGGTATTTATGCTATGTCAAAAACAAACATGTTGTAACCACAAAAATTTTACAAAGAAATTTTGTAAAAGAAAGTTTGAAGACTATCATTACCATCATAATATTACATTGTACGAAAATTCACATATCAGCTAGTTAAAGACTTATTTGAGTTAACACTATTCTGAATTGAAATAAACAGTATTTATTCAAAACATACTAATATAGAAACAAACAAAAAGGAACTGTTTCAATGAAATGAATACAAATTAATGCAGTAAAAACGATAATATTAACCGTGGAGTTTACGGCAACCGCATCCCGCTGCAAGATGCAACGCCGCCTCCATAAAAAACAAACAGGATAGCGTATGTATTATTAAAGAGTATTGAGCTCGAAAACAACATAAGAGGCCGTTAACATTTGCCACTGGATGATCTACGATTTTCTACTCAAAGACTTGGCTTTATTAAAAAATATATTTAAAAATGGTCGTCATTCTAGGTATATTGCAACATTCGCCACTAAAGGCGTAGCCAGGTTTTGATTTTGGGGGCAGGTTAAAAAAAATAGGTTTGGCGTTGGTAACACGCCTTCCCCTAGCGAACCATAAACGTATTAACCACCATAATCATAAGAGCTTATTAATGAGATCAGTTCTTGAGAGCCAATCCAAGCCACATATTTTAGTGTAATAATTCATATTTTAATATCATGAATGTTAATATTATAACTTTTCGAGTTTGAACCCTCAAGAACCTTCCCTGGCTACGCCCATGGTAGCCACCCCGAACGGTTACGGAAGGAATCAAGTATGTACACGATTTTATTTTTTTGAGAATTTTAGTTAGCCTCTCACCCTCAACCCAGGATTCACCAGTGACACTGAAACTGTGGGAAGTTGCAGCATCAATTTAGCATAAAGAAAAGGGGTAACCTATCTGGAATACAGATATGGCAATCATTTATTCACAAATGGAGTTCGCTCTGTGCCAAACTCGTATGGCTTATTTTAGTAGTTTCTTTAAAAACACTATTATACACTTGTTAGCGTAGCCAATGAATGACTGTAATAAATTTTATTACACCGAACGAATCTTCGTATATAGCACTTATATTGTGATCACAAAGAACACTGTTGTACAAGCAATAAGCCCCTCGTTAAAGTTACATAACGGATAATCTTTAAAACAAGACATATTTCGGCGGCACAAAGGATTATGATGTACCTATTGTTTAGATTCTAAAAATATTATTATTGTATTACTTCTATCCAGTCCTTTTATGTCAATATCCTTAGAATGGTGTATGAATATAACTCTAAATATTTGTTTTTTTTTCTTTTCTGTCTAAAGAACGTAAGTAGAATAGTTACTCTACTCATTCTATTTATTTTTTTAGATAATAAGACAATGGAAAGAGTCACACCTACATCGGATGTCTGTGTGAGATATAATACACAGACATCCAATGTAGGCTTGACTCTATACGTGATAGTCCAAACCTAGAAAGTACCTGCACTACTTAAAATAAAATTAAAAAAACATCAAACAAGACAGTAGGTATATACCAGTAAGATTTTATACAAATATTCTTGGTCTTGAAAATTTACTTAAGACGTTACAAACTTAACACGACCATGGAATTGTGGTTTAGGAAATTAACGCCATTTTTTAAAGACTTTTAAAATGAAAAGGGACTGTATATTTTTAGTATTCCGTACCCGATCTCTAAAAACGTGTCCCTATTACCCATATAAAACTGTTGAGGAAACAGGGCTAGGCCGAAAGCCTACCTCTGTTGTCTCTCCGTCTGTCACGGGGCCCTATCTCTTGAACCGAAATAGATAGAATCTTGAAATGTTTACAGAATATATACATATTCTGTAAATTTTATGTAGTATTATAGTTATACAACTATAATACTACATAAAAATTTCGAAACATAATTAGAGTTAATAATCAGAGAGGTAAATTACAAGGAACTGTTATTTCTATTGGTTAATCTATGCAAACGTAACAGACCTAAGTGAGTGTCTAATGTAATTTATCTGACAAAGTGTCTAAGTTCAAACTTCCACAATACATTTATTCCACAGCCGCATTAGTATTTGTTATAACTAGTCGCCCGTCGCATCGGCCGAAATTCGACCGTAATTTAAATTAAAAAACTAAACTTCATATTGTCCAAATTAGTACGAATATTTCTTTAATTCAAATCAAATGTCATCTGACATTCTTGACGTTGTGTCTTTTCATAGTAAGACATTGAATGTTCTATTTCATTTACTAAGTACATATGTGTTTGTGACAAATGCATGGTAGTGTGTGTAATGTATTTTTAGTTGATTTTATGTATGAAAAATGCATTATTTGAAAAAAATATTAACATTCTGCACTCCTTCTCTACGTCCACTATAACCGTGCAAAATTTCATACTAATCCGTCCGCGGCATATTACTTAAAAATCCGTCACAAATTTTTGCTTCACGTATTAATATAATAATATGTAGTCCGGTCAATATAGACATTTAAAATAACAAAAAATCCTGGATAGCCAAATATTGGTGGAGACTTTTGGGGTTTACCATTACAAATAGAGTTTTAATAATCCCTATCGGTCTTGTGTGCTTCAGGAGTTATTCGAGATCAAATGGCAAAATTTGAGGTTTTTGGATTTTTTCGATTTGTCTTGAAAACGGTAAGTTATATTAAAAAAAATACCTCAATCCAAAGTTGTAGATCTTAAAATTCTCATTAAAAATAGTTTGTATGATTTTTTTCCTACCATTGAGTAGCGAGTAGCAGATGCCGATGTTGGAGGAAGACATGATAGTTGTACTTATTTCTTGTTTCGCGTATTTTTTTTACAAAAGTTAAGTATCGGTATTTATAAATGCTAGTATTTTTTGGAACTCCATGTTTTTCAAGGTCACGTGGGTATCGTGGATTTAATTTAGGGACTGACTATCTTTTGAATAAATGTATTCAGAATAGTATACCTAAGAGGCACATACTTATCTTAAGTGCCTGATACATACCTATATATACGCATATCATGTGTAATGTGACTCTTATAATCAATATCTAAGAAATGATGTCTTAGGAAAAAATCATAAAACTTTTACAGAAACTTTTTATTAAAATCTACAACTTTTGATAAAGGCTTTTTTGATAAAACCAACCGTTTTCGAGAAAAATCCAAACATTTGAAGCACACATAGGATCGATGGGAATTTTTAAGATTTTATTTGTAATGGTAAACCCCAGCTCTTCACCAATATTTGTCTTTCTGGAAATTATAACAATATTTGACCACTATTTTTATATCTAAATAGACCGGACTAATAACGAATACCAAAAAAAAACTTGGCGCCAGGTAACCTTGCGGGTGCGAATTCGTCTCAAGCTTTTCCGTTTATTTAAATGTCGGTTTATTTGTAAAGTGGGATTACATTACGGTGTTTTATTCAACTTTCAACCCTTAAAACGTTGAATGAAAAGTGTGGTGGTGATGAAAAATGTTAATATATGATAAAACTATAAAAAAGAAGACACCTAATTATTAGGGTGTATCCTAAAACATACTACGAATTATATTCTAAGCCTAAAAAAAATTGTGGTGTCGAAACATGACATATTTTTTGTACGCTTATCAAAAATGAAAATCACGTTCGAATTTAATTTACATGTTTTCTGCTTAGCCCAATAGTTGACTTGCACAGAATGCTTCTAGCATTAAGTTCGCCTTTTGTGCCACATTTTAGGGGCTAAATAAAAAAAAAATAACGTATGTACTATAATTTACTATAAACCGGTGTTCTAATTTTAGATTAAAATTTCACCTAGAGTTGAATAGTAAATACTTAATACTTAATGATTAAGAAAGAATATATATCTTCATTTTATACATAGCAAAGCCCTAGGAATCCGGGCCGACCAAAGGGCCAGTACAGCATACGGCATTTCACTTAAAAATATAAAGTGAAATATTTATACAATTTAAACATGACTTCAATTGAATAAGCTAAGATAAACCACGAGTACTTAATGTATGTTCAAAGTTATATCATGTACGTTCTGCTAATGTATTGTGTAAATAATGCGTCAATACGAAATGTTCCAGTACTAAAGAGCTTTTATTATATTCATACCATCTAAGTCCGTTGTTTAAATAAATCAGTCCTTGCTATAAAAGTTATTAAAGGTGTGTAAAAACTTACAATTCGCATTCGACACGCTTCACACTCGGACTAGGGCCCATAACTCTATTATTTTAAAAGAAAACTTGTGCCTAGGAGTTGGACAATAATTAGTTGACGACAATAATTTAGTAACTCATTATTAACACAATTACGGGCACTATGCACTATATTAAATTCTTACAAAATTACGATTTAATGAAAACAAATTAATCAAAAGTGCAGAGCTTTTACGGTGTTCGTTGCATCTAGATGCACCGTTCGTAAAAGTAACAAAGTACTAGGATGCAATGATCGTAAGGCGGTCGACCTTGCTTGGTGTTTACATCGACGCATCGGTCGCGGGCGCGTCAGGGCCGCGCGTTGCACCGTGTGGGACACAAACAACCTACATATCCATACCTACACCGATGCTAATGTGGTTCTATCTACATTGTGGTTCGAGTATGCAGGACGCCTCGGCCTGCGTCCGGTTGGGCGCGTCGCGTTCCGAACAACCACTAAGGATGCCACTGAACTCTCGTCAAGTTTATTTGGAATTTCCTTGACTTATGTACAAGTAATACGTTTTGGGTGTGTTTATTTTGAAGTAATAAGAGATTCTTTATCACCAATTATGTAATGGATATTTGTACAGTCAGCAGCATATAGTTAGTGGCGTTCAAAGTGTCCATATTGTTAGATACAATCAAAGTGTTCAATAATATCGGCACAACCTACGTGTTCTAATTGTTCGCTACATCTTAAACTTCCAAATGACAGAACATTCATAAATTCATAATGAACCACTCAAATTGTCACAATTTCAGCATCTGTTACGACACCAGCGGTAACCTAGCAACGAGACTGTTCGTAAATATAGGTACATTTTATAATATTATACCTTATGTTGCGGATATAAGGTTCCTGATCACTTACGGTATAGGACATGCTAACAATGACTCTTCTCTTCTCTCTTTTTTATATTAACAACTATCCTTTTCATATCTTGCAATGACGTCACAGACTGTCAAAGTCATAGAATCGGTCTAGGGGAACAAGAGGCATGATAAGACAAGACGAGAGGACGGACGAGTAAGACGGGTCATGCACACATACCGGAAACGAAACGCTTTTGCGAGATGTTGCTGCAGCCCATCAGATCCTGCTTTCAAACAATACTCAATGGACCATGACAGTTGATTTACAATCAAATTTAGTTTAAATGCATAATTGATGTAATATTTTTTTATCCTTAATAACTACAGAAACAAGCAAGAAATAGTATTGAATTGATGATTATGTTCTTCTTTATTTTACGTTTTCCTTGAAGTTGATGGGCAATTTTAACACTGCTTTAGTCTTACCGTTATTTCATATTTTCTTTTAACATAGTAATTGGGGCAAAATGCGTAAATGTCACGGGGCATAATGGCATACACCATTATATTGCATTCTAATAATTCCATCGACAGAGTTAGTATCTCATCCGTGCTCAATTGCGTCAAGTGTTGTTAATGTTCTGTATATGGAAACATACACATATATTGCACCTGAAATACTTACCACGTCAAGTTCTACAAACCTACCCTCGTCAAGAAAAAGAAGGCCTAAGTGGGTTCATAACACACTTGAAAAAGAACAAGTTCAATCGATTGAGTCTTCTTCCTGTTCTCTCCGGAAATCAACGTTTGCCAGTGACACTATCTGATGCTGATTCACCACAACAACATTGTTCACAATTATTTGACGTACAAAAAAGAAGTTCCTCAGAAATTCGTTTTCACATACGAGCTTAAAGTTATTCGATCGTTACTAGCAAGGATGTTCAAAGGGTTTCAAAGGATGTATATTAAAAAAAAAATAAAGACTGATGTATATTTCACAAACAATATATTTTAGCTAAAATATAATAGTTTTTCTGTAAAATCTACGGTTTTCTCATTTTTAAACTGATGAAAAGTATCTTCATTAAATTTTAAAACCCTAAATGAGATAAACATATGTCAATACTATCATTGCTCGCACAGTAAGTGATCCTTACAACATATTCGCAACATAAAGTTTAATATTATAAAATGTATCTATATTTACAAACAGTCTCGTTGCTAGGTTACCACTGACGCCGGAACATTTGTGACAATTTGGGTGGTATTAACATTATGAGTTTATGAACGTCCTGACATTTGGGAGTTTAAGATGTTGTCAACAATTAGAACACGTAGGTTGTGCCGATATTATTGAACACTTTGATTGTATCTAACAATATGGACACTTTGAACGCCACTAACTATATGCTGCTGACTGTATGTATATTACGTGACTTGTCGTGGCCGTGATGGCTTAACTAGGGACGTAGATAAGAGGTTGTAAGGGTTGTCGATATCTCACATCTACTCTTGGTTATACATATAACTGCTCGTAGTAAAAATGAGTATGAGCTTGATTTTTGCCAAGTTGATTTCCTAGACCAAAAATATTACAAAATCGGAAATCTGTTAATAAAATACACACCTATTTCCAACGTGAAGCAGTTCTTGCGTTTCGATGGAATGGTGTGGTTGCCGACACACTTTTATATGAGGTGACCATGATAGTCCTCAAGAATAGCAATGCATCTGTGACTGACTTCAGATAGAACCCATGTTCTGTTTAAAGTTTGTCACAGGTGTCCGTGGGCGGCAGTAGGCACTTACCATCAGGTAGATTGCATGCTCGTTTGTTACTTCAATCAGATAAAAAAAAATTACCAGTTCTCTAAAAGGAGAGATCTCCTTGTAGTACAATTTAGGTAAAAACAAAACTTTTTTACTAGGAGCACAGAACTCTGACTTGGACTTTGGAGTTACTAGTTCATCAATAAACATAATAATATTAAGTAGGTTGTCGATGAAAAGCTTATCTAGCAAGCGGACATAACCGCTAGAGCGTTGACCAGAATATTAAAAGCTTTGAATTTGATAAAACAAAAGCTCCTGTCAGAAATCTCCTCCTTGTGACGCGTTTTCAGTTACATGCCGCGGACGGATTAGTAAGAAATTTTGCACGGATATAGTGGACGTAGAGAAGGAGTGCAGAATGTTAATACTTTTTTCAAATAATGCATATAACATACACAAAATCAACTAAAAACACATTACACACCCTATCGTGCATTTGTCAAAAACACATAAATAATAAACGAAATAGAACATTCAATGTTCTATAAAAACACATAACGTCGAAATGTCAGTCTTTGTCAAAATACTCGCTATTGCCTTTAAATACGGTGTAGTTATTAAACCTCTTTTTATATTTAACGATAAAATGATTACATTTTATTTAAATTAGAGAAATATTCGTACTACTCTGGACAATATTAAGTTTAGTTTTTTTAATTTAAATTACGGTCGAATTCCGACCGATGCGACGGGTGACTTGTAATAATAACACCATAAATTCTATACTAATATTATAAAGCTGAAGAGTTTGTTTGTTTGTTTGTTTGTTTGTTTGTTTGTTTGTTTGTTTGTTTGTTTGTTTGTTTGTTTGTTTGAACGCGCTAATCTCAGGAACTACTGGTTCTAATTGAAAAAATCTTTGTATGTTGAATAGACCATTTATCAAGGAAGGCTTTAGGCTATATAACATCTGCAACTATTGGGACCGAAGAAATAATGGAAAATGTAAAAAAACAAGAAAAACTATTCATCCTTGAGGGCTTCCGTTTTAATCAATTACACGAGTCGGCATAATTATATTTCAAGGTAAATCTATCGATTATCGAAATCTATCGATCGATTAAGGATAAGTTGAAATGTCTTCACGCTGAAAGAAAGCCTTCAATGTTTAACGTACCAAGTAAAAACCGAAGTAGTGTTTTTGTTTAATACCACTGCAAATTTCATAACGTCTATTCCTTTTGGTTGGCATATAAGGTCTGCAACTTAGGGCCATTCTACTCCTGAGAACTGACTTGGACCGTATGACGCGAAATACAAAAGTACAGCCACTAATGTTATGAGGCGAGATGTATTTTTGTGATAGGATGGTATATTTAGCAATCTTACTTCATTTGGAGGGCTAAATATTTTATCTGATTAAAGTTATACTTCATTCACTTACACTTACGATCATGTACATATGTACTACGAATATGAATATAATCATATGATACGAAGTCGTTTCAAAGCCAAAGTTTTAATTTTGACTTGATAATGTTAAGTTTTCTGGAATTCATACATATTTAAACATGCCTTACGTAATTTTAAATTGGTAACAAATAGTCATGCAACAAACTTTACCAATAGATGCCCTAGAAATGTGGTGCTGGAGAAGAATGCTTGGAGTCTCGTGGACAGAGTTTCGCACTAACGACTCTAAACTCCAAGAGCTTGGCATTAAGCAACGTCAGTCGAATTTAGTGCAACGTCAAATCCTTAAGTTCTTCGGTCACGTCTCCCAGCGAAACGATGATACCATCGAACGTTTGATCGTGCAAGGAAGCATGGAGGGAACTAAAGCACATGGCAGGTCACCCGACCGATGGACCGACTAAATTAAATCTTCTGTGGGCGGCCCATTGAATGAGTGTACCAGGATGTCTCCTAACCGCGAAAAATGGCGAGACATCATGAACCACGCTACATCAGCCAACCAAAGAAGGACTACTTGATCACGAACGCTCTGCCAAGACCGTAACGACTAAGAAGAAACCTTACTAATGTCTTGCGAGTCCTAAAAGATGTCCTGCACAACGAACGCTATCTTATTAATATTATAAATGTAAAATGTACATGCGCTTGTTTCTCTATCTCATTAAAGTTACAAATAACATTTCGCTAAAATTTGGCATAAATAGTCTGTTTGTAACCTAGATTTACACATGTAAATAAAATAAAATGATAAAAGCGGACGCAGCCACGGAAGTAAGCTAGTGTGAAATTAATTAATTAAGCAGTTCCCACCAAAGACCGGAACTTGACAAACCAATTGAAATGCAGAAAGCAGTTCAGCGACTCTCAAACATTAAGTTTAATTTACTCACTAGCTACAGGAATTTACAATAACGCGTTGCGAAACTTTACCGGCGACATCTTCACAAAGGACCGACGCTCACTTTAACGAGGTATTCAGTAACGAAAGCACTAATTGCTTTGTGAAAACATAGCACAATACCAACTATGTAGTTTGGAGCTTAGAGCACAAAACAAGGACCATGATAATATTATAGATATTATAAAGCAACGTGCACTGTGCACTAATACCTGAGGACCTATTAGGAAGCCTCAAAGATTAAAGGTATTTTAGTGTAGCTATACTCATTTATACTTGGTTCCCGGTTATGATCTGCTTTGCTGAACAACTTTGTACCATAACCTAAATTGCAGTGTGCTTTCAGAAGTTTAGTCTTCACCATAAAGACACACGGGGTACCAAAGGCACCTGAACTTAGGGGATGACCAAAAGGCTGTTTATTCGCTTACTGAAAACATTACATATTTTTAATACTAAAAAAAATATCCTGATAAAAAATATGTGTTCTTACAGACATTTCTGATGGGTGTAACTCGAACGTAATTCTTTTTTTTTTAATAATTACTATGAAGCAGTGCCCGTTATTCTTGTGTCCAGGAATTTTATAAGACGTCGTTGGCTAGCAGTAGATTAGTAAATTTGCAATTTGCTACTTATTTTTATTACATTCGGCAAACGGTCATGCAGTTCACCTGATGTAAGTGGCCACTGCCGCCCATGGTCATCTATTAGCAACTTCATATAGAATCTCCGGTCGAACTATACTGGTTAAAATTAAAATGTATGCTTAGACAAGTTATGGAGAAGAATAATCTAGTCCAGTTATTGACTGTTCTTTTTCTCATTAAACCCATCACGATCTTCGCAGAACAAAAATATATTTATTCAATTAACGAAATTGATTCTCATCTTCTGATGAACTGATGACTGGATTCTTCAGATTGGTAAGAGTACGCCTCAAGTAAATTGTATCCAGGGACTCAGAAATCCCAACAAATTATTTTCGTTTAAATCAGGGTTTCGCAAATAGGGGTATGCGGACCCCTAGGGGTTCGCCAAGTTTTAGAAACCTTGGTTTAGTTAAAATGTCGCGCCGACGATTTTAATGAATTATTTTAGAACAAAAGACAGCCAATCTTTTATCTGTCTCCTGTGATATATATGTACAGTACATACACATCGGTAATCAACCCAGATTAAAACAGGACTACAAGTTACTTGCGTATCTGTTCACACAAAATCTAAAATTGTTGTCCTACTTTTAAATCATTTCCTACTTCGTTGTACTTACGGAAATAAGCCGCACTAATAAAAACAAATTACTTACTTAAACATTGTTAGCCGCAAAAATAACAAATTACTAATTGATAACAAATCGCCATTTTACACAGCTTAAAGCTCCGGCTTATGGTAAATGATTCATCCTATCATTATATAAATTCTGACGACAGGAAATTATCAGTATGTTTCGGATACATATTTTCGTTGCCGGTTGTAAAGAGTGGACTAATCAGTGATAGGTAGGTTGTTTTTGTATTGCGGACGCTTCAACTGGAACAGCCCCTTTAGGTAGTTTTACGTCCTTCCATCCTTAAAAACGTTTAAGTTTGAAAACTGATATTCGGAAATGGATCTCCAAAGAGTCACCGGGAAGGTATCACAGTCACCGCCTAGTCCTCCATCCTAGCGTGAAGGAGTTTCTGAATTTCGTTGAAGTTAAATATGAGGCGACCATCTCAGGGTTGCCACCCGTAGGAACCTACTTCATTATAAAGTATTTTACTTTATTGGGAGCAATTGTACTTTATACTTTAAAAATAAATTACGTAAAACACTTTATTTTGCATTATCTGGGTTTAAAAAAGGTTTGATTAGCAGTTTGGTGTGAAACAAAAATTTAATCATTTTCACGTTTCCATAGCTATCTTATTTAGAAAGTAGTAGAATATTTATATTTGGTGATCTTTTTTTGCTCGTTAAATATTATGTACATTTTACCCTTCTTTTAGCCCACTGCCACCACGCACCATTTTACAAATTTTTTGGACCTAAAAAAATAACGGATAAAATAAATTGTACCTTATTTTGAAGCTACATACTTTTTTCTTAATACCTTTTATAGCCTAAGTACTTTAATCGCTGAAATAAAGGTGGCAACAATAATCTCAGTGCTAACGAGCAGCAACGCGTTTGTGATTGACTTTGGGTAGAACCTCAGATCGTACCTCTACGTAGAGTTGGTTAACAAGCGGCAGTGCTTACTTATCACTAGGTGAACTGCATCCTCGTTTGGTGATTAATTATATAAAACGAACAAAACTACTTCAATCAGGCATGGTAATGGTGTCCGGATAAAGAAATTACAATTGATATGCAGAGTGCATATCAATTGTAATAAACTTGGCACTACTCTACCTTGACATATCTCACAGTTATAACTAATAAATCTGCTTAAGTCCTCGACCCAGGTCAGTGTACCTAATATGTATTACACGTAACAATTAATATTGTAGGCGGTGAGTGAGATGCAGAAATTTCTTTTTGACAACATTTAAAGTTATAAAATATCAATTTTAACAATCAACTCGATTCAATACTTCTCATAAAAATAACGGCGATAGAACCCTTCGCGGTTCATCTCCGGGGGCAACTATCGCGATTTCTACTTAAGCCTTAAAACAGTAGTGATAAGGGTCGCTGTGTTCTGGTATCAGCAGGGTGGGAACACAAACTTAAACGATGCGTACAAACTTAGTTCTCAGGATTAGCATCCGTCGCCCTGTAGTTCCGGGATCAGAATAGGGCTACGGCATCCCCTGCTTGTCGTAAGAGGCGACTAAAAGGGGCTTCCGGGGTTGCAGACGGCTAGCTCGAACCGTTCGGTCACACAATCCCGGGAAGGACGGCGGTATGTGTGGTCGCATACCGTCGTAAAGACTAGACAGAGCGGTGGGCCCAGCCGCTCATCTAAGAGGAGCCCGATGGGGCAACGCGCTCGGAGGATTCCGGTTGAAGTCGGTTCGAGATCCCGGAGTCCTTCTTTTCAGCGCCGAGGACGGCCACCGGGGGAGTTTTAGTGCAGGATTAGCATCCGTGACCGACTGGAAACTCCAAACTAGGAAGATGTACATGAGAAGCAGCGGCTTTTTAACATCAGAGAGACTCTACGCTTCTTTACTACTTCTTGTTGATATAACAAAATATCTATATATTAAAACGTGAAGCAAAAACTTCTGATCCGTTTTTAAGATACTTGCCGCATACGGAAGAGTATGAAATTACGCACAGTTGTATTTGATGTAGTGAAAGATTTCGCAATGCTAATATTTTTTTCAAATAATACATAAAACATACATAAAATCAAATAAAAACACATTACACACACTACCTTGCATTTGACACAAACACATACATAACAAACGAAATAGAACATTCAATGTCTTACTATGAAAACCCGTAACGTCAAAAATGTCAGATGTCTTTTTACCTTTAACGTGTGCCTTCAAAATAACTTGAAAATTAATGAATTAATTTGAATTTGAGAAATATTCATGCTACTTTGGACAATATGAAGTTTACATTTTTAATTTAAATTACGGTCGAATTTCGACAGTTGCGACGGGTGACTAGTAGGAGTAAAGACAAGGAAATTGAATTAACAGCGTTCCAAATAATTAATTTTACCTTTAACAGTGTACGTAACCACTGCTCTTAGATTTGATCCTTATAATATGCACAGAAAATGTAAACTTGACATAACTGATAAGATAAACATTATCAGTTGTACCTACAAATAAGTACAACGTAAAAATTATGTTGATGACTAGTAAATTTAAACGTAATCTAAAAATAATACAAAATTAAATGATTGTAAGTAACTCGACTACGACCAAGTAGTTAGAGGTAGGTACCTAAAGCGCCAAATTAATTTCTTTATCGATTATATTGTCGGCTTATTGACAATGTGTGTGTAGCATTGACACGGATTTTAAATCAAACAGTTTAATTAACAACACTTTAATTTGCAGATTTGTGTACGCATTGAAGCGCATATTTTAAGCTGAGCGTTCATCTTTCGAACACAGTGTAGCGCTATAGTGCGCACCATAGAATGGGTGAATGAAACGGAAAATGCGCGACCTTGAGGTGTGATAGAGAGACACCGAAACGGTCGCGGAATGCGGCGCACTTAATTTTTCTAACGGGCTGCGGGTCGAAAAGCGCGCGTCGCACCGAGAGGGCCATGTAGTACGGTCGAGCGGGGCGGGCGGGGAAATCGGCTGTAGTACGACGGCCCGCGCTTCTCGTAAAGGAAGCGACCCTGGCGCGGTCATTGCTCGCTGCGGCCGCATTCCTCTCCCCCGCCCCCCGGCCCGCCGCGGCGCCTGCGCATCAATGAACGGCGCGCGCGCAACCGCGTCGCGTCCACTCGCCCCATCTCATTCCCGCGGCAATCCGCTTTATCCCCTTCCTGCCCCTTCATTATTATATTACCACTTAGATAACTGACACATCTACTGCTTCTAACAACAACTAAATTGTTAATGACTCCATATGCAACGTACTTGCACGAAAACCGCTCGCTTGAAATCGCGAATTATAAATTGAACGACTACTAAAACAAAGTAAGTTCTTTATTGTATTGAGAGCGAAAACTATTTGAAATACATTCAACTAATACAAGTAGGTAATTGACCTCTCTAATACCATTTTAACGTAATTTAGAGATGATATTTGAAAGATAACGGACGATATTCTTGGAAGCATAGGTAGGGAATAGTACAACGGAATGTTAAGCTTAAGGCTTTACATTCCGTTGTAGTACTCTTTAGTTGGGTTTAGTTTTACACTTTATCTTATCAGTAGAGGTTATATTGAGGCCTATATTGGTGAAACATATAATTTACTCTTATGATTAGAAAATTTGTTAAATTATAAACAAAGTAATACAAATATTGATCGCTTGTATTTGTAACCCACATTCACAGTTACTCAATGCAATTGCATCATTTCAACGCATAAACATAAAATTGGACTCGGATCGGAAATGCGAAATGCAATAAAAAACCCTAAGCTGTAGTACGGTACACTACAAAAGCCCTGGTTATTAATTTGTAAATTGAACAATGCCGATTAAAGTTTATGACAAAAAGTGGTAATCGTTGGAGCAGTCATAGTAGGTACTGTTAGCCGATGGCAAACAACTGTTAGATCTAACATTAAAAACTTAGGTCAGCACATCGTTTTCGAAATCTCTAAACAAAATATATCAACTAGTTGTGACTCGAGGTTTGGTCTGCGTTTACAAATATCCGTTTACAATATTTAACTTTAAATTGTGGCAACTCCTGGGAGTAGATATATATGAATTTTAATTCAATAACACTAAATGTGTTTAAGAGATGGACTACAATTTATTTAATAATTGAATAATTTCAATAGCTTTGCTTTGTCGCGATTTCAAAAGCGCAGATAAAAAATATACAGACACTTATACTATGTATTATTTATTATCAGTTCCGAAAGTACTTATCTCGTCCAAACTTAAATTGACGATATAGAGACGCGCGGAACATTCATTTGTAGTACAATAATAATATAGAGACACGTGAAATGTAAAATGCGTCTCCGTACTCCGTAGCAATACACCTATATGTGTGCAATTTTAATCAGATATTCCATCGGGATTGCTGGTCTCGTAACATTTTCATCTTGTAATGGATTTCCGACCTAGAAAATTGCATGTACTAGGTATCTACGTACAATTGTAGTAAATTTAATCTGTCGCTAACTTCAATTTTATTATTGATTCCGACTGCACCAGGAAGGCCATGTTTTTCACAGAATACGATAACATAATACAAGGTTCAAGAGTACATTGTATAAAATTATTACTAAATTTTATCTATTGAAATTATCTTTTTGTAAATCTATCTATCGAAACACAGTAATGTTCTTTAACGACCGAAATTTTGGCGAGTCTTTCATATAAAGATTACCACGTTGTTTACCAGTGCAACAAGTTTCGTGCATATAACTTGATAACTGCGTGTGGGATCTCTCACCGATGCCATCAGGATTATAAACACATTGTAACAAGACTTATCGATTAAATCAATTCTGTAAAGTTTCTTGGTTAAAAGAGACATTGACGGATCAAAATTTCGTTATAGGTTAAGTGGTACTCTGGTGCAATAATCAAATTACAACAATGACATTTTAGCGCGTCAATTATAAAGGATAGGTGAATGAACCGCGTGGATTCATGTATCTACTTGAGATTCAATATCGCCCCCTTATGGTGCTTCAGAAATCCACTTATAATAATAATAATACACTTGTTTTAAACCACTTGATATGAAGTGTCCATTATAAGTTTCCAAAAGAAAACCAGTTATCTTCCTAATAATTAACGTGTGTCATGTTTGTGTAAATGTAGACTTGACCATACATTTATATGATACATAAACTAGACGAGCCCCGCGATTACATCCCCGTTTATAAAAATAACAATTGACTATTTAACGGTTATCTTCTACATGCTCATTGAAATGCAGACTCTAGTTAACATAATTTAAAACAATATTAAACAACTTACTTCAGATTTTAAATTATTATATTTTTTGATAATGTAGGTACATGGATTTTAACGATATAAAGACGAAATTAGGTACGATCGATTTATATATTTAACTTATTATTGTAAATATAATACCATCAGTTTCGGTTTAGATCTATATTTCTAAAAAAATATTGACTTATCTATTATTATTTAGTCTTAATGCCCCAAGCTATCATCATTTGTTTTTGTCTTCAAACTTAAATTCACGATATACAGACACGAGGACTTTCATTATTATTATGGATTTGTTTAATCGATTATATACGAACGGATTATATTACACATATAAATTGAATGTAAACGCTCGTCTCGGTGTTCTGTTCGAGTAAACCTGAATAATGATAACATAATGTAAAAAAAAGTTAGGAATGCTAATAAAAACGAGTAAGGTATCGTAAGCGCCTCCGATTTCTATTGAAGCTGACGCGGAACGATATAGGAAAGCGTGGAATCGAGAAAGGGCGAGAGCATAGTTAATGGTTTACGGGAGCTATCGAAAGCGTCCACCGTAGTCGTCCAACGGCTTTGCGCTTTGTGGCAAGGCGCGCGGTCAACGCACGGCAAACTGCCGGACTTACAGGTTGGACATGGGGCAATGGAATCCGCGGGGGACAAAAAAGAAACGCACCCGCGCCGCCCGCCGCGCGCGCTTCTCGACTACTAAACAACGGCTTACGGCACAGGCCACGTTGTACGCCGACGCCGCGCCAGCGCCCATCGTGCGCCGCACGCCGCATCCGCTCACGGCTCAGACAATCGCGCCCTGTCACTCAATTTCAAAAGAATCACACGCGTTATTCGACAAATTTCGATCAGTGTAATCATACATTAACGCTTCTAGCATGTCTTGAAAATTGGTGTCCGTATTAAGTAATTAAATATTTTTTTAAACTCTATTTGCAACATTTATACGTGTGGCTCATTATTGTATGTTGCATTTATCCTAGTACAAATACAGCTAAACCATTAACACTATTAACAGCGACTATATTCTTTCCATCGCCTTTGCTCGCCCCATCTTATACGGGTACTTTAGTGTCGGTACTCAAACGATATTTTTAACAGAATTTTCGATGTAAATTGGTTACATAAAAATCGTAAATTTGTGAGATTTTAAAATAAAGGATTGTCCATTTTCGTTCTTAACCGCAACATATTTTGAAGTAAAATTACTTAATTCAATTTTTTTTATGCGGCAAAAGAAAAAATACTTAGCGTTTATAAATATTATCTGGCTACACTATCATGAACTATCATGCCGTCGTTAGGTTTTTAACATGCAAAATTTCAGAAAAATAAATGTTTAACGAATGTGTGTGTGTGTTGAAAACTTTTCAAGTGGGTCTGTAAATTATGTATCTTTACATTTTTTTTCTAAATTATTTCTATGAACCATTGATAGCTTCTTCATTTGTCATTAAACGATTGGAATAGAAGTGAATGTAATGAGAAATTGTGAAATAGACATTTGGCATATTTTTAAACAAGTTGACATAACATTTCCTGGTTTAGGGTTGACTCCTTGAACAATTTACTGTAAATATCAAAGATGTAGATATAATATCATTTCATACCATTAACATTTTTAGAGTAATGAAAGTAATAACGTACCTATTAAATTAAAATTGCATGAATTTGGATTTCTTACCTACTGAGTCCCTCACATTCAACGACTAAATCATGAAGGCGGTGGGCAAGGATTCCCCCCCCCCCCCTCCCTCTCTCAAGGAGGTTGCATACTCTCCGCATCCTTAACGTTTATATAAAATACTACAATCTTAATTAAACCCTGTAATATGTAACAAAATGAGACAAATGTTTGCCTGCCCCACTGTTTAGCTGATGGTTCGGTGCTTATTGTACGTCGGTTCCCAGTTTACCCGCGACGACGTAGTCTCAATAACCGCTCTACATTTATATGATTATGGTTTTAAACCATGCAAGCAGATAATATAAATATTTTTCTTTTATTATTTTATTTTTATTAAAATTTTAACTTTGGGTTTGGAGACAACCCTACAGATTTTTTGTCAATGTATGATGATTGCACAAAATTTTGTCCAAACATTGCCTTGATACTTTTAGCTACTAAAACACTTACAAAACTTGTCACTGAAAGTTTATTTTTATCATTTAAATATTAATTAAGGCTTTAGTTTGTCTCAAAATGAGAGTTTACTATCATTTTAACCTAATTAATTTTGGTGTACAAGGATTTTAGGCATAAAGACAATTTACATTGCCTATTTTTTTTTAAATTAAAGAAATGATTTATAAATGACAATTCCCCAAAAAATTTTAAAATTGTAAAATATCCGTTGTTTTCTATGCCATAGTGTGTCTACAATATGAAAATCATACTAAATCATCTTTTATAGCACTTTTAAACCAAAAAATATCATAATCCCTGATAAGGCATTTGACAGTATCACTCTTGTTAATTTTCTTGCTTAAATAATGCTAAGTTTCCGAAATTAGTCCGCCATTTAAATTCAGACACTCGTGTTATTTGTACGTATAATAATTAGGCGTGCATGAGGTAGGAAGTGTGTTACGACGGTACGATACATGCATAAGCCATACATAATAATTATAATACGAGCGTTAACTAAAAACCACTACCGATGGAAATAATTTGAATAGAACTGTTAAATATATACGTTGGAGTACGAAGAGAAACTGAAGTTGTGTACCAATAATGATTGCCTTTGAGACTCAACACTTTAATATAAGTACTTACGCCATTAGAATTTAGATTAGAATTCGAATACCCCCTATTCTATTCCGAAGTCCGAATTTCGAGCGTTTTTTTTGGTAATTAATATAAAATGTTATTGATTTTTCAAGAATACTAAAAAAACATTTCAAAAAAATTAAAGTGGTGTTTTAAAGATATACATAAGACCTTGAAGTAGAGGAAATACAAAAGGACCGCGTCCTCGTGAGAAGGATTTCTACCCGTTTGAAAAACAAAACAATGACAAATTAATGATCAGTAGGTACAAATGTCATTATCGCAAAAACCAACAAAACCTAAAGATTTTTTTATCTTTATTTAAGCGGTTTAAAAATAGAAGTCGATTTTTTTACTCATTTTTTAACTTTCTCCATTTTTTTTAAATATTACAATTTGAAATTTTATTTTTTGTTGATTAGTACGACAGCGAGATAATTGAAGAATATTCAAGCCAAATTTCAAGTTAATCGGCTGATTAGAACCTAAAATATCTACATCACCGTATAAAAAAAAGTAGTTTCGACAAAAACGCGCTTAAAGTTTAACGTTCTGTTTCAGGCAGCGTAACTGATAAATTAGTAAATTTCGAACCTTCGAACTATTGTTGTAGTAAACTAATAGTATAGAAAAGAAACAGAGAAAGCTATTCATAGTCAGGTAGCCCGGAACGCCAATGGCCTATTATTATATTAAATACTTATTAATTAAATACTATTGTTGCAGTCGTCCTTTCAAACCGGTCTATTTGCCACGACACTAAAACGCCTGTAGGTAACCTTGAAAATAATTTGAATTTTGAAAAATCATTTTAGGGAGATATTTTTGAATATCTAAGCTATCGAATTATGAAAAGTCGTTTTTTTTTCAAATTTATAGACTAGAAAACCCTCTTAATACACCCAATAACCATATCATATTCCAAAATTCAAATCTGCAGTGTAATATGAAAATTTGAACCAAAATTTGAAAGTGACGGTTGCGCCGCTAATTCAAAAGATCAGATGAACTTTGAGAAAAGTTATGTCATTCCATGTCCCTAATTAGTCAGGTGTACAAGTGTATTTTTTTCTTACGATAACTCAACTCAAAAACTAAACTAGATTATATCCAAAGTAGCAAGAATAGTTCCCAAATCCATTAAAATTCATTAATTTTCGAGTTATTTTAATAACACCCGTTAAAGTTAGATACCGGTAATTGACTAAGCTGCATTTATGAGCAAAACGGGCATTTGGACAAAGACATCTGTCATTTTTGACATTATGTGCTTGTTCATAGTAAAACAACGAACGAAAATTTAGTATATATTTTTATATGTACCTTTTGTGTCAAATTCATTATTGTGTGTATTACACACCATGCATTTGACATGTGTGCATTATTTGAAAAATATGCACTCGTTTTCTATATAAACTACAACTGTGCCAAAATTCTTACTCCACCGTTATATTTAAAGATTTTTTTATGTGCTTCACTTTCTTAATCGGTTTTAACAAAATTGCTTAGGTACTCTTCTATTCGAAAATCTTTCTTATAGAAAAGCTACCATTATTTCATATCACTTACCACTCATTCCCCTCTTAATTTTTTCTATTTGTAGAAGCCATATTTTAACTAGATATTATTACGAACAAAAAACTCGCCAGTTTAAATTGCTTGCAATGTCGGTTATTTCGCTGTTAAGTTTGTATCAGTATAGCAACATGAACGTGTTATAATGTATATACTTTTGTAATATTTACTAGCTTCTATTCGATACCCATGTTGTTACTATAATAAAAAATGTCACTCTACCCAGCTTTTTCTCTAGTCGCAGACGCCATATGCGAAAATTATAGTTATAGCGTATGTCAGTTTGCAAATTGAGTCGATTCCAATGATATATATAATGTTTGGGCTGTGGCGCGTGCTAAATAAATGGACATACATACACTCGCTCGAAAAACATTACTATTCTTCTGACGCAATCGGGTACAAATGATACAGCATTATATCACTTTGACAATTGCGGCGAATCTAATGATGCTTCATAAATGTTAAAATCCGTCTAAGAAAGAATTAGCTTTTCGCGTTTATGTTTAATTGAAGTGAAACTTCTTTAGGCGCATGAGGATAAAATTTTTACAGATGAAACGTCACGCCGGTATGCAACGGAAGTGTCGGAAAAGAGAGAGAGAGTGATCGAGACCGATTGAGAGAGAGTAAGACAGGGCGAACGTAGCATGAGCAACTAGCCGTGGAGTGAGAGTAGGGATCAAGCGAGTGAGAAAGATTGAGAGAAAAAGTGAGACAGAGCGAACGTCGTATCACGCCTTTTTCCCTTCCTCTTAATCTTGGAAATTTAAAGTTTTAGATTTGTATAAATATAAACAAGATTTATAATTTAGTTCGCCAAAGAAGTTTCACTTCTGACATGTGTACTTTGTACGCACGCATGTTTTTTTTTTATATAACTTCAAAACCTCTAAACTTAATCTCTATATTTAAAGCATCATAACATTCGCTTCTAACTTAAATGTTCTATACAATAAATCGATACACCACGAAAAGAAGTATCAAATGTGAATTGTCATTAGTTGATGCTGTTGATGTGACATATATTTTATCGAATATGGCAATATAGGTATCAAATTAAAGAGCTTATCATAAGAATTCCATACGTATCATCACCGTAGCTTGTATTATTACTTACAAAGAATATAACACGAATGCGAATGCGAGATGCCCCTAACTACGTTTTAGGTAGGCAAAGTTATTGTTTATCTGAGTTTCTTTTTTATTAAAATATTGTTTTACTCACATTGTTTAGTTTTTATTGGGCTAAAAACCTTTACGAAAATTAACAAAAGCTCAAGACCACCGTTTTAGACTATTTTGTTACTTTTTTAAGCAGTACGTTGAAGCTTTTGAAGTAGGCATTTGGTTTAGTTTTGTCTTAAGTGAAATTAGAAAATAGATTTTAAATGGATTTTAACTATAGGTAGCGTTAAGCTATGCGTAGAAATTTTTAGAGAGGCTAAAGTTTACTCGAAGAGGCATAACTTTGATAAACAAATGTTCATGAGAAAAATGATTTATTTCAATTCTACTGACATCTTTATAAACAAATTAAACAATAATAATAAAGAGAGTAATAGCAAGGTAGAACATAACTTTCTTTCTCTGTGAAAATGTGAATACAAAAAGTGATATATGAAGTTAACCGTCGTTCTAATAGAAAACGCAGGTAAACGGAGCACAGAAACACATTCACCTAAAACGTAGGGAGAAGTCTATGATCGTCGCAGGCGCATAATGCATTGGGGACGGGAGCGGGGGCTGCATCGCCGTTAAAGTGGGTGATAAGAAAGAAAAAGATACATGGCGGCGCCGGCGGCCTCTTCTGGGAACTCCTTTCTTGCGCGCCGTTTTCTTGGAACAGTGGCCGGCATTTTTTACGCGCCAAATTCTTATTACAAGGAGCTGCAGATGTACTGCGCATTCCGAACGGCCCTTCAGCGCGTTGTGCAATTTGGGATGCTTACACCTCTCCGCGGAGCCATTGAACTCGCCTTGCCCGGTGATTAGTGCGTTCACCAACTTTTTTTACTTTTATCGTATTATAAATGCGGAAGATCCGAAGAGAAAGATAATAAGGTACCGAAATTAATTTCCGCGTTTATATATTTCTTTACGTTAGAGTTGTGAAACCTTGTTTTATGTAGGGCAATGAAATCTTTAAGATTATATCGACGTACTTCGTCATTTATTCATGTGAATGATAAGCAGTTCTTTAATCATTTTAATAGATGTTTTCTTTTATTTCAATGGCCATTAATATTTTTAATTTGTATATTAATTTGGCTTGAATTATATTATTCAAATGAATGAGAATAATGTAAGTTAAACTGCAACACGCATTATGACTGAAAAAATATCATTGAAGATCAGATAAATGTCCCAAATCTTCTTATTTAGGATGATATACACATACTACTGTGTGTGTACCTAATTTAAAGAAACCGTAGTGTCATTTGCTGTTCATTTTAAAACATATTATAATTAGCGGTCTCATAATCGTGATTCGCGTTCGCTGTAGTGGATGCATTTTAAATATAGCTCGTGAAGATGCCAATTGTTAAAGCTGCACCCTGCCTAATCGCTCAACTATGCTTCCGGATCGGTGTCATTGACCGCGCGCTGTCGGAAATAGATACTCCCTTCTGTAGTTCCGGCGAGAATTTCTTCTAGCATCAATTAAAATAATACCGTTATACATCGTAACAGAACTTAGTAAGTGTAAGTGACAGAACATTTTAATACCTTATAGTTAACAGTAACCGGCCGTGCAGGCGGTATAAGTAGTTCTAGTTTTCTTTTGTTGTAAAAAAGTTTAATACTCAAAAGTAATAATTTATTATTAAAAAAATACTTGTATAATACTATTATATGTATCAGTGAACTAACAAACAAACGAACCGTTTAACCAATTTTGCGTGTAAATGCACGAGAAAGCAAGTCACGGGGTGTCCAATGGGGTGGTAAGGGGGTGTCCACAGCACATGAATTATTTCCAACTGACATCCAACGTAGGTAAAAAGAAGGGTTGTAAATGTGAAAACAATATTGCACCTATGCAATTAATTTCGTGTGGGTTGGTGGCGAGCAATAGACAGTAGGTATTATTGGATCATTACACTGCATTCACTTTTTAAATTACTGCGCATTGCTTATGACGCCAGTAAAATAATTTTATTACCAATTACGTCTATTCTCCAGTAACACATATCTATGGAAAAATAGAAATAAAAGAGATTATTACAAAAAAGGAAAGTAAATCGTTATCTTAGTACATGATTAAAACATCAACCATAAATATATTTTGCAAATAAACTGTGCAATCAAAGTAAACAAGCAAAACCGTACACATGCATCGTAGCGTAATAAAATGCATTGGTTCAAACCTTATAAACGGCAACTTGATCATGGCGCCCAGCACGCCGGGGAGGAAGCAATTAAGTGTGGTCTGATCTAATTCAATGATTAACCGTTCATTACGCGGCGGATGGGAAAGGGCAAGAGTGAGAAGAGGAACCGGAGGTCACGATGTCCCCGTGTAAACAAGAAGCGCGACAGACAGCGGCGGTCGCGGCGTGTCGCTCCGAGGCTCGGCGCGCCCGCTGTACCGCATAGTATTCGATACGAACGCGGCCGCGTAGTTCCGCGAGTAGGTGGGTCGCATGATCTCTCCGCCGGCATTGCAATGCACATCCGGGCCGGTCGATACGGCCGGCGACTTGCGCGCTGCTACGGCGTCCCTCGTCGCCCCGCACCGCAATCGCGGCCCCCTCACGTCTTGAACCACCCCTTCCCCCGCGACGACGCACATCGATTCTCGCGCTTGATAATTATTAAGAGCTCGTTGCGAAAATTTATCATCGTACACCGGTAACGTAACACGGTTTATCGCCCACATGTATTATTATGATCGTTAAGGACAAATCTCCCACATTATCTAAGGCATACTTGATACGCATGTATGAGCGTATGAGGTTTCCCTACAAATCAAACAGAAAAGACACACGACATAGTAACGTTAAAACAGGCGTCGCCATTATCCTCCAAATAAAGAAAGTCAATGCGTCATTTGTAAATACGTACATTTCCCAAAGCTTATACTATAACGCCTCCTATTTCTCTGTAGGGACTATTAATGGACACGAAAGTATAATATTTATACCGTATAAACGCAGGAAACAAATTGTCAATGACGTCAAGAGCCACGGTATTGGCCCTACAAAGACAAGGAAGCGGCCGTCATCGGGAGCCCATATCTAGAATCAACTTGAAGCGTTTTATTGGTTCCATACCTCTGTTACAAATTACAATAGCTTGTGCCTTAAAACAATGGAATAATAACTCTATATTGAATTATGTATATAAAACAAAATTTGGGTTGTTCCACGTCTTATAATAAATTGAAGAACGGTCGAATTGCAAGATTTTTGGATTTATCTAAACTCTGAATAGAAGAAAAATCATAATCCTGTTTTAACATCTTTAAAATGCAATAAAGATAATGAAGAAATTATGTTATCTCAACATTAAATACAACTAGTGCTTAATGCTTATTCACATTATGTCATTATAATGCAAACGGTGATACTGAAAGAGGTGTATATTTTATGCCAATAAGCGTAATAAGTTAATACTTAATCAAAAAAAAATCCTAAAAATGAAATAAATACACAAACAAATAATTCGCACTAAATCCCCCCAGTGGCCGTCCTCGGCGCTACACAGAGGACAAATGATTCAGGATTTTGATTTGGCGCTTCTTTATCCAAAACGACAGGGTCCTGGCAGGCGGATCCGATTTGTTTTAAATTGCTGCAGAAGGTAAAAAATCGCAAATCAGACTTGTAATTGGATTAAAACAAAAATCAAGGTGATTTTTAATAAATGCTTAATTGAATACGTTTCATTACTAATATTACTATATTTTGAAATTAATTTTACATAATAGTACTCAGACTTGCTGGACTTATAAAATATAACAATGAAATCGAACATTAAAAATTAATTATTGACGGAGTTTACAAGTTGAATTAATTTATATTTCTACTAATAATGTTTTTTTTAAATGTTATTATTATTATTCTTAGGATATATCAGATGAAAATCTGGGCGCGTCCCCAGACCCTAAAAATCGGGACACCTAGACACCAAAGACGGACTAACAATGATGTACTAACATTGGAAACTTCACTTCCTAGCTTGCGGTTGTGGCAAAGGTCGACTTAACTGCCACAAGCATCCATTAAATAAACTGACGACCCACGTGGCGAAGTGGTTACCATACCGGTCTTACATGCATTAGATTCTTGGCTGGATCCCCGGTCAGAAAGGTAATCTCCCGCCAATTTTAGTTTTGAAGAGGTTTTCAAAAAAATTAAATAGTTATAGCTTCTATAAGTTAGTTATGCGTTACGTTAGTTATACGATACCTTGAGACCATGGGAGCTCATTAATGAGAGTAGTTCAAGAGAGTCAATCCAAACCAAACATTTTAGTGTCATTATAATTAAATTCTTAATATTATGAATGTTAATATTTTAACATTTCCGGGGGGGGGGGGGGGGGGGTTTGACCCACAGAACCCTCCCCCTCACTATTGGGTGTTTGTGTATTCGTCTTTGTGTGCCCATGGCACCCACGACACAAGAAAATCTTGAGTTTTGAATGTTATCTTAAAAGAATGAAACCTGGTGCTTCACATATCCCAATACAACAAATATATACCGCGATAAAAAGATGAGATGTTTTCTTAAAAGTGTTTCTAAAGCGTGATCAGTCGTTCGCACAATGCTAGTAGGTATGCTACAAGTGAATCATTTGTTTTAATATGAAAAGTTTGCAGAAGAGGACGGTACGAGCTATTTATAATCTGGGTCCATAATTTCACTTAAAGAAATAGATATCCTGAATTTTGCCCCATCCAACCAAGTAAGTAATACCAAGTAACACCTCTGTGCATAGCTTACGCTTCTTAACAAAATTAATAATTCTTGTATGGCTATCCGCTTTTATAATAAATTTATTTTTGAAATCAGAAATTTGACAACTAATACAAAGCTCTGATCAAAACCAAACTTAAACGTTGTGTGGTGTATCTTGCTAAACAAACCTCCTGTTTAGTCAGATATAAGTCAAGATACTAGAGTTAACTTCCCCATGTCATAAACTAAGATGAAATTAAAAAAGAAAAAATATTACAACCAAAAAAGACAAAGCCCCCTGAGTTTCTTGTCGCATCTCTTCATTAGAAGTCGTGTTCAGATACCATAACAAAAAAATGTATTTCTACAATCTGTAGCAGCCACTGTAGGCATATTTTAGTTGATTTTATGTATGACTAGCTGTACACGCGGCTCCGCCCGCGTTCAAATCGATGTATCACAAAGTTTTTCCCGCGCAAATCTTGACACCTTGGGAATTCTATGATAAGAAGTAGTCTATATATTGTTCCATAACCTTTTATATAGTAAGTCCCATCCAAATAGGTTTAGCCGCTCATGTGATTACCCGGACAAACAAAGAGTGAAGAAACGAATTTAAAGTATGTGAGTAGTTGTGGTTAGGATCATAATTGTTATGTAAAAATATTTATTAAATTAGATTTCTTTAGATTACTTCTTTCATTAGATTACGAGACAACATTTATTTCTCCAAAAGGTAATCCTTGTACTATTCATCATATCTATACATTAATTTTCATTACCAGGTTTTCAAATTTATGGGATGTGGGCATTTTTCTTTTGACAAACACGTCTGATATTTTCGACATTATGTGTTTTATATTATAGCAAGACGATGAATGTTTTATTTCGTTTAATATATAAGTGTTTGAGTCAAATGCGTGATAGTGTGAGTAATGTGTTTTATGCATATTTTGAGCAATTATTTGAAAAAAAATTTTAGCATCCTGTACCCTTCATCACTGCATAGTATAAAACAAAGTCGCTTCTCGCTGTCTGTCCCTATGTATGCTTACATCTTTAACGACGCTACGGATTTTAGTTTTTAATAGATAGAGTGATTCCAAAAGTTTTATATGTATAATACATGCATAATATAGTGGAGAAATACTGATAATTTTAAAATCTTAAATTTGGTCATTCTTTGGCGAAACTAAGTTCACCGGGTCGACTAGTCTCGATAAACTATAACCGTGCCCATTTTCATACTCCTCCGACCTCGTAATTTGTCTTCAAAAGGGATCCCAAGTTTTTGCTTCATTATATAGATCTATCCGAACAGTAACTACAAGTCAAATTTAAACTTTATTTTAGTGAGTCTTCTTTTCCATTATTTTGTAGGCTTGCTTACAATGCGAAGTTTCCATAACTTGAAAAGTTTTTGTGACGCGACGGCAGGAAAAAAGTAACTCTCTTGGCTCTCATATAGATGGTGCTACGTGCGTTATATATGTATACCGGGTGAAATCATTTATATGTAGGTAAATCGAATATAAACACATTTATTGCGATTGTCGTTACCAAGGAATCATCCTTTTTACTGCCTTTAAAGCAAGAAGAGCAAAAAAAAAGCAAAGAGTATCTGGTTTTGTACCTTTCATTAACCAGAGTGGTACACAAGTTATATTATCACAATATGACTATATTCTATGTTAATTATAGAAGCTTACCCATAAAGGCATGTACTTCTTTTGAAGTTATAATACTGACTTAATTTTTACACAACAGAACACGAGGAAAGCGTCGGTTCATCGTACCACGG
Source organism: Spicauda simplicius (assembly GCA_949699795.1). Taxonomy (NCBI): domain Eukaryota; kingdom Metazoa; phylum Arthropoda; class Insecta; order Lepidoptera; family Hesperiidae; genus Spicauda; species Spicauda simplicius. The sequence continues at coordinate 19,137,750 of OX453056.1, forward strand.
AATACTTTTTCCACTTCGGAGAAGATATCTGATATCTTACCGAAACTGCTGGCAACGTAGCTTACCTAAAAACGCCTTGTGGTAGTGAAATGCAAATTTGCAACCGTACCGAATGTCATATTTTTATTTTTTATAATAGTTGAGAAAAAAAAAAACAAATTTAAAAGTTTCGCTAGACAAAGAGTAAAATACCTTGAATAATTCATTCATGAAGATAAGAAATCTAATAAGATTATACAATTTAATTTGGACAACATCAAGTTTAGTTTTTTAGTGAATTTCGACCATAGTAGCGTTGGGTGACTAATTATTATAAAAACAAAAAACCTGACCGCTGCAACAAAAATTTTCACCCCGGTATTTTAATTTTAGAGAAGTGAATTTTAAAGGACTAAGGATTTTTAGGACTCAACGTCAAAATAGTAACTTAAAAATGTTATAATATATATCTTTCTCATATTATCATGATATTAACAAACCATTTTTGTACAATTCATATTTACATGCGCTATTTTAAAGAATTACATAGCCTATATCACTGTGAAAACCGAGACGACTCTAATGATTTCTGTCCAATTCATATTTACATGCGCCATTTTAAAGAATTATCTAGCCTATATCACTGTGAAAACCGAGACGACTCTAATGATTTCTGTCCAATTCATATTTACATGCGCCATTTTAAAGAATTATCTAGCCTATATCACTGTGAAAACCGAGACGACTCTAATGATTTCTGTCCAATTCATATTTACATGCGCCATTTTAAAGAATTATCTAGCCTATATCACTGTGAAAACCGAGACGACTCTAATGATATGCCATATTTCACAATCCGTTCGGCCGTTTGGGCTGGAGCGTGCCAGAGATATGGACTTACATTCTTAGTCTTGCCATAAATACTCTTAGCATTAAAAATAAACAAAATATTACTTTTGAATTTATAGGCAGTCACTTCATATTCAGCGACTATTTGATATTCAGCTATTAGGCCACCTTTCTTCGCTACAAATCTGCAACTGAAAACTAACTGAAAATATTGTAATACAGATGGTTACTTAAGGTCGTTTCTATTCCACATCTTCACCTGAATTTAAATTCAGTCATATTTCTTAACGTAATGTCACTGTCATTAAAAATAATATTTAGTATACAATACGTACACCAATTCGCACTTGGCCAGCGCGGTGGACTATGGCCTATAACTCTCTCATTCTGAGAGAAGAAGACCCGCGCCCAGCAGTAGAGTATGATGCACCACCAATCAACACAAAAATGGTACACCGTGGGCGCGACGTTTGCTTGTACGACTTTTACCGCACTAAAACCCCTGATCTCAAGATCATAGAAAATGCCTGTGGTTATCTATTGCAGCAAATTTATGCCAACGGAAGACAGTTTAATAATAAAGAAGAACTAATTGGAGCTATTTACGCAGCTTAGAATTCTGTGGACAATAATTACATAGAATGTATGATATGAATAAATGCCTAATCGTATTTTCGAATCAATAACAACTAAGGGAAGGTATACAAAATACTAAACTAAATAATTTGAATAATTTAACATTATCTTAACATTATTTAACATTATATTAAAGAGGCAATTTTTTATCAGACGTTATTTCTTAAAAAATTGAATAGATAACAATAAATATTTTAATTATGATTACAAGGATTCTTGTCTTTTATTTCGTATGTAATGGCTAATGTATATCTTCTTTTTATTTTACTATCTCTCATCAACCCATTATTGGGCCACTGCTGGGCACGGGTCTTCTCTCAGAATGAGAGAGTTTGGGCCATAGTACACCGCGCTGGCTAAGTGCGAATTGGTGGAATATTTTATTTTACTATGTGAAATATTAATTATAATCAGTTAGGCTACTTAAGTATGACTCTGTATGCATTGCGTACAATAACTCTATAATCCGTTATAAATAAAAAAAATACAGTTCGTACAAGTTTTTGTATCAATTTTATTATTGACATTTTATAGACACTAAATAGATATTCAACATCATTATTTATTTAAAAATAGTACGGCTAAGTGATGAGAGAATAAATAACGTACAATCGGACAGAATCTGGAACAAATCACCGTAATAAAAACCCTACAATAATGGAATTACAAAAATAATACACTACTGGAAGAATTAAAGCATCAATAAAAAATCCCCAATTTTTAAACATTTTTGAGAATACTGTATCTCAGTGAAAAATTGTTTGTATCGTGTTGTTTGCACATAAGCCGAAAATGCCGAAAACGTGAATACGAAGACGACGCGAAGCGATATTCCTTTTCACTGGAAGTCTACAAAGCGCACTGTCTGTGCACTTCTAAAATCAAATCACTTTGAATTCCGACTAATACAATATTTCACTCAGACTTACTTAAAGAGAAGATGTACATAAAGCATTTTCTTATATTTCTTACATTGCCAATTATTTTGCCACCCTCGACCTGACGGCGGAACTTCGCCTAACTGTATTTCCTGTGACTCATGATTTTGGATGGAAAATGTTTCTCTGTTTTTATCGAAAGACATCCGTTAATAAGTATATTTTTTCTTCGCTTCGACAAACACGAGACGCTGAGCAACGGAAGTACCAGAACATTCATGTAGGTGTACCTACTCCCTATTCAGATCAAGTAAATGTCAAAGCTGTAAATTATGTTCTACTATCCGCTACTATTCGCTTCGGTTACATCTACACAGTAAAGAGTATCCTAATCTTTTTTATACCTGATTTAAGTAGCAATCGCGCATGCAGTCCACCTGATGGTGAGTCACTGCCCCCCATGAACATCTTTAAGCAACTTTATATGGAACATATGGTCTAACCGAAGTCAATCACAGACGCGTAGGTGTGGCGGTGGTACCTCCCCGGTTCTACCACCTGTTGTATTGTGGCAAATTTCATCGAAATTAGTTTTTGAGTGAAGTAGTAACAAACGTACTAACATTTTTTGCATTTATAATATTAATAAGATTCGGCAACCACAGCTCCGAGAATCTTATTTGGCTCGCGTCAGCTTTGGTCCCGGCCTTTGGCAAGTTTTAGGGAACGGCAAAATACACATCTGGAAAATTATAAATACATACATATGTAAGTGGAAAACCTTTTTTCTTCGACCTTTACAAGACGGCAAAATCCGACATGGGCCCGGGGCGGCAGTTTTAGGAAGGACACATACTTTTAGGAACATTTTTTTAAATACCAATATTCAAATTAAATCTTCAAGTCACCTTCGCGACTTCATTGACATCCTTAAAGACCCGCAAAATTCAAAAGGTTGCTTTATAAGCCAACTCTGTATGAAATAGCAGATCAATAAAAATCGAAATCCTATCAACTTGCAAACAAAGACGGACAAAATTATAGAAGGTGCACTTATCATTTTGCCCTGGCTAAGGAACTGATCAGACATGTACCGTAGAGAACATGAATCCCGAAAGAGCTATTACAAAAAAGTTATAACCACTAACCGCCAATTAATCGAATCCCTAGTCAAAGAATGTCATCAGAACTTTAAAATCAAGCGTTAAATCCTATCCTACTAATATTATAAATGCGAAAGTTTGTGAGGATGTATGTGTATTTGTTATTCTTTCACGCAAAAACTACTCAACGGATTAGGTTGAAACTTTACAGTAGTATAGGTTATACATCAGAATAACACATGGGCTATAATTTGTAATAATTTTTTTTTATAAGGTTATAATATAACGAGAAATATCAGGTTAGTCGGATAAAAAGTTGTGCTCTGAGAGCTATCTTCGCGTATGCTGCCTAAACCGTTGGAGATATCCAAATATAATGTACCGTGGGATTGTTTGGCTCACATAGATCTAAATAAAAATCCGCGACAGCATATGTCTATATTTTATGTATAACCCACAATAACTCTTTTTATACTTTGAAAATTTAAAAAATATCAAGTTGATGTTTCCATCGGTTTTATACAAACTAAATATTAATCCTTATCAAAATAAATGATTTCAAAAAATCAAGCATCTAATAAAGATTGAATCTGCCTTTTACACCATGTAAATTGGATAAGTAGTTTAGAAGATATTACGAGTACCTATAACATATTGCGTAGTCAATTGATTGACCGGCAGTACGCGCCGTGCGCCGCCGCCGCCGCCGTATACAACAAAGTTGTATGATATTAATATTTGAATGGTTATAAAACACGGAGCAAAATGTGAAAGGACAATGACGTCTCTGTAGTTACGGCAATAAGGCTACGGTATCCCCTATCTGTGCTGAAAGGCAACTAAAAGGGAGCTTTCGGGGTTGCGGGCGGCTAGGAAAGGTCCAAACACCCAGTCAGCAACTTCGGGAAAGATGTCAGCATGTGTGGTCGCATGCTATCGTGAGAGCCAGGATGGACGGAGCTTGAACCGTCCAGCCAGGCGATCCCGGGAAGGACGATGGCATACGTGTGGTCGCATATCGTGGTGGGCCCAGCCGCTCACTTGGGAGGAGCCCGATGTGGCAATGCACTCAGAGGACTCCAGTTGTGTTCCTTTGAAGATCCCGGAGTCCTGGTGCTATAAGAATCCCAGATAACCCTGCGTCGCTCCCACGGCGTACCTTTTGAAGGTTTCTCCCTCGACAAAAAAGAAAAAAAGTCAATGAGAATGAAACAGCGGAAAGGTTAAATATGTTATTCAATCGTCATCGACCTTTTAATGTAACACAACTCGGCACATTTGTCAGATAAGCAGTAGTTTAGGTCGTAGTTGACCACGTTAGCCAACTGCGCGTTGGTAACCGTCACGGGTTTTGAGACCCTTTCTTAAAACTTTTAATTTCAGAGTAAGCATTAATATCTGTTGCTGACAAAACTAATTCAAATTAATATACATGCCTGTGATTTGAAATTTGAACACACTGATTTAGGCGATTAACACACGGCACCGCGCACCGCCGCGAATAGCGGTGCCCCGCGCGGTAAGGCGGTTTACGCACCTGTACGCGCGGATGGACCGATCATCAAAATAAACTTTTCGACATCGAAATGCATTTTTGCTTCAACGATGATCCGAGCGGTTAGGCGCCAGCCCCGCATTGTCGTTCGCGCGGAGACACGGTGGTGATGAGAACACCGCTGGACCGCGCGGCCAGTCGGTGTACGTTTGTGAGGCATCAACGGATTTATTAGACCCCAATACAACATGAGATCCGCTTCACCGCCTACCGTGGCTGTAAGCGGTACCGTATGTTAATCGCCTTAGGAAGTAGGGCAAGGGTTCAATCTGAAGTAAATCACAGATGCGTTGCTACTCCCGAGGACTATGATGGTCGCCTCATATAAAAGTGAGCCGGCAGGCACACCCTTCAAATGAAACACAAGAACTGCTTTACGGTAGAAATAGGTGCGGCGGTGATGCCTCCCTGGTTGAACCATTGCTCTACCACCTTGCACACTTTACTTTTGTGGCAGACTAAATTCCACGCGAGCGAAGCCGCGGGCAAAGGCTAGTTATGCATAAAGAGCATGCCTTGATGCGTAGAAGAATAATTCTATTACAGAGTGACAAATAAATATTAATCCTTACTTTTAGCAATCTCTGAATGACATATATATTTACTTTAAATACATATGAAACTTTTTAATGTGTTTTCACTATGTTTATGCAATAACAAAATAAAAATCAATCTTATAACCAATATTATGTTTCAAAATATCAGTTTTAGTCAAAAATACTAAAAGCAGTTAAAGTAGAAAATACCCAAACAATTTGGTCAACTACTATAATTATGTACCAACACATTTCTTCAAATAAACGTTACAAGATTCAAAAATGTTCATTTGATAATATTATTTCATTTTATAAATATGTATGTATTACATATATGTACCTGAAATTCATATATCGGCACTGAGATGGTACAATTAATGGCAATTGTACGTGATAACATAATGACAAAGGTTAACACAATATCAAATTGTGTAACCGATCAATTGACTGGCATGAAGTCAATTGAACGATCACTTGTTCAACTCAATTAAATAGCAAAATCTGATTTGCCCTCATATAACTTTATAAACATATACAAAAGTATGATTTGGCGTATAAAATCAATTACCAAATAGATGAAAAAAAATCTTAAATCAACGAAAATTAAACTGGGATTAATCCGACTCAATACCAACGACGATAATCCCATTCAATTCTGTTCTTTGAAATTTTCCGCATTTAAAAACAAAATTACCACCACATTTCGTTGGATGACGGTGACGAAACTACAAAGTACTGAGTATGTTCTAAACCAACATATATTTAAATTATCTTTTACTTTGTGTGACATAGAAGTGGGTAAATATTTTTTTTGTAAAAAAGTTTTTATTTCAAGTTTTTAGAGACGCCTACCGCGCCCTCCTCGCTTAGTTTTATGTTTTATTTTAAGTTCCAACCTAACCTAATCCATCCTATATAAAAAGCTACAGCTAAATCCAACTTGTAGTCAATCTATAAAATGTGATTATACTTATTGAACCTAAAATTAAATACACATGAAATAATTTTAACAAGGATTTACTTACATTAACTAAAACGAAATAAAAATCAATACAAAACAGCCTGGAGCGAAAAATGATTTAATTTTTTAATAGTTAATGGAAAATGAAAATACGAAACGTAATTTTTTGCTATATAATGGTGTGTGTGTAATTTTTTTTCTTTCTAAATTAAGTTGAAAAGGTTTGAAGACAGGGGCCGTGAGATGTGAGGCTTGTAGTGAGGGGGGGGGGGGGGGGGGCAGGAAGTCCGAAAAGAATCCCGAAATATCATAAGGGGAGGAGGTGTTTTAAGATAACACGTGTATTTATTTTATAGTCAAACGCGCGGATTACAAGATAGATGCTTAACAGCCATCAGCCCTTTGATGTCCACTGCTGGACGTAGGCCTCCCCTAAATGACGCCATTCCAACCGGTCTTGTGCCCTCTGCTGATCCAACGGTTTCCTGCTGTCATCCCACGATGCGATGTGGCCAACCCACTGCCAATTTTGAGAGCTATGTCGGTAACCTTCGTTCGTCTACGGATTTCATCGTTGCGAATCATGTCTCGTAGCAAAATTCCGAACATGGCCCATTCTGGACTGGAGGAATTCTGGACAAGAAGATACTACGAAAGTTCCCGAATGCGGCCCAGCCGAGTTGGGTTCTTCGAGGGACCTCCCTCTCAAACTCGGACCTACCCATCCGGATCGTTTGTGGTAGGTAAATGTACCCGTCGACAACTTCGAGAGGAGTGCCGGCAACGACTACCGGTACGGGTGTGACATGGACATTTGACATGATTTTTCCATCCAGTTGATCCAGTTGTTATTATTGAATAATCCATTGTCTATGTATCAATGTATTAGTACAATATTTTTCGCATTAATCCATTCCTTCAATATTAAATTTATGTCAGTCACATACAACCTGAAACCCTTCTGTCTGCACAATTTTATAACAGTCCTTAATTTGCTGAAATTACATTAGGTTATTTATACCTGTTTTTAAAGATAATACTCTGAAAATTTGAGTTTCTTTGTAGGTTTTCAAAAATACACGTGATTTTGAATGGGGGAGGTGGGGGCACTTTTTTGTTACAATTTTTTAATTATTGAAACTACCTCCGTTACATCCCTACACCAAATACATTTCAGTGGATTGTTTTGCATCCTAATCAGATTCAACCAATTGACATCGTTTAAAATCGAGAGGAATTATTACAACTCGAAGTTGATCTTAAAATAATTTTAATGAAATCTTATATTACTAACATCGGTGTAGTTCATCTACATCTGCCTAATAACTGCAGTGTTAAGCGGTGCTGTGTATTGTATTTAAGGGTGTGGTAAAGAAGGATACTTTTTCGTTCCAATTAGTTCTCAGGAGTAGCAATATTAGCATTCGTGCCCAACCTCAGTTATGATTTTAATATTATCTAGGGTTAATAACAGATTACTATGAGCGGCAATGACTCCTTACCCTCGGGTGGACTGGATACTCGTTTGCCACTTCTTAATTATAAAATGAGATATTCTTATATATAGCCGTAAGTGTATGTGGATTGAAAGATGATTATTACTCAAAGAACACCAGAACGTCTGAACTAATCTGCATAACATTTGTCACAGAGACTGATTTTCAAATACAGAACGATAGTCACAAGGCCATTGTGTTTAATCTAAACAATATTTGGGCACAATATAATAAAAAAATAAGGATAAGATGCGAACGTGTAGTATTTGTAGTCCAGGCATTATGCGAGAAATTCTATACGAGAAATTTACTAAGTTTTAATGGCTTACACCCATCTATTTCTGCTTCATTAAGCACTTCTCCGTAACGTGGTACCTACCAACATATACTGCGAATATACATGTTTCCAGATTAATTAAATAGTTTAGTAACTTATTAAGAATAACGATAAAAATGTATATCTTCTTTACGTATGACAATAAAATACGATATTCACGCTGTCCTCAAAGATGTTACCAGATGACTGGCGTTCCCACGGGCGCGGTCACTCGCAATGCAGCGTTGCTTTCGGTTTATTGAGACAACGGCCGCGATGTCAATGCATGAGGCGAATCGCGTCATGCATGCTCAATTCTACAGTAGCAACTTGTGATCGCCTCATTGCAGTCAGTACTTTGAATTACTCTACAATTTCATATAGAATATTATATACAAAGCTCCTTATTCACGGTTCCCGCATTCGCGTTTTCAGTATGAAATTAATTGTGACATTTTCTTGTATTCTTATGTTGCTCGTCAGCTTTATTTGTTACACGCGGTATATGGGCGGAACGTAACACCCGCGAAGGAGATTTTAATGTACATTATTGTTTAATTATCTCTATTTGAAACTGTACGGTGAATAATATAACGTGTTAGGATACGTATGAAATACAACAGAAATTCTAACACAATTCCTCTTCCTAACGAATGAAATTTCATGAGTGCACTTCTCACTATTGAAATAGTTTGAATATATTAATTAGTAGTTTTGGAAGTTTAAACAATATTTATGTGGAATAATGCTAAGAGGAAAAGTTTAATTAATTAGAACAGTAATTAAAATTTTCACAATACATATAACTTCCATGAATGCGAAAGTGTGCCCGTATGGCGGTACGGTGCGAGAAGAAAACACAGTGGGGGTTTAGCCGGTAAACGTCCGGCATAACCCAGCTGCTGCCCCGATCAGCTGGGTATCCATTAGGATAACCCACTTAAAAAAGTACAATTTGCATTAGACGTAACATACATGATTATACCTAAACGATAATGAAGTTGACATTGGAAATCTCCACGTTTGCACGCCATGGAAACGAAAGGTGAAAATGTGTCAAAGTTTAGGTAACACACAAAGTTGATCCAACAAGTTAAACTAAACTAAATAAAAAAAGAATGTGACTGACTAACTAACTACCTGACTAACTGACCCAGAGATTAACGGACTGCCGAAAATGATAAACCTAGCATAATAAAATTTATAAGCGAGCTCTTAGAAGATATTTTGGAAATTTCACCTTTAAAAGGGTAAAATAAAAATTCATAGTTTAAAAATCTATCAATTTGGAGAAAATTTTGTATCTAGCACGAAAAGTGTTATTTGGCTTGCAGATTATTAATAATGTAACATCTATTTCTACGTTTTTTAAAGTAACTCTCTAAGAGGGATTAATAAGGAATTAGTTTTTTGAAAAACAAGTTAATCTTTAAGAAGGTAGATTCCTCGGATCTTTCTACAGGTTGGAGCTTATACCATAATAAGGTAAACAAGTGCTTAGAAAGATTATTAAGAATTATACCCCTATACCCCGAAGAAAGTAAAATAGAAGTGAAATGTTGCTATAAATAATGAAGCCTGAAATATGTAATATTATATATAAAGTACTGAAGGTTAAAACTAAACAGACTGAAATGTTTGATACACTTTTTGATAAGAGATATTATGTCCTAAAATTTTTTCTGGAAGAATTAATGGAATAGAGATTTAAAAAAAATGTATTTACTCAAAAGGTCCAATCAGCGGAATATCGAAAACATGTGAAATAAGGAGAATTTTTTTGTCGAAACATCCCTAATTTATTATTTTTCTCCAGCTATTTTACAGCTATTTACATTTCTGTTACCGGAATATACCGTTACCATAATATAGCCATAACCGCCATGACCCAGAAACTCAATATGTTGTGCCTTGTAATAATATAAAGTGGACAAAAATTAACAAAATATTTTTTGAATTTTCGTATCAGGATACAATAGAAATACATTTTTATAAAAATCCGTGAGTTTGGTCACACAGAAAAACGCAGCAGCCCATCCCTGAATGAATAGATTTTGGCGCTTAGTCGCTCCTATGATATCCACATGAAGAGTGGTATTAAAGCCTAGCACCATGACACACATTAATTTTATCAAACGCTTACTCATAATATCAGCGTTCCGCGTAGTAGCACGGTAAGCACATCGGTCTGACACGTAAAGAGTCTCGAATTCGATCCCCGGATGATGATAAGCGAATAATCTAGATTTCTGTTCTAGGTTTAGTTTGTATTGTCGTCTTTGTGTAAGTATGTAACAACTACGAAACAGGGAAACGACAGAGAGCTAAGTGTGGAAAGCGTTATTTTTTGATTAGTATAGAAATATCTAATCATAACAAAAATTCGCAAACAAGTGGTAGTACCGATTTCTCAAGTACACCATCGTAAACAAGGTTCTGTTAATTGAACAAAATCCTGACAGTCATAGGGATCCTATGAATACCACAGCCTAAGCTAAGTTAATATTAATCGAACAACACCCTGACAGTAGTAGGGATCCTGTTAGTACTCTTGCGTAAACGAGTTTCATGTTAGTCAAACAATACCCTGACAGTCGTAGGAATTCTACGAAGACATCAGCGTAACTTGGTTCATATTAATCAAACAACAGCCTGACATTCTGTCGTAGGCATCCTATGAATACACCAGCGTAAATTAGGTACATGTTAATGGAACAACAGCCTGCCAGTCGCAGAGATCCTGTAAATACACCAGCGTAAGTTGGTTCATATTAATCGAAAAACAGCCTAACAGTTGTAAGGATACTATAAATACACTAGCTTAAACTAGATCCATGTAAATGAAACAACACCCTGACAGTCGTAGGGGTCCTGTAAATACATCAGCGTAAACTAGGTCCATGTTAATGGAATAACACTCTGACAGTTGTAGTGAATACACCAGCGTAAACCAGGTCCGTGTTAATCGAACAACAGCCTGACGGTAGTAGAGATCCTGTGACTACAACAGCGTAAACGAGGTCCATATTAATCGAACAACATCCTGACGGTCGTATGAGTCTTGTTAGTACTGCAGCGTAAACTAGGTCCATGTTAATTGAATAACATCCTATCAGTCGTGTGAATCCTTTGAGCACGCCAGCATAAATACACTTTACGTCCATAGAATAAGAAAGTATCAGTCTTAGGAACCAAAGTGTCGTCCCTGTAGCCTCGGGGTCAGAATAGGGCTACGGTATCCCCTGCCTGTCGTAAGAGGCGACTAAAAGGGGCTTCCGGGGTTAAAGACGGCTAGAGTGGGAGCTCGAACCGTTCGGTCAGGCAATCCCGGGAAGGACGGCGGTATGTGTGGTCGCATACCGTCGTAAAGACTAGACGGAGCGGTGGGCCCAGCCGCCCAACTGGGAGGAGCCCGATGGGGCAGCGCGCTCGGAGGATTCCGGTTGAAGTCGTTTCGAGATCCCGGAGTCCTCCCTTTTCAGCGCCGAGGACGGCCACCGGGGGGGTTTTAGTGCGGTAAAAATCCCACATAACCCTGCGTCGCTCCCACGGCGTCGGGTACCTTTGGAAGGTTTCCCCCACGAAAAAAAAAAAAAAAAAAAAAAAGGAACCAAAGTGTACATAAACGTATATAAGGTCCAAGTCAAACTAAGACCTCCAAGATCTAGTGTACACTGGCTGATGATGTGTTGACCAACTCTAACGTATTTACAAATATGTATTGATTTATTATAAAGTGTTTATGTGACAACTTTTTGCCTCAAAAGACTAATGCCCGACAGCACACAGCACATTCTTGTTAAATTGCTACCATATATCATTTACTAAATTCCAGTAATTAAAACTTTGTCACAACGTTAATATGATGACGCCAATTGAGAAAGGAAAACAACCTTTGACTGAATTTAAATCCATTAAGATATTACTTGATTATAAGTACACTTGAGTATAATAAAGAGAACCATATGTAAAAAATATACGCTTACGTTATTTATCTATCGTAGTTTACATGTGCGGGTTTAATAGAGATCCGGTTCGCGCCAACCGGAGCAGGTAGTCGACTTCATCGGGTCGAACGTAGCAATATTTGTAACGGACGTTAACAAAGGGCTAACCACACAAGTCAAGCCCCACAACACAAATGTAATCGCAAACTCAACCCAATGGCTTACGGCAGATGACGCCTGTAACCGCTTACTTACAATCGAAAGCTTGACAGATACTGTTTGACGACACGGTTGTAACGCGTATGACTTAAATGTTAGCGCATTTTGAACATTAATATTTAACATTCAACTGTCTCGATATTTTAAAATAAGCTTACAAGAAATTAAAACACTAGTTCAACATGACTTATACAGATAAGTCATGCTGAACTAGTGTTTCACTTCTTTCATAAGTCTTGAAGGGATATCTTAAGCCATAACGGATAACAATACAATGACTCTTTAAATTCTTATAAATCTTAAAATAGAATAAGAATAGTAGTGATAATAAAGATTTCACTACAGTTGTTAAGTACACAATTCGGTGGAAAACAGGGATGTGTGCATCGGAAATTTGAGGTACATAACTAATTGTATGTACGAAAAATAATTAACTAGCATTTGTTATATCCCTTACATAAAGTATAAGTTTCTGCCTACTTGCCTACCAATATTTTTGTCAACCTTGAAGGTTTGGGAAATATTTATGAAAATGATTTTAACAATATCAATACAAACATTTTAAAGGCTTGCGGTAGTGCTTGACGGTAATAAAGTAGAGTATGGGCGTGTCTCTGAACTGCCCGAAATATATCTGATATCATAAAATATTTAATATAAACTAAAGTGTCCCTACGCTAAGACGTCCTGGATCGGCCTTTATTAGATTAAGGCCTAGAAAGAGATACATATTATTATTTTACATCTGCGTTTCGTTGCTGTAGATGTTGCAAAATTTAATTAGTAGAAAACAAATGAAGATAGTAGTCGATCTTCATGGATGGAAACCGAAAGCTCTATCGTGACAACTCTATAACATATATGACCAGTGACTTATAAACGCTGCTGTGTGCAAATTTAAAGAGTATTACTGCTTGGAAGAACCCTTTACCTATACAAGGCACACCGAACTAGACCTCTAGTGGTACACTTCTGTGTAATTTAATGTGTATCTAATTTTATTTAATTATTATCCGCATTTAAAAATCTACAATTTCATAGGAACGTCATCCATCTTCCAAATCTTCCTGCAGTGTATAATACATCTTTAACATTAATTGTATAATGCGGCTGTATATCGCGTGTCTTTTGTATATTTCAAGATGTCATTATGAAGAATAATAACGGCGCGAAGCGACTCCATGTGGCGACTAGTGAGTTGTTGCAACGCAATGCACCGTTTTGCGTACCGCCACTATTTCGCGCTAACCTTTGATATAAATTTCAAATATACATACTGCAAAAACGTATTATTATCGTTATAATTACCACGGTTTTGCGAACAATACACAATCAATTTATTGTAAGTACGCACTAATTTTATTGTAAGTATTAGTTAAAGCTCTATCTCTACAGAAAATTCAACAAAGTGGTATAACCAGCATAGTTCGACCGGGGAAGTACCACCGCCACATCTATTTCTAGCGTGAAGCATTTCCTGCGTTTCGGTAGAAGGATGTGGTTGCCGACACACTTTCACATGAGGCGACCATCATAGTCCTCGGGAGTAGCAACGCATTTGTGATTGACTTCAGATGGAACCCATGTTCTCTATGTAGTTGATTACAGATGTCCATGGGCGGCAGTGACCACTTACTTTGCTGTTTCAGTAAGATAAAAAAACATAACTAAACAATCTATATATTTTTCTGCAACTTTGTAGAATGAGCTTACACCAACAATTACCACCAAATGCGTTGTACATTTTTAGACACATTTTTCGTTGTATGTAATATTAATCATGTTGTACTTGAAATATTGCATCAGATTCTTAATAAACTAATTCTAACCAATACGCGCTAGCAACCAATACATAGATGATATGGTTTATTAATTATTTATATATTAATTACGTCGAGCTCGTCGAATCTTCGAAATATGCAAGAAACGAATCGGAATTTATTAGTTGCTTCATTTTTCGATTCATCTATGTGTGATGGAGAATTCAATCATTAAATGTGCAAAGTAAAAAAATAAAATCTACAAAAAGGATACAACAAGTAATACACATCGTAACATTCATTATAGTGTTATGGAAGCTCTAAACGAAGAACACTATAAATCCACGTGTAGGCGTGTTAGGGCATTGCGGGTTGCCTACTATAAATAGCTTAGGCCTCAAAATACCACAGCTAATTGACTTCAACAATGGACCAGGAATAACACCGACACACATTTTGCATACCAAAGTCATTCCTGTTGAACACACCTCCACGATATTCGTTTGGCCCTATCGGTAAATTTACAAGACGGTAAAAAGATCTTCCTGTAAGGATAAATACAAGAAGGCAGTTTACGAAATTTTTGTTTTAGTAAGCAGATTAGATTGTCCTATTTCCGAAATTTAGCCCTTTAGTAGATCTTTAAAACTACGCGACGGATATTAATGCAGTTTTTTAATAGATAGAGGGATTTAAGAGGAAGGTTTTATGTATAACACTTATATAATATCCACCAATTCGCACTTGACCAGCGCGGTGGACTATGGCCTACAACTCTCTAATTCTGAGAGAATACCAGTGCCCAGCAGTGGGACAAATATGGGTTGACGGGAGTAGTATTCCGATTAGGCATTTCGATTTTCCTTTAAAATGTGAGCTTGACGATGCTTCTCCAGAATTGCCATCGATTTCTATTGACGCAAATACTGTCCAAGGCTTTGCATTATTGAACCAAGCCGCAGTCTGGAACTGCTGGCAGACATAAAAAATTCACGCTAATACGGCAGCAATCACAGAAAATTTCCATATTCATTATATGCTTTATTATTGATTGATGGTTATGGACAGCGAAATTACCTAATTACATTGAAATATATTGATTATTTTTGATATATTTTTAATGTGATACAGAATTATGAGAAGTTTCCTCGCATTAAAATAACGACAATATGTGCGATTCTTTGTGGTCCTAAAGTGTCCACTTGTGGTCCACAGTGGTCCACTTCATTACATGTGTTTTTGATATAGTGTCCATGGAATGCTTCAGATAAATACTAATACTGCGTGTAAATAAAATATTAATATTTAATGGATATGACTGCATTATTATTGTTACTATTTCGTTACAATTTATAACATAAATGTAATTGTTAGTGGTTGTAAAGAAAATAAGCTTTTAGTACCAAATGTCATATTGTAGTCTTAGGTGGAGCTTAATATCTTGATCCCAGCATACCGAGGATCTGCAGAGAATACACATATGAGTATCCTCTTCAGATCCTCATGATCAATCATCTCAAAATATGAATCTAAAATCGATAGATATAAATCCTATTGAATTCCACTCTCCTTTCGTGCAAGAGATGATGGGCAGCAGGAATGTTACGGAGCTTCGACTCCAACTCCGATAAGTCGGAACTTTCGGTTATTACACCGTCGATTCCGACTCCGGTTTCGAAACTTTTAAGTCGGAGGTTTTAATCGGAGGTCGTCAAAGCAATTGCCCGTCAATATATGTCGTGTCCATCAGGCTTGGTAGCAAACGAATAACATTATAGTGATTCTGTTCTAATCTTCAAACCTTTAAGAAATAAACTTGACGAAGACAAACCTTCAAAGCTTTTATTTATTAAAGACCTATAATTATCTACTTTTGTAGTTTATTTATTTTATTTAATCATATAAGTTTTTGGAACCATATCAATTAATCAATCAGGCAATGCTACTTAATTTACAAAGGATTTATTTACATTAAATAAAAATCAATACAAAAACAATCGTGGAGCGAAATTCGATTTAATTTTTATTGTTAATGACAATGTTAATATGAAACATGTAAATTTTTGCTATAGTTGTGTGTATAAATTTATTATTTTTGAACAAAAAGTGATAAGGTTTACCTACTGACTTACATTTTTACTAGCATTTCAATGACATATTATCAAACTCGTCGAAGTTTGCGGATTGGTAAAGGCTTTTAAATTTGGCGTCTGCGATCAGAGGAAATCAGCCGTCCCACGTGAGGCTCGTAAGGGGGGCAGGGAGTTCGAAAAGAATCCCGAAATATCACAAGGGGAGAAGCAGGTGTTATAAGACATCACGTGTATTTATTTTAACGTCAAACGCGAATTGCAAGATGCTTATCATGTTGTTAATATTGAATAAACTCTTAGTAATCCTCTGTCCTGGGCCACTCAAATATGTTCATGTGCTAGTACAATATATGTTTTCCGCATTAATCCATACCTTCAATATTAGCTTTAGATAGATTATATTTTATACCTGTCTTTAAAGATAATACTCTAAAAAATGTATTTCTTTTTAAGAAATAAGGTCCTCATAGGTACACGTGCTCACCTTTGGTACCCGACTGCGTCAGAAAAAGGAGATGTTTTATAGGATATGTACTTATACCAGCAGAACCATAATATTATTATGACCATAATACGATCCATTCATTACATTTTAGAGATACATCCCCCCACCGTTTTGTCAAAAGTGAACAATATATCGAACTATGAATCCAAATGCTGTTTCATTAAGCTTGCATCGCATTTAGTTTTTTGGTTTTTGCCTTTAAACAGTGAAGCAGAGTTTTCATTGTATCAAACCAAAGAGCTAAATACAAAGTTTCAAGTTCAAAATTGGCGGAATTTCATTCAATCTCGTCCCCCCTCATATTATTATCACCTTAATGGGCGAATTTCTTAAAACTCTTTCTTAGTGCTCACCTTTTGTATGCAAGGAAGCATGATGCAAAATTTCAAGCTTTTAAACGCTTGGGCTGTGCGTTGATATGTCAGTTTTTTCTTTTTTTATTTTTTTTTAGAATTTATAAACTCCGACTGACCTCGGTTCCGATAATATTACCCTCAAATATCCTCAAGGAAAGCTCGTTTTTTTTACCTCCAGAGCTATCTCCACTTACCACTTAGTGGACGTAAACAAACAAAATGCTTATACCAAATATAGCAAGTTAATGGCTATTTTTGCCAAATAAAGCATTAAATGCTGCTATTCTAGATTAATCGGTGTAGCACCAGATTCACTTATCCGAGGCATTCCAACTTAGTTCCAGAGATAGTTATGCATCAGTTGTCAACAGTCAAGACTCTTATATTATCTGGAGTAAAATATCCATGTCTATGTCTATGAATGGCTAAAGTGCTCAAGTGGACTAAATCAAGCTCATTTGCTTCTTTTAAAGTACGGAATTAATGAAATTTGGTTTCTGCCATGAATACCATCATTGTGAGTATATAACTTTGTGAGTATATAACATTATGAGATATCATAACTTTTACTGTATAAAATTATCTTGAATTACAGCTGACAGGCTGACCAAAAGTTGTGGACAAACATGATCTTCAAAAGATTAAAGAATAAAAACAAACTAGCGCTCCATCTGATGGTAAGTGTTTACTGCTGCTCATAGACATCAATAAGCTATTTCAAACAGAACAGGAGTTTTATCTGAAGTCCAGACGACAGTTACATTGCGACTCCTAAGGGCTAAAATGCCTCATATCTAAATGAGCCAGCAACCCTGACCCAGAACCTTTTGTGGATAAATTGCTTCTTACCAAAAATAGATGTGGGACTTTGCCAATCACACCATATACCTCTACTTCTTAACTTAAAACTTTCCCACTTTAAGATTAGGATATATCTACAAATCCAAGGACATTTCTTCAAATGTAGCATGAACCCAGCCAAGGGTCTCTAAAGCCTATTATTCAAGCAAAGTGGTAGAACCTGCAAGGTTCAACCAATGTAACACTATTGAAACACCTATTTCCAGCATGAAGCATTTCCTGTGTTCCAGTAAGCGGTGTGGTTATCACACTCTCACACTCACTTTTAAACAAGAGCACCATTTTAGTCCTCAGGATTAACAATACACATGTGATTATCTTCCTAAAATCTCTCTGTTTTATGAGAATGACTACAGATGTCCAGACAGTTACCACTTACCATCAGGCAGACTGCTTGCTTGTTTGCTATTTCAAGAGCAAATTTTAAGAAAGCAGCATTTCCCAAAATTAATAATATCTGGGCCCTGTTATTATTATTTCCTCATTGTGCCCCTCTTAAACTTTTCTATCATTTTTGTAGATGTAGTAAACATAAAAAACACATTTTATTTCCTACAGAGTGTGACCACAAATAAGATATTTTATAATATAATGTAATGAGTATAATTACAAAATGTGATAGGTGAGTAGCATTAGTATTTTGTTTATTTTTTTATATGATTGAAGTCGCAAACAATCATGCAGCCCAACTGATGGTAAGTGGTCACGGCCAGAGATGAATGTCTGTAGGCAACTTCATATAGAACATAGGTTCTATCTGAAATCTAAATCACAGATGCATTGTTACTCCCAATGACTAAGACTCACCTTATATAGAAGTGTGGCACCAACCACACTCTTCATTAGAAATGCAAGAAATACTTAAGGCTAGAAATAGGTTTGGTGGTGGATATTCATGTCAACACACACACAATATGTCTTATTCCTTTGTTCTCTTAAATTCTTATGATGGGTAATAGTATTTAAAATGAGGAATGCTGCAGCTCAGTACATTATTTTATTTTTGTAAACAAGGGAGTATAAATGCCTCATATGACTATTAAACACCAACCACATAAATGCCATATACAGCAATGCGTAACACTAGAAAACTAAGTAATAATTAAGAATTAAGGGTGGTTACAGTGTTTTCTCCTAAATAGAACGATAAACAATTGGACCATCTTTTGTTTTTAGTATCAAAAGAGGAAAGTGATATTTTACATTCATATCATCAATGATATAGTATGTGGCAGATGTAGTATGCAAAACTATTTGTGGAACTTTTCTGAATATTTACTTAAAAATACTGATGGACGTAGTAGTAGCCTTCTTATAATAATTATACTACATTTCTCATATGAATTCAATAGTTTACATTATATATTTTAATGCCAGTACTGAGGAGCATCCCGATATCTAACAACGTGTGTTGCCTTTACATAGATATTTAAGATTATATAAAAATATTAAATTACTACATTAAATAGAAACAGATTTAGCATACTAATAACTTACCTTGTGTCAGCTTCATTTCAGAACCAAGCGAGAAAACTCCTAAGGTTATTGAACCTGGAAATGGAAACAAATAAAATAATACATCGAATGTTTACGTTAAATTACTCTAAAACTGCGATGGTAAAAGTCGTAGTACAACAATACTTATCTATAAAAATGAATTTAATAAACACATTTTAATCAGTATACCATTTGTTTCGGAAACACAGCTTAAAGTAAACTTTACTGAATGCTTAGCTGTTTTCTACCACTCCTTTATTGACAGACTCATCAATTATGTATAAATTGCGATCACAAACTACATTATAATCGTAAAATAGTATTTAATAAAACACGCATTTAATTCTTAGAAAAGTTGAAAAACGAAAATCTTTCAGTATACAACGATTCGAAATAGCATTAAACAAAGAGAAATAGTTGTATTTACCGCTTTATTTAAAAGCTTCGCGATTGGCAATTGGCATGGACGGACTATGCTCGCAGGAAAGGACGTCATTGTCAAAAACAACACCCAGACGTCACATCAGAAAAGACTTTTTCCTTTAGAGCCCAATAAGCAGAAGAGGCCAAGATACTTCTACTCTCACAGATTAGTAATGTAACTTGACTAACATGAATAACTATTCAATTTATTTTCTGTTTGTACTATAACCTGAAATTTGTACATTTTAGCATGCATTTCGTGATCTTTTTTTATACTATATCCTAACGTTAAGACAGACGGGCTCCCTCAACGGGCTTTCATAATATACAACGGTTTACCTCGATTTATATTATATACTTAAAACAAATAAAATGATTATTAAATAAAAGCAGTGTTGTTTAGTTTAGTGTGTTTCTAGTTACATTTCGATTAACTCCAATTGGGTAATTTATTATTTAATTTGCCTAAAAACTTAAACAACTATAAAACACATGAAATACTACTGAAAACGTATGATTCTTTAATCAAGTAAGACGGTCTTTACCAGGATAATAATTCCGTTTAATACACAGGAAGTCTGCGCTATTGATGCAATATAATCAAATAATCTGCTCTTAAAAAAATTAAACAGTAGTTGACGAAATAATTGAACACAATGTTAAACTGGTTAACATTATTATTCATCATCATATGAAATAAAATTGCAACTTTAGTTAACATCAAGTTGTCGATTAGCATCTTCGAAAATTTAAAATTTTGTATGAAACTACTATTCATTAAAATAAGCTGACATGAAAACACACTCGTTTTATTGTCTGTGAATACTATATATTTTTTAATAAAACCGTATGCACTAGCAACACTGCTTAAAATATCTGTGGAGTACAGTTTGCCCCTCCATTTCCTTGAGTAAAGCCGATTTGTGTTTTGATTAGTAAATTTTATTATTTTGTTTCGTTTACAAGATTTGTTTAAAACAATAGTTATTTTCAAAAATTAAGTAAATATGACTTGGGGTTTTGTGACGTGTGGTCCGAATGAGGCTTTAGTAGTATCGGGTAAGTTTATACATGATGCTTTGAAGTGCCTGCCGCTACTTATTGTTTTGGTTAAAAAATAAAAAAAGAGCCTATTGGATCGTAATAAATTTTAAAGACAGATTCTATGACATTATGTTGTTAAATAGAACCACTCGGGAAACCTTTAAATAATATCATATGATTAAAAAAAACTGATGCCATTGAATTTATTATATGGCTTACGATTATTTGTACATATTTTAATGTACAGTCTATTTTCCTATCTAAATAAGTAATAAGTGACAAGAAAATAATAAAAAATATGTGAATAAAATGCCCATGAATGTAATCAGCCTGTTTTTTTGTTTCATTCTGGATGCCTCATGAACTATTTTTAGCACATACCGCGATTACTTTGATACGATTTAAATACACTGACGTAGGACAATGTAAACGAATTCAGACTATTAAAATATGTGGGCCTCTATAAAAATGTTTTTACCTTTAATTGATTTGAATACACCTTACAATCTGTATAGTGTAACACTAGGATCTTAGTATTAAGTAGTCAGTTTTTCCTCAAGGAAAACTATAAGAATCTAGTAGAGTTAAATAATTTTGTGTAAGCGTCTGGTTATTTCTTTAATTGTTGGTGCTAAAACTATTTCTACAATTTTGAAAAATGACATGACTAATCTAACTAGATATTATGTACATAATCTTCAAACAATCTTATCAGTAAATTTGTTGAGAAAAACAAGTTGAAACACATATGTAGTATATGCATTCTTTGTGTTTATATGGGTAGGAAGGATGAGTAAACAATAAAGATAGCTTACTATTTCATTCAATTTGTTGTGAAATTATGTAAATTGGGACTGCCAATTGCTATATTGTTTCAGTTGTTAAATTTATGATCTAAATAAAATGAATTTTATGTATAAGTACATGTTATATAATATATGCAAATTATTAATTTTCTTTTTAATTTTACATAGCATCAATGCCCATACATTATAAAATATATAATCTCCTTCTCACTAACAACTCTCACCTTGAATGAAATAAAACCTCATATATTACAATGTAACACACATTCATCAAATGTTCGTACAAAAACTATAAAATGTGTATCATCAGGTAATTTAATGATGAATTTAAATATTTCTTTTATATTCTGTGCCTTTATTTTCTTTTAAAATGTGGGTTTATGGTGACTACAACTAGCAAACATACAGCATTAAAATATAAGCAGAACACATATAAATATTCTAAACCAAAACAACAACATTGGTGAAATAAATAAAAGGTATAAGTAGTTATATAGATCTTAACTATGTGTTTTACACTTAATTATCACAATGGAAATATAGTTTCCTGTGTCACTCCTCTAGAGGCCACTCATGTAATTAGAGTAATAAACCCAATTGATCAGGATGACTCACTCATTCACTCACATAAAATGTCTCATCCCTACATAACATTGGGCTTGAATGAGAAAATAGGTCTCATTATGTATACCTTTTTTATACTTGGCTTTTATAATAGGTCTTGTAAGGTTTTCATGGATAGTCTTCCTCCAAAAAGTATGTAATATTAGCTTTAACTATACTAATGAACTGTAGTTGTTCAAAATACAACTATAGTGTTTTATTTTTAACTATACATAAATGAAATAGAAAAATAATTATATTTTGGTTATATATTTATTAATTATTCATAACTCATTAAGTAAGTTAGGATTAATAAATAAATAATAGTACTTCCTTACAGGTTTATAAACATTATCATCCCATCTATTTTTTCGGTGCGAAAAATGAATCTTGTGGTAGTATTCCTCTACTGATTCTAATTAGTGGTGTTACTATTTGTATAAGATTAATAATACAAAACCATCAATCAGATTTTGATTAAATTTGGCACACACATAGTTTATCACCCAGATTAACACATATACTCATTATTATGCTAGACATGACAATAGCAGGCGAAGCCACGAGATGACCTAGTAATATGTACATATATTTTTGTAATAATAATAATGTGATAACTCAGGATGCTGCTACTCGAAGCCCCTGTTGGTGCCTGGCGGCCGCGCATTTGTATGGCCGGCCATCCAACGCGTCCAGAGGATATCTCTTAACACGATGACGCTACAGGTCGAATCACCCACCGTATACACTAGTCAAGGTGTGCCCATCTCTGTCACCGGAATTGCTCAGGTAAGCTTCGCTCTAAGAATGCTGACAAACCTATTTTTCAGTACTTTTTTCGCACGATCCATGATGCAATGGTTTTATGCATGATTTGCGTACGATCGCAACTATGCATCTGCCAACGTCTTTTCTACCGCGCATACGACACGCAGGATGATTTTGAAACACAGATTTAAGATTTTTAAAATGGCCTCATCCATTTTAAAATGAATGAATGCGAGAGAAACCAATTTGATTTACAATATTAAAGTTACCAACTCGCCACGGATTTGCCACAATGCCTTGGAGTGACCGGTGCTGCCAGTGATAACATTCATCAAACGATATTAGGATGTTAGCCGGTCTGTGCCTATCTGTAACATCATGAAATGTGGAAGTAAACATAAGACTAACATTTATTGTTTGCTTCGTCAATATCCCAACATTATGGCCGCCATTTATAGATTAATTTTGTATTGTTTATATTGAATGTGTTACTTATTATAGATTGCTCCTGAGGTTCCGCAAGATAAGAGCCATTATTTTTGTTATGTGACTATTCAATGACATGTTGAAGTTTAGTATAAAAACTCAGAGATATTAATCTGTACTTTTATCTTACAAGAGCAAGTATAGATAAAGATATATTATCGAAAAATTGGGAATATGTCATAGGGTTATACAAATGATAATAAATTAAACTATTTCAGGTGAAGATTCAAGGCCAAAATGCTGAAATGTTGCTCTCAGCTTGCGAGCAATTTCTAGGCAAGTCTGAGCAGGAGATCCAGCACATAGCCCTTGTAACCCTTGAAGGTCACCAGCGTGCTATTATGGGATCTATGACAGTGGAAGAAATATACAAGGATAGGAAAATATTCTCCAAAAAGGTACTTCTCTATTATGTTTCAGTATGATTATGAAATAAATATTATGCCTCCGTATCAATATTTAGTATCCACACAAATAATTTAAATTTGGAATTCAAGCAAACTCTTCGGTATTATAATATATGGTATACATCTTACAGGTATTTGAAGTAGCTTCCAGCGACCTAATCAACATGGGAATAACTGTTGTCTCTTACACACTAAAAGACATCAGGGATGAGGAGGTATGTTGACGTAATCTTTGAACATAAGCTGTAAATAATTCAATTTCGATGTACTATTTATTTAATACACAATTCCTTTATTATAGCAATTCTTTTTCTAAATTGCTTCTTTTACATTGATTATGAAATATATTTTTAAAGCTGTTACAAATTTCTTTGTTACTTTTAAATTGTTTGTTGAACATTAGATGATTTATATACATCTTATACATTAGACGGTAATCTTTTTGTTCTATCACGGGAACAGGACGCAAAGGTATGTTCAATTAAAAATAAGTGTGAAATGTGCATTATATTGTTTTGCGCATATAATTTCAATGTATATATACTTATCTATTTTTCTGAAGCTGTGACATTATATTTATGTAAATATGTGTGTGTAGTACTAATGAGTAATTATATAATAAGTTTCCTTATGTACATATTTTTAAACTATGTGGTATCAGACATATTATATTATTGATGATGTTTTTTAATGAATTTATGTGATCTGATAGTATGCTAAAATCCGATAGCAATAGCCTAGTGGTTGAAAGCCAACCTCTTATTCGGAGAAACAAACACATAACCGTATGTATGCAGCCATTACTCCCCTTTGGTTTTAAACAGTTATATGCATATAAGTAATTACTTACCATTTATTTTAATGGTAAGAGAAATTTTCGTGTAGAAACCTGCGTGCCGGAAATAAGTTTTCTAAAGCCCCTAAAGTACGCTTAGTTAATTTATCACTCGCTAGCGCAGTGGTCTAGGATTTAAACTTTAATAATAAACCGCAGCAGTGGTACATTAATGGGTTGATGATATTATAAAAGGATATAAATGAACAAATCCGAGCACCTTCCATCCATCAATCAGCTCTTTGAGGTCCATTGCTGGACATAGGCCTCTTCTAAATGGCGCCACTCCAACCGGTCCTGTGCCTTCTGAATCCAACGGTTTCCCGCCGTCTTCTTAGGTCATCGGTCCACCTGATTTGGGGGCGACCTGCACTCTTTTTACCTAAATGTGGTCGCCTTTCGAGGAACTTTCTTCCCCAAACACCTTATTGTCCCTATTTTTGTGTAGAGTATATTGCAATAAAAATATGTGTTTTTCACAAACTTGAGTAAGTAACTAAATAGACTCCTTATATTTATAATGGCGTTTTCATTCCATTCATATTATCTCGACTTATCTTTCGCGTAAATGTGGTTCGCATACACTCGGGATCGATTTTTACAGTCAGTATCATTATTGAAACAGGAGTCTATTTAGTTATTGATTATGAAAGATTCCTTTGTCATATTACACGCTTCTATATAATGATGTCTCTTATATATATTTTAATATACACTTATAAATATAAACTACACAGACGCTTTTTATGTTAGGTCAAGTAGATGTAACTTGGGACTGCCAAAGATTTAAAACCAGATATGATGGCAGCGGCAGCTTTATATAAAAGTTAATGGGTGTGCAATATATAATGCTGTATAATAGCCGCTTATGTAATATGTTCAGCCTTCGCGCATCAAACTGGAATTAGCAAGGTGATATAAAAACGGCACTGCCACACAAAACACTGTTTTAGCTGACTGTTCTGTGATTGTTCTATGGATTTTTGTTTAAATATGCTTGTTTGTTTGACCTTTAAACACAACTGACTATGTACCCTTTTTCATGAAGGCCTAGCTGCCAAAGTAAGAAATATTCAATTACTAAAATAATTGCAGTATTGAAATATTTATACATTGGGACTTTACGATACATTACAATAATGCATTTTAATAAAATATCAAAATCATTATTTAATGGAACAGAGATGATGAATTCCAATATTTTGTTAATTTTGATATCTAAAGGATTTAAATACAAATCCACCACAAACGAAAGAAAACTTTATTCTATTGTAGAACGAGATTGTAGAAGTCTCATTGGGATTCATCCACATGGATTGGTGGGGTATGCGGGGAAGGTTGTTTATATGTGTTTTCTTACACAGGGATACTTGAAAGCGCTAGGTATGGCTCGTACGGCGGAGGTGAAGCGGGACGCCCGTATAGGGGAAGCAGAGGCTCAAGCTGAGGCCAAGATAAAGGAGGCGATGGCGGAGGAACAACGTATGGCCGCGAGGTTCCTCAACGACACAGAAATAGCGAAGGCGCAGAGAGACTTCGAACTCAAGAAAGCCGCTTATGACGTCGAAGTGCAAACTAAAAAGGTATATACATTCCTAGAAAATCGCCGGTAAAGTCCGCTGGACTTATCAAAAACAGTACGATAACGTTTCGAGTGGTGTGGAATTAATATTCAGAATACTCTGTGATACCTGGTCAACAAGTTAAATACTAATAGTAATCTTTTCAATGTGATGTGTATGATACGAGTGTAAATATCTACACTGTAGGAATGGTTTACTATTACTATAATGGTCGCAGTATCTCAAAGGTACCAGATAAGGCTCATAATAATATCTCATCGCATTTAAATTATTTTAACGAAAAGAACTTTTTGCCATGTATCTATTGATGGTAGATATTTAATATAATAAGAACTGATTGAAACTGTAATGATTTCAAATAAAAATAATTGAAACATTTGGAATCTGTATTAAAAAAAAAGAATTTAGCAAACAGGTGTGCAGTCCACGTCATGGTAAGCGGTCACTGCTGCCCATGGACATGGACATCTGTAAGCAACTTAATACGGAACAAGGGTTCCATCTGAAGTCAATCACAGATTCCTTGCTCTCCCGAGGCCTAAGTTGATAGCCTCATAAATAAGGGTGTAGATTACCTACTTGTAAGATTTTTAATGTAAAGTAAACGACAGGCGGAAGCGGAAATGGCGTACGAGTTACAAGCGGCGAAGACGAAGCAGCGCATCAAGGAGGAGCAGATGCAAATCGCTGTGGTGGAGCGTTCACAGGAGATCAACGTACAGAAATGGGAGGTGCACCGTCGCGAGAAGGAATTGGAGGCTACCGTACGCAGGTATTACAGGATTAAAGTCCTTGTACGCGGAAGCTGTGTTTCGCCTATAATTCGCGAAAACAAAAACCGTGAATGAACAGCAATTTTCAAAAAAGCTAACGCGAAAGCAAGGGGTCTACATCCGTTAATAAGTATTTTTTGCCGCGAATTAAAGAAAATGGTCACGAATTTTATGTCCACGAATATTTAAAAGGTGACTATTGTAACCTAGAATAAGGAACTTATACTGTGTATAAGTAACAACTGCAAGGTTGCAACTGTTTTCAAGGTGATATAACACGGGTTTGACCAGGGAGGTACCACCGCCACACCTATTTCTAGCCTGACCATGCTCCAGTCCTCGAGAGTAGCAACGTGTCTATGATAGACTTCAGATTGATCCCTTGATCTGTATGAAGCTATTTACGGAGGTCCATGGGCGGCAGGGACCACTTACCACCAGGTGAATTGCGTGCTCGCTTGCTAAATTGATTTTAAGAAAAAACTTCGTTTGACCGTCCATTGGCTACTAAATTAAAAATAGTGGCTAAATTAGCATCTTGCCGCGTATGCTTAAAAGTTCCTAATGCAATAGGCCCTATTTGTTGCATGAGCGCGTGACATCGTGTAATACGATTTTTTTCGAATACGAAGAACTTCGTCCTGTTAAAGTTCAGTATGTTAAAGAACTTAATAAAAAGCGTCTGTAATAGATCTCTTAGTCTTTTCTATTTGAGGCTTACTCGTATGTTTACTTACTTGACTATTGTAAACCTTAAGTTTGTCATACGATCATATTATTTCAAATCGATGTCTTCATCTTCTTCTTGTGCCACGCCAATTACTGAAAGCAGTCAGCTCAGCAAAGGCCTTTTTGTCTCGCGAGGCTAAACAGTTTGGCGGCACTCGCGATTCCTGTCCACTCTCGGATGTTTCGGAGTCAAGATTTGCGTCTCCTTCAGACTTTCTTCTCCCCTCCGATGTCTTCATAATGTAGTGTAAAACGGCATTATATTAAATAAATTTTTTTTCAAACATTGTATTATGTGATTGTTTTGGTTTTATTTGAATAAATTAGCACTGATTTCATTTTTAATTCATTTACAGGCCTGCAGAAGCTGAGAAGTTCAAGCTTGAGAAATTGGCTGAAGCTCACAGACTGAAAACAGTCCTGGAGGCAGAAGCTGAAGCCGAGGCTGTCAAAGTACGCGGAGAAGTAAGTAGCACTTCACAGACTACTGATAAATTCCAATTAAGTTAAACCCATTTTAACAATAGTTGTCTTGGTCATAGATGCGAGTGTCCAAAGTATACTCGAAAGTAATCGAAATATTAAAATTTTATTGAAACCATTTGCATCATGACATGGGTAAATTAGATTTTGTAATCTTTGTTGAATCGATTATGAAAATAAAATGTAAATAATGGATATATGAATTAATTATCACTGCTTTTTGGTGAAGGAAAACATTGTGAGGAAACCTATACATCCAGAGTTCTTTAAAAAAAACAAAGTTCTCGGAGGTGTGTGTAGTCCACTAATTCGCACTTGGCCAGCGCGGTAGTCTATGGTCTATAACTCTCTCATTCTGAGAGAAGACCCGTGTCCAGCAAAGGGGCATTAGTGGGTTGACGACGTATGTAATATTTGTATTTCAATCCTCTGCTTGTACTGCCAAGTATACAGGCTATATTGCTGCAATTTGTTTTACTTGATGTGACACATTTGGGACATAAAGTTGTTATGAATAAGATTTAGGAGCAGTGATAGCCTAATGGGTGAAACTGGGCCTTTTACCAAGGATCCGAAGTTTACAACCGAGGCAAGCAATACTGATTTTTCTCAATTTATGTGCATTAAAAAAATCACTGCTTTACCGCGAAACAAAATTTCGTGAGGAAACCTGCACCTGAGAGTTCTATAGAAAAAAATCGTGAAGGTGTGTGTGGCTATGGATAAAACTCTCGTATTCTGAGAGAAGGCATTGGGACAGTAACGGAGTTACAACGCAACATAAGATTTCTTGAACAGTATTTAATTTTAACTAAAATCTTAGTTATTTGACTATGGTACCTTGTATATATATATGAGAGCAAAGCGTTTATTAATAATCAATTGTTTCCCAGGCTGAAGCTTACGCAATTAAAGCAAAGGCAATAGCGGACGCAGAACAGATGGCGAAGAAGGCGGAGGCTTGGAAGGAGTACGGATCCGCCGCAATGGTCGATATGATGCTCGAAACTCTGCCCAAGGTACTGCTTATAACTTCCGAACTTCTTAAATATGTAATACTAAAAGTGGTAAAACCGTTTGAGGACTCTAATCCGGCCACGCTAATTCGTTGCCGGCCACTTATTGTTGTTGCTTTAACCAAATAGTAATAAATGACCTTTCAATCTATTTTTGCTATTTAAACTTAACTCTTTATTGTTTAATTTTTAGCTAATTCCCCTTCTAAAATGCGATTATGAGTTCTGTTTTTTTTTGACTGAAGTAGCTAACGAGCATGCAGTCCACCTGATGGTAAGTGGTCACTGTCGCCATGGACATCTGTAATCAACTTCATACAGAACATGGGTTCCATCTGAAGTCAATCACAGATGCGTAGCCACTCCCGAGGACTATGATGGTCGCCTCATGTGAAAGTGTGCCGGCAACCACTCCCTTCTATTGAAACGCAAGAAATGCTTCACGCTAGAAATAGGTGTAGCGGTGGTACTTCTCCGGTCGGACTACACTGGTTCTACCACCATAAGTAAATGTGATGTTTCCATTTCCGTATTCCACGTAGTTGGTATATCAGTAAATGCGATGTTTTATAATAAACTTCCTGTCGAAATCAGAAATTTGTCAATGAATAAGTTCAAAGCATTGATTAAGCTTGGGACTGAGAAATAATATGTATTATTAAATATATTTCATTAATGTTAAAGTGTAGCGTATCTTGCCAAACAGGGATCTCTTTTACTGAACTGTAAGGCAAGATACTGGAGCTAACTTTCATTACCATGTAAAAAATCATGATTGTAATTATATAAAAAAAGGATATAAATAAGAAAAAAGACAAACCCGCTGAGTTTCTTGCCGGATCTTCTCAGTTGAGGTCGTTTTCCGATCCGGTGGTAGTGTAAGAAAAAAAATGTAACTGACAATTTGTAAGTGCCCCCGTAGGCCTATACAAAATAAAGACATTTCATTTCATTTCATTTCATTGCGCGCCAGACCGGTATAGTAACCGCTCGGCCAAGAGGGTCGTCAAATATAGACATTTCACGGCACCTTCCACGTAGGTGATACATAAGTAAATGTGATGTTTCCATTCCCCAGGTGGCAGCGGAGGTGGCGGCGCCGCTGTCCCAGGCGCGCAAGGTGACGATGGTGTCGTGCGGCGGCGGCGAGGTGGGCGCCGCGAAGCTCACCGGCGAGGTGCTCAGCATCGTGCAGTGTATCCCCGAGCTGGTGAAGGGCGTCACCGGCGTCGATATCTCCAAGGTTAAGGTACGTCGATTGGACATGGTTGTTCTTGCACCTCATTTAGTTAAAAATTATGCTAGGATGACATCTAGAAATGGCTAATAAGGTCCATGCCGTCTTTACTATAAGGGCAATTGGAGCCAGTGGCCAGTACCCCATCCTCAGAGGGCCCCGAAGGACCGACAATTTTTCTCGCATTTAATATCAAAATATGGTCGGGCGCATTACACTTTTCTCGTTGCACGAATGTCGTTGGGGCCCTTTTTGAATGTAAATAAGTACATCATACTTTCTTTATATTCCAAAAGGGCCCCGAATTTTTGTGTGCCCAAGGGCCCCAGTATAGTCTAAGACGGCCCGGGATAAGGTACATGGACCGAATATGATATTTGTCGCACCCCAATAAATCAAAATACTAGGATGACACCTGAAATGGCGTATTCGCGCCGTACGGTACAAGGTGGTTCGATACCAACGTTTCGCGCCAGCTTAAACGGTTAAAGGTATCGTAACAAAATATCCCCCTGTAAATATTCGAGTAAGAGATCCGAAAGTACAGCTAACTTAAAATGCATAGTTTTTAATTTATATTAAATCATAGAGTTTACATCTAGGACGCGTTGTATGAAAACTCCTTTAGCACAGTCTTGATTTGAAACTCAATACACAAAACGAGACGAAGAGAATCTAACGTATACATTTACGAGATTTATCCTTTAATAAAATACACTACACTTCTGCCAAATTCTTGATTATTATTGAAATAGTACCGCGCCGTATAAAACCGCACATCGTAAAAGAGCGTACATGCCCTAGAATTCGCTAAAAAATCTAAAAAATATAGGGACAGCTAGGCTATGATTTAAGTGATCGGGCAACCTTTTCACGTTGAGCAAATCACATATATGCTGCTAGAAATAATATTGACTATATTCTCAATAATTCAACGAGGAAAACAGTCAGTCGCCCTGACATCTTTACCGGCGAAGAACTAAGCTAAATAATTACTAACTGACCTCAGCAATTCTCATTATCAATTGATTAGTGATTAAATGTATTGAAAATAAATATTAAATTGTTGGAGTTTAAATTGTTATCACTATTTTACTAAACATTTTTAGTAAGTTTTAAACGTGTAAATTGAGTGTAATTTACACGATAGCGTAACATAGCGATGTGAAATGAAAATTAACAACATAAAGTAATAAAAACGTTCTAATATATGCTACGTCACATATACACGTAACTTCAGTCGAGGTTCTAAACAATATTTGAGTTTCAATTTTGATTTAAGTCGCGTCCGGGAAATTTGTCAATGATAATCGAATTGTGCACCATTTCATAATACGATATTTTTCACGTGGGTCGGAGCTCAGGTTGCAATCTTAAATAACCCAAATCCAATGATTCTTGTTCTGAGATGAAATCCCTATAAAACAATGATTTAGTTAAGGGGTCCCAGGTCAGTTGTTTAATTACGTTTTACCGACATGGCTTAAATTAAAAAACGGTTTAGTTTTATTTTTGCACTAAATCAACGAGGATGAGTTTGGCTCCACATATTGTACAACTATTTACGTGTACTATGAATATACGAAGTTCACTACATCAGACACTGTAATTTAATTTGAAGAGAAAATAGGTAATTACCAACGTTAGTTAGCAGTATAAGTTTTCAAATTTCTCTTTTGGTAAGGCTATTATTGAAAACGGTTATAATGCTATATCGCCTATCAGCATCACTTATCAAGTTCATTGGGAAATTTTCAATTACCTCCTTTAAAGGGTTCTAGTTGGCTATATGGCTAATGGCTCTCCCGTCACCTGTTTTGAGCTTTTAAATGTTTTACACGTGTTAAATTTATGTTTCGTTTATTATCATTTCATTACTACATTGCAGATATTATTATACGTATACGTTGTATATTTATATGCCGCACATAAATAGCAACATATTCAATGTGTTCAATGCGTCATACTCTGAACGAAAACTTGTTTAACAGCTTAGAAACGAAATGTTGTAGTCATCTACTAAAATTTAATCTAATAAAATAAAATAAATCAACCGATTAAGTCATTAAATTTAATCGATTGTACGTCAAAAACAAAGATCGGCAATAATTAAAAAAACATTTGAAAGAATAAATAACCGACCATAGATAGCATTCTGTAGAATTTCTAGATTATTCTGTTAGATGTCTTTATACGAAATCTTAATAAGAGCGTAACTTATGATTATCGCATGCTGGTGTCGAGGTTCACGGGTCATGCTTGATTCGGACTCTTTAGATAAGGAGCACTATATGTCTTTATGTTAAGTGAGAAGTGTGACTTGTTGTTTTTAATCAATTTTAAAAGGAAATTGTAATTTTGCAAATACTACATTGTTAAATCTAATATTGCATTGTTAAGGCGATTTTAATCATTGCGTGAGAATGAGTTACTGAAACGGCAAATATAGTTTGCTATTTGTACTGAGCAAAATAAAATAATCTACTTGGAGCATTGACACACAACAATGACATGGCGCTTTTCAAGAAAGGTGTAAAAAGAGCTTTGGCGACTCCTCTGGTGTTGCAAATATCCATAGGCGACGGTGACTGCTTTCCATCAGGTGGCCCGACTGCCTTATCGTTAGGTCTAACTATATAAAAAAACAAGAACCTAACTTTATGAAGCTTTAAATCCTATTTGTTATAAATATTATAAATGAGATGGTTTGTGAATATGTATTTGTGTTTGTTACTCATTCACGCAATAACTACAGGTCGCAATTTGTTTGAAATTTGACAACACACGTAGTTTATGATCTAGATTAACATAATAAGATACTCATTACTTAACATATAGGTATCTTATTACCGTGACCGATGCGGGCGAAGCCGCGTGACTAACCTAGTGTGAACATAATACAGAGTAAACAAACTTCAAATGTATGTATGATTCAATTAAAAGTCAATTTCATATCAAGAAGTTTCAATCCGTCCAGATTATTTACGGTATTTTAACACACCTCATTCTAGATTATTCAACCTTAGCCAGATGTGCTCATAGTGTATTCACATTGTTTTCGAATTTATCTGTAATGAGGCTGTCTGTATGTCTAAATTGTTTCGAGAGATTTTATTGATCTGTTTAGAGATTAATGAAAAAAATAGAAACACGCTTTCTACACTCATAGCCTCACAGTAGGATTTTCTCCTGTGTCGTGGGTACCATGGACACACACAAGACGAATACACAAAGACCCAGACCCAGAACAGGAATCTAAATTCATCATTCAGATACCTGTCTGCCCGGGAATCGAACTCGAGACCTATTGCGTGTAGGACCGGTATGGTGACCTCTGCGCCACGCGGGTCGTCGTAGAAATTTGTATGTTTGTTATTTGTTTCGTATAGTTGTGCAGTTTATAGTATATGGTGTGCTAAGTAATAGTAAAGCACTTATGCATTAATAATATTTATGCATTAATATTACTTATGCATTAATTATTCCCGTAGTTAATAATTATGAGTTCATATCATACATTATGAGTTCAATTCAATGTTATTATTTAAACTCTTTCTTTCAAGAACATACATCGATATAACATTACATAATGCAACAATTACACAATACATAATCAAATAAATATATAAATACAAATTACAATTTACATACATATATGTAGGCACAATTGTACAAACACATTTAACTTGATATGTTCGAGATTATTTGTGCAATAAAACTTGTAATTTTAATACTTATGTTTTGTTATCCACCACTAAATAAGTACATACCTATTACTATATTTTTATTCGTATTTGTTGATATTTTCATATTATTCAGATAGTTGACATAATAACTACATTATTACATCATTATAACACAATTGTTTACCCTAATACATGTAAGAAATGTATAATTTTAATTGGATTGATAATTAAAATATTGTGAAATATTTGTCGTTATGGAATGTATTGCACAATTTTGTTTTTAAATCGAATATAGTTTATCTAAATAACGTAAAGCGCTTGAAAGTAATCGTGAAGTACATATCAAAGTCATAATTCTATTCTTACCAATAATATTTTTATTGTACTAAACCATTCACATGTTATCACTATTTTAGTTGGTATACGATTGTCAAAGCAACATTTATCTGTTTTTAACGACAGTTACTAACAGTCCCACTCGTGCGCGTATAAATCATACACAAAGACGATAAGTAACAAATAATTAACTTCTAGTTCATTTCTTTATAAGTCTAATGCTATCACAACTTAGGTATAAAGAGAATTCTCTGGTTATATCTAAGCACACTTGTAAATTGTTTCAAGTGTGTGTGGATATCAAAATCCCAAATTCTAAAGATAAGCGAAAAATACGAAAAGTTACAAGGCCGATTTTGATAAAATGAAAAATATATCATTCGACTGTTGAAAAATCTATGCATATATCATAGTGTTTATTAGTATCGGCTTCGTAATTCGTTTCAGCATTTTTCGTTACTCCTTAATGTTTTGAATTTGACCATCGAAGCACATTGCAAATTCATCCTAATTAGATCGAGGTATCACTAAAGCTTTGTCCTAAACACCACAACTTAACCATAAAGAATCACCTTTGCTTCATTTTAAAAAGGCTTTAATCATTGTTTCTTTTCCTTTGTGTCACTTAAGTATCAATTAAGAAAATCAACTTTAATTATACACTTTTAAAATCTTTTCAAAAACCTAGAAAGAAAGTATTTATATAAATGCCATCGTGAATAATAGCAACAGTCTTCATTTCTATGCCAATTTCCTTCGTAACTTAACCTTTGAAATTGTAGATTTTCCGTTACGTATTTTATGTCCTTAGTTGTTTTGATTCGAGAGTAATGTGTCGTTACTATGAAATGTTGTAATAATATTTTATTAAATTATGTTTATAATCAAAATCACAACGATAAAGGTTAATATGCGAATAAAAATTGTACTGTTTTTTTGTGTACACAAAGGCTCGTAAGCGGGGTATGTAAGAATGAATAAATTGTTATATTGCGATGTATTTTCGGAGATAATAGAGAGATAATCTTGTAACTATTCTTGGGAACCTAATTTACATTCATATTTTTGTTTCATTAATTTTAATGCAAAATGAATTAGTAGCTACTGTAACAGCTACAATTGCATTAATATCGTGTAAATATCTAAATAAGAATAAATTATATAGTCCGTTTACGAGCATTTATGTACTTTTCATTTTTTATTGTGTAATCGTGTATCAATGTGCTTGTCTGTTGGCTAACACAACTCTTGGTGGCTTGCTCGTGTAACTGCATGTGTGTTCGGTGTAGGCTCTCGCGGACCCCACGCCGGTGCCCACGCCCACGGTGCGAGGCGATTCCGCAAGGAAATTGCGATAACTTGCCCACTAACTAATGAATTGACAACTGCTCACCGAGGTAAGTAACGCACAACACCTAACCCAGTATCATTCTTAACTCGATTCTGTTTAATAGTAATAGCGTGTCATCTGTTAAATAATTGCATGTAAATCTATGTTAATTGTTCGTCTATATATAAAAATTGATGTCTTTTTATCTCTTACGCAATATTACGTCATTTATCCAATCGCCACGAATTTTAGGTTGTTGAGTACACTCCGTAGTATATCTATACTAGGATAGATTACGCGCGCGTTTGTAAACATTTTAATTTAATGTAATGAATTCTTGATAACAATGTCACTACAATTTGTAGACAGGTCGTGTAGAAAGATAATTTTGAACCCAATAGATGGCGCTGTTGTAGAGATCAACACCGTTATCAAATCCAGCAGTTATACCTAATCTTTGGTGCGTCTGTATAAAATTCTCGTGTCACAGTTTTTGTTGCGATACTCCTCCGAAACGGCTAGACCGATTTTTACCAAATTTTATATGATTATTCAGCAGGTCTGAGAATCGGCCAACATCTATTTTCCCCTTAAGGGTTGTCCACCCTTAACATTTTTTTTTTATTTTTTATATGGCAAACAACGTTTGTCGGGACAGCTAGTTTATTATATGTCTGTTTCGTTGAGGTTAAATAGCTAATATTAGATAAGCTGTTCTACAGTCTAAATTACATGACATGTACACAAGATATATGTATACCTACATTTTCTCCGATTTTTTTTATATTTTACTATTTTAACATGCTTGCTCATAATGGTTAAGCTTACTATTTTGGTATAGGTTCTACTTAGGTACTTAACTATTTCTATGTCGTGTGATCTAAAAGACCAAGCGGCATAGTCTATCTTTTAAAGTACCTACACTCACAAAAAACATTTTTATTTGATTAAGATTAGTAAAAAGCTATACATTTTGTTCGCGAAGCTATATTTTACAATGAATTAGTTTTTATACTCAAAATATGTGTTGTGTGGAACAGTTCGTACAGATTAAAATTATCTTTTACAATATATCATTCAAATAGTTTAGATGATATCAATGATACAAAATTACGTATAATCAAATTTCGTCCTAAGCAAAGCAAGCACTAGCCTAACACTCACGTTATTTTCACGTTATCGAATCGGCAAATAGATAAGGTACACCTTATTCATTCAAATATAAATGCTTGAACTCAGGCATACTTACTACTCTTTGCACACTGCTTGGTTTGGAAGCTTGCTACAGCCCGCTGCAACATCCTTTGTGTCCTACTGTAGAGCACGGGTCACTTGTCAAAACTGAGGGTGAATGTATATTGACGTGTTATGAACAGCTTCTGTGGAATGCTATCATCTTATTTATGACATAAAAATAAACATACTTAGTATTGTTTTGTTAAGCAAATCTACTTTTTATTTTCTTCGTTGGTAAATTTCACCCGAGTTAAACACGCACAGGTATAATGGAGACCAGTGCCTGTTGTGAATACTTATTAGAAAATTACCAAAATTATTAGAAAAATGGCGGTAATCGATCGACCTCCAAATTTTACCACAGAGATTTGTCGATGTATCTCCGCTTTTCTAACAATTCTGGTCCAAGTCAGTCTTATCCACGTTTTCACTAGGAACATTGATGCGTAACGTCTTCAGTAAGCACACAAAACACAGGAGTGATTTCTATAAGGACAGGTAAATGGCTTGGTCGTAAAAACAAATATGTTTTTTTTTTTAAAATGAGTCTACGACTTATTAGTATCGCCGCTTGGATTGCATAATAACACGTAAAAACGCGTTAACAGAAGAACCATGGAAAAATTGAACAATGTTTTACTGTCTTAATCTTTTAAGGGATGTAGTTAAATAATAAAAATAAATTAAAAGGTATAATAAAAATGATATAATGAATATATATATAATATAAATATAATGAAATGATTAAAAGTTAAATAATAAAAATGAATGATCGTGTACTAGGAGTACCAAGTTATCAATTTTGGCCTTCTTTGGATAAAACTGTATTTTTATGTTATAATTAACGATTATTGATTTGTGCGGTTATTCATGCAAAGCAGCAATATGTAGTGGATCGATAGAAAGTGTGAATGTTACTGCCAATGCCATTGTACAATATATATTTTACACAAACATAATTAGGTTTATATGTACGTACCAAGAAGAGCATCTGGATCGATGTGGATTACTAAGATGCTATTTATATCACATCTTAGTAATAAACGTACTTCCTTCGACTTTCAAAGGAATTATGATTCTATGTACCTTCTATTATTGTCCAGGTTTCAAATGTAACAATCACTGGCTAACGTCAATTATTACCAGAAGAAGTTATTATTTTTATTATGTTATATGGCTACATATAACTACGTAGAAACTTATTACGGTTATTGGTGTATTTCAGCGACCAGTGTTT
Source organism: Spicauda simplicius (assembly GCA_949699795.1). Taxonomy (NCBI): domain Eukaryota; kingdom Metazoa; phylum Arthropoda; class Insecta; order Lepidoptera; family Hesperiidae; genus Spicauda; species Spicauda simplicius. The sequence goes on from OX453056.1 coordinate 19,176,315, forward strand.
TAATACTTTTTGTTTAATTCACAGGAAATTCGTGCAGTGTAGGCGTGTTGCTGTGTTTATTATGAAGATGTTTAGTGTATAATTTGAAGTGAAAGTTAATACACTTTATTATTTTACCTCAATTACTCCATATACTAACGATATTCCTCCTGTATTAAGTAAATGCCATGAAACGTTATTTTAATTGTAAGATTATGTTAATTTTATAGATAGTGTCAACCATTATGATAAATTATTTAAATAAAACAAAATTTTGTAATTGGTCAAACGTATATACAAATAATTGACGATAAATTATAGAGTACGAAATTAAACGTAATTCATATATTTTCTTATAAATTAGATGTAATTAATGTATTCAGAAGACTTTGGTCATAGGAAAAGTAAGATTTTGCTTATAATTCAGAAAGCAAGACTTATTTTGATAGATAAAACGCGACCTATTGGGTCAAGGGGCTGCATTTATTTCATCAAGGGCCTTATATCTGAAGCGAAAAATCATTATTAATCTATCACATTATGCCAAACAATATATGGAAAACTTTTTTCGACATTTATTTCATTTTATCTAGACACGAGCGTGTCATTTTGCGGACTTTAATTATTTATTTTTCGTACATTGTACGCTGAATTTATTGTGATTTTTTAAATAATTCCATTATATTTTGTTTTAGGACTCTGTTTAATATCATTTATTATGTTAATATACTGTTCGAAAGGTCGCAGCTGGGATTGCAGCTTAGTAATTGAATTGATTTCTTACCCATATAGTTACCACGAAAAATCGACCAATCGCCTAAATGTTCTCAAAGTAGATGATTACAAATGACTGTTATACTTATAAAAATGATACCTATATTTTTTTATTTAGCTAAACTGTCGTTAGGGTATATGAAAATATTTGGTGTTCAAAAAGTGCAGTTTAGATTTCTAATAATAATAATTGTGATTTAGCGCGTTCGTAGACATTGTTGATGTCCTTTTCTAAAAGATTGATATACATTAGACGATTTTCACGTTTTTGAGTGGATGTTAATGATATTGTTCATTTTTTACACTTTTGAACTCAAGTAGACAATTTTTTTAATTGTTACCTATGTATATAATATGTTTTAAGTTCTGAATACGTAGGTAATGGCGAGTCATGTAGTGGCTTTGCGCGAATGTTCTCGAAATGTACGCCAGTGTCTGTTTTGGTTTAGAACAAACCTTTCCGGTAGGATCAAGATTTAATCATTGACCTACGAGAACATATATTAAAATATTTCTGTAAGTTGTGCTTGGAGTTACCACCAAATTTATTTCATTACAGTGACTTTAATAGCAACAATAAATCTTTCTTTTGAAGACTGCGATGCATTGAAGACTACTCTGGTGTTGCAAATGTTTAGAGGCTATGGTGATTTCCTATCATCTGGTGGGCCGATTGCTTACAACTGATTTTAGATAAAATTGAATTTAAGGGGTCCCTCAGGAAAACTGCATGTGCGCAGAGGATATGTTGAACTACAGGCGGTCGATGTGAACCTAGTTCCAACAGCGGTGGCCGGGAAAAAAATAAGGCCGGCTGGTCTCTGCTTTTCCTTACCCTGTGATTATAAGTAGGTATCCTCATTTATTTATTATCTATACTATGCGAAGTGGCAAATAGTATCTCCTAAACTCCTTATATACCTCATAGCGGTGGCAAATTGGACAGAATAATTCTTACGCACGCGGTTCATATGCAACTACTATAAGTCATTACTACTCTTAGTTATCTTAAAATAAATTTTAATTCATTTAGAAAATGTAGTTCGCAGTAGAAATTTAATGAATTTAACCATGATGAACTTTTCCCTTTTGAGTATGATTGTGGCGACGTGGCTGGCATTATAATAGAGGAACTGAAATAAATAAATAACTTCCTCATGCATGGTCAGTTTTTCACTGAAATGCAGTTGAATTTATCTCTCGCCGATAATTTATCACTTAGTTCATTGTGTTTGTTTATATCCACTCCAAGCGTGCATCTGAGGGGGCCCTTACATTAGCTTGCTAAATAACGCCGATTGATAAGAAATCACCGGGATATTAACAGAAATATATTGATTAAGAGTAATGTAATTACGGCTGAGTCTTGGAATCACTTATCGAGATCATATTAATTGAATATAAAAAAAATGCCTACATTTTATTTACTGGCTCAGGTGCCATAATATTTAATAAGTTATTTATAAACACCACTGCAACTGAGGTGAACTTGAAATTTGCTATCATATTATTAATTGAAGTTTAAGTAAAATCGTGTGTTAGCTGTAGAGTTACCTACCCGTGTAATTTCAAATTCATCACAGTTGTGATACTTAATCGAAATCAGATTTTATATTAAGTATTTTTTTTGTTTTTTATTACAAAGTTTATTTTTCTTACGTTGTCTTGTATATCAGTATGTTTTTTGGATATAATATGTATATTTATATATTAACTTTCACTGCTAAATATGTTATATATTGTGTCTTGTCGTCGTTTAGCACAAACTGTATAACTGCATATACGATTGCAATTTTGCTTTTATTTGTATGCATTACTTAAATATTTGTGAATTGTATCTCGTAATATGATGCCTGCATAATTTCGTTGTGTTTGCGTCAATTTAGAATAATGAAATCGAAATGAGGTAAACTCTTCGATTTATCTCTTTGTCTAAGTACACTATTTCTCAGCGAATGGGATAATTAAGCAACTATGTGCAACACTTAATGATAACTGTAGTTATTATTTATGTGGTTGTTCTAGCGGGTCGCCTCCCCAAAATGACGTTTAGAACTCGGCGCTGTCCAATAGGAAATTGAGGCACTGAGAGTGGCACAATTGTCTTTACTTTCTGTGTGGATCACGTTTTATTAATGTATGTATGTGTATTGACGTGGTTTTTATTCATGTATATTCAATAAAAATTTGCTAACTCAACTTTGTTTTACTGGTTGTACCTATACAAGTCATTCTTTTTGTCGCTATCAATAAATAATTAAAATAATAATTAAACATGTCAATATATGTCAATTACCTCTTTGTCTAAATGTGATTAGCTAGTGTAACGGTATGCCTTTAATTAAATTTCTCGACACGATTTATTGTATCAAAAATGATATGTCAATGTAATTTGAATGAAAATACATAAGATAACAGTAGGTAGGTACATCTTAGTAGAAAATTAAAATTAAGTAGCTAAGATACGTAGGATTATTGAAATTATTAGATTTGATATGTAGGGATCGATTCATGTAGCAATAAGTACATTAAAATATAGATACACTGTTTTATTTGGTTTCAATGTCCACTCACTAGTACAATTATTTGGATTTATTCGAGTATACAGTAATATTGAGCTAATATAAAAATGTGGTAGCATAATGTCAATAACGAATAAATTAAAAAATAAGTGACAATGAGTTGGTTCGACTTATAAAGACATACAAATGCACAGACTTATGGAGGTTAACTAAGAATCTACTCGACTGAAATAGTCCGGTTGTTCCTAAACTCTGGACCTATGTATAGTAGCTATAACACATATTACCGATTTATTTATTAGATAACAATTAATGATTTATGTTTTAAATAAAAATATTCATTTGTGCGCATTATTCTGTACGAAAGACATAATTTTGAATTTGTAGTAGTTAGTAGGTACACAATATATAAATACACAATATATAAGGTACACAATAAATTGTGAGTGACCAGGTCGACGCTTAAAAAAGGGCTTTGTGATTTTTTTTATTAAAAGACTTATTACAGTACAAATATATCTACATTTTCTTACATAATTTAATGTGACTGATGATCACAGCACAGTGCGCACAAATAAATGAAATAACCTACAGGACGTGACACAGTGCACCTAACAGTTATCGGAATAAGTTCAATATAAAATGGCATCTACAAATAACTACACTGGTATTATCTCTTCACTTATAATAATTAGGTATATGAAGAATAATTTAGTAAAAAAAGTAATAGATTAACGATCGCAGTTTTCTTTTCGGAGAGCCGTCAAGCTGTCAAGTACCTGGGGATGAAACCAAGAAACCGTTAATATTTTTTGTGTGTTAATTTTATGAATACTAAATATCAAAGCGGCCTAATTTACACGATAAACGACTAACATTTAAGCAAAATATCAATTGAATTAGTAGGTGAGTAATTCCTACTTTCATATATTTAGAAGTAAGTAACGAATTATTAGAATGACAGCATGTATATTACGATATACAGGACCTAACACTTTGTACCTTATAGCAACCTTGTACTACTAATTTGCAATACATTTTTTTAAATGTATTTATACAATACAGAACTCTTTGTAATCCATCAAACGCGATGCAAAAATAATCTAATTTCACCTTCAGGTAGGTAATTAGGCATAACAAAATGAAAGATAAAAATACAAATTACAATTGAAGAAATGCCTTGTTTATCTGTACTGCCTACGTAACGCTCAATACTTCATGAAAATACAATAAAATGAATAAGTATCATGAATCTATAGAATTAATTCAAATAGCACTGCAACCATTTTACTTATCGAAACGCCAATGAGCTACCTAACGATTAACCTTAACGATTAAACCGATCAACTTTAGCTGAGCCTTAGTGCATGGAAACATGTGAATTAGAAATTACTGTGTTGGTGAAAATCTATTTACATATGAAATATGGTTATTATTTTAAAAATGGAAATACCAAGCAAGCATGCAGTCAACCTCATACAACAACCGTTAAAAGACAAGATTATTGTAAGCTAAGCCACAGACAACTCGTTAACTTTATAGATACGCCTTGGATAAGTATGCGTCTCCTCCAATACCTTTAATACCTGAACTCCTAAGAACTTTATACCTGCTGTCGCTATTAGGTAAACTTATTAACTAGAATCCTACTGATACTTAGTTGTTACATACATAATTTGGCGCCAATACATTTGTAAGTATTTACTATTTTTACTAAGAAATAAAATACTGATATGTAACATTTAAAAATATGAGTAAAGGACGAAAATAAATTTATTAAATCTTGCCGCAAGTGGCGAAGGTAAACTCTAGTAATAGAAAATAGATTTTGGAAATAAGTTATGCAGACAAAGTAATGACAAGAGGAATCTGAAAAGGCTTTGAGGACTACGTTCTTTTGTATTTTGGGTCCCTTCTATCAATCATAAACTTTCAGAGCAGCTTGTATATAAATGGGCTGTAGCAAAGATAGGTAAAACTTATGGGGAGTCCTATGCTATGAGGGTGGCCAAAGCTAACACCGTCTGAATATGTCGCTTCTATGTCGTTAAGTATGGGTTTTACAATGGAAATGAATTATAAAATTATATTTGTTCTTTCATTTTCCTATCATAATATTGTTTCAAACTTATGCGTACTATTTTCTCCGTATGTTTGACTCTCTTGGAGTTTTAAACGAAGCGCTCCTTTATTTTGCCATCAAGGTAGAGTATGGCTAATTCTTGCAATCTGACAAAGCATTTCTTACGTTCTGTGGAAAGTTGTGGTTTCCGGCTAACTTTCAAATAAGACGTCCATCTTAATCCTCGGGAGAATCGACGTACGTGTGAATTATTTCTGATAGAACTACCTATATAAAATTGCTTTTAGATTTCTATGGCCGACAGAGACCATTTACGATAAGATGGACTGCCTTTTAAAAAGATTTATTTACGAAAGTAATTTGCGCGAAAGCAAGAATTAGGTAGGTTTTTAAGAATTGTGTAAAGAAACGAATCTATAGGTAGGTACCTATTTACATGAAGGGTAGCAGGTATAGATATAACCATCGCAGTTTTACCGATTATTTGATAATGATTATACTCCACTCCTGGACATAAAAAATAATTCATTAATAACATAGGCAATTAAGTAGTATAGAAAAAGTAATTATTAAAATTTCTGCGATATTTGGCTTTTAAAAATAGTAAGTAGATATTGCCTACGTAGATACATATAAGAATTCTACTTTTAATAATAATACAATCGTAATTATGTAATATGCAGGTATATTGAACTGGTAGGTTTCGGAATCCAGTAATCCTTATACAGAAATGAATAGGTACGAATGGAAGAGTTAATTTTGCAGTACCGCATACTGGGATTTAATGAAATCTTAAATGAGTGTAGGAGTTACAAAAAAGCCATAATGGTTGCAAAGAATGTTATCATAACAGATTTATAGTCGTCACGCAACCGATTGAAGGCATGAAACGTAACCTACCGAGACGTAAGTATGTATTATTTTAATTAATATTGCATATCATCGCTTATCGAACAATATCGCTCAATTCGAAATTTGGCAAGTTTTATGCAACACCAATAAATTTAGAATAAAAGGTGAAAAAGATGAAAAAATGTAAACACTAGCACTCAAAAATAGTTATGATCTATAAACAGTATATTTTTCATAACTTATGTCACTTATGCAGAATCTTCATCATCATCTAGAAATGAAATATTTATGCAATTATATTTCGCTCCCTCCATAAAGTCATAGACCAGGGTAGAAGCCTTTAAAAATAATAAAAAGTGAAATAAAATCGTAGTAGGATGAAACCCATTAGAAAAGGAGGGGAATATTATAGAAATGAAGGGAAAAATAATTTACGGGCGATCTGAGGTCGGGAAGGGGATGGGGGTGAGTCTTTAAGGGTAAAAAACGGTTTTTCTCGATTTCCGGCAAAACTAAAAGTCCAATCGAAAAAAGTCAAATGGCAAAGTTGTAGGTAATAAAAAGATCTAAAACTTTTGTATTTACACTTTTTTCACATAACCTCAAAATTTATGTGAAAAATTCAAAAAACCAAGTTTTTGGTTTTTTATTTTTATCATTTACAATTTTTTTTTTTTTAACGAAATTTGGCGAAAACTTACCTTTTTATGTCCCAAATACGCTCTAATTTATTTGATTAAAAATATTTATTTTTTCACCTTATTTTGAATTAATATCGAAAAAACACCCTAATTTTCAATCGAAAACTCACCCGTCAAAATATCAGTTTTTTCAAAAAGTTGGTATGTTTTCTATTCGTTGAAATCTCTTCTTTTTGATGGTGAAAAAAAAATATATATGTTACTATAGTAAATCTTCTCAAAAAAAAAACATTATTTAATTTCAATCTTTAGGTTACGTTACGTTAAGCATACTATTTTTTAAAGAAACTATTACGATTTTTATGTTTGAGTTGATTGATACAGACAAAAATAGATATAGTAATTACCTTCCTATACAGATTCGAATTTTTGTCTGTATCAATCAACTCAAACATAAAAATCGTAATATTTTCTTTAAAAAATAGTATGCTTAACGTAACGTAGCCTAAAGATTGAAATTAAATGATGTTTTTTTTTGAGAAGATTTACTATAGTAACTTATTTTTTTTTTTCACCATCAAAAAGTAGAGATTTCAACGAATAGAAAACATACCAACTTTTTGAAAAAAGCTGATATTTTGACGGGTGAGTTTTCGATTGAAAATTAGGGTGTTTTTTCGATATTAATTCAAAATAAGGTGAAAAAATAAATATTTTTAATCAAATAAATTAGAGCGTATTTGGGACATAAAAAGGTAAGTTTTCGCCAAATTTCGTTAAAAAAAAAAAATTGTAAATGATAAAAATAAAAAACCAAAAACTTGGTTTTTTGAATTTTTCACATAAATTTTGAGGTTATGTGAAAAAAGTGTAAATACAAAAGTTTTAGATCTTTTTATTACCTACAACTTTGCCATTTGACTTTTTTCGATAGGACTTTTAGTTTTGCCGGAAATCGAGAAAAACCGTTTTTTACCCTTAAAAACTCACCCCCATCCCCTTCCCGACCTCAGATCGCCCGTAAATTATTTTTCCCTTCATTTCTATAATATTCCCCTCCTTTTCTAATGGGTTTCATCCTACTGCGATTTTAATTGGTTTTAAAAATTATCGACCCTGGTCTATCAGCGAATATTACATAAGCGGTGTTGTTCGATATGCGACAATATTGAAAATATACTTAGATACTCGCCATTTGTAATCACATAATGCAAATTCAATCATTAAATAAGAAGGATATACAACTGCCAATATTGTTGCGTGCCCACTAGAGAAAGTAGACCATGGAGAAACTCAAATCTTAACTAGGTTTCTGTTCCAATCCTTATGTAAGACGAAAAACTTGACCCAAGCGGTTCGGTAACACTGAATATTCAACTGTGTTATATCACTCGAATACGGGTAAGCTTAGGTTAATATAAGAATACAATACATAATAATTAAGGTCTCATTATTACTTTCAATTTGTAACCCACCACCAAAAAAAAAACAGTGAACCAACCTTAGCCTACAATAAAAGCTGTTTTCTCCTCCAGATGCGGTGAACGAAACTGCTTGGATACAAGATAAGTCTATTATTAATTACGCAATAAGTATCTAAATAGTAGAAATATATCTAATTTTGAAATTATAAAATTAGTGGGTCCGGTGGCCAGAGGGCACGTCGACGTGCTGAATTTTTTCTCGGTAAAACAATGTTTAGAGTCCAAAAATCTTTTAAAATGGAACCAACTATATAATCACATACAATTTAATCGCGTATGCGGTTTCGGTGATCATCGTTTACGAAGGAAGTACACGTAATTTATGGATATTTAGATAAGATATACGATGTACATACCCATCGATCAAAAACTAATTAGAGACAACAGTTATATTTAAATGAATTACCTATTCGATATATTATTACGAATTATAAAGAAAATGTTTTAATGACGCCAAGTCTGGATACATATTATCATTAATTCACAACCGACCTACGAATACAATCGACAAAGTCTGGTAAAGTTATTATTCCAAGACAATATGATCTAGAATAGCTTATTGATTTGAATTATCCCTTTGTAAAAACAAAACAAAACTAACTAATAAACCTCAAAGCAGAAGTCCTACTGTGTTAAAGTCAGATACACTGAATTATATTGACACGTTTTAGTGCGACGTACACATTGAAGATGCTGGCGCAGTCACGGAATATCTAACATATTATGTTGTATATTATACAATGTATGTATGTACCGATATACCACGTTGTAGGTCACCGTATAGTGTTGCATTATGAATTGAATAAATCAATAAGTGCCTCATATGAAAATCACTAAAAGCGTATTGGTTTAAATTATATCAATTATAATATAATATAGATTAAAATTAGCCACCATTAATAAATCACAGTATAATTTTTGATAGTATTACTTTATTATAAATATACCTACAATTCTCATTTGTACAGATGTTATATATTACTTTAAAATTTATTTATTTATTTACACTTATAAAAATCTATTCCTTTCTACAATAAATAATTTACACATGATTTATTTGTCAACGTATTACACATTATGTGTTATATGAGGAAGGAGGAAAACTCTGTACTGTGTTACAATTGGCCAGTGACGCATTTTTTCAGTCGCATATTTAGCAGCAGTGCTGGCGATGCTGCGAATAAACATTCTTATAATAATTTCCTAATAAAATACGATTCTAAAATTAAAGTTATACGATGATAGAGATGTAGTACGGTGCAGCTATCAAGGTCCCGAGATAGGGTACTGTAACGTCCTAACAAGCGACACACCAACAATATGCGACAGCTAAATAACACTATTTAATTGGTAAATTGTCGTTATGCACGAATAGCCCACTGGTACATTCTCGTACGTACTGTAAATATCTAAGGTGAAATCTAAGATCATGTAAATCATTTCAGATAATGGACGTAATACTGAATAATACTTTAATTACAGGTAAAACCCCCAATTAGTGTTCGCAAACAAATTACATCTGTTATAATGCAATAAAATATGTCAAAATTACCAATGGGTATGAATGATACTTGATACTGATCACACGACACATTCCAATACAATTTTAGGGACGTAAACTTCCTGGGAATTCCCATATAAATTTATTCTACGAGTCAAAATAATAATAATTAATGCAACATTAGTCCTTTGTGAATTCCCTTAACATTCTTTGTAAAACTTACTAATATTATAAAGATGAAGACAAATTGTGATGTGTGTGTTAGTTATTAATGGCCCAGTGCCGTAGCGTGGTGAGGCGAATATTTTCATGGCCCGGCCCCTTGGGGAGCGGCAAAAATTGCTCTCTTTTGTTATGTAACCAGAATTTACTGTAAGTACAAGATACTTTGAAACTCAATTTGCGCCCCAAGGTGACAAATTTGACGGGCGGCAGAGTATTTGTTTTACCAATTTTTTTGTCTTCAAACGGTACGAACAGGTGTCAAAGATTATTTAGATTTCACATTTTTTTCTCGCCGTTTGAAATATCTGAAAGGGTGTCCGCGAATTCCATTTCGGTCCCGGGCGTCATAACCACCACGCTACGCGACTGCTTATGATAATGAGGCTGATCTGGATGTAATTTGGCACAAACATAGATTATTGTCTGAGATGACATACATTAACTATTTTTAATCGACGAAAACAACGCGAGTCCCGTGGTTTAGATTTGTTTTTGTTTTTTACAAATAAACGGTTGACGTGTTTTTGTACAGGGATTTGTACAGTAACTTCCTTATCAGAACATGAAATGGACTATTTTTTATTCCGGGAAATTTGCAATAACCCTCTTATTAGGAGTCGTCATATATGCCTTATAAAATACATTTATTAAACTATTCAGGATTTTACATTTTAAGTAAGTAATATCTTTTGCTCAATTCGTATTGACTCTTCGAATATCATTTCTCTCTTTAAAAACATGTTTTTTCGTTGAATTGATTTAGATATACATATATATTTTTAATTGGAATGAAACCGCGAGTATAACTAGTTGTAGATAATAAGAAATTGCACGCAAAAATGCAAATTTCAGTACCAATTTTAACGGTAATTAAAAATATGTACCTATACCGATACCTACTCGTATTACGTACAAAATGTACAAATGTAAATACATCTAGGTACTTAATTACCACAAAATACGCAAAAATGTGTATTATCAGTTCTTATCTAACAGTGTGACGGCATTTGTGGCGTCATAAAGATTTTAGTAGTCGATAAAATACTACCCACAACGGTATTTACATATTACTAGTGCGTCACGAAGCATTTTTATAGCACTTTACTTTTTTCGTTTCGTATAAAAATTTGTAAATACATTTAATTTAGTCCCAATTAAAAGCTTAAAAATAGCAAGGCTGGGTTTAAACTATCTAATCAATTTAATTAAAAATTAAGAAAAATCGTTGCATATTTAATTTTGTGCTCTTAAATTTGTAACCGAAGTAATTACGTTAATATTTTTATGTGTATACCTGATGCTCATTTTGGCACTCAGATTATAGTTTGTTGTATGCCACCATTTTATATTAAAATTACTACCTAGATTACAACTAATTCAACTAAAAAAAATTTTAAAATTCAATTGTATCGAAAAGATTTGTGAACTTATGTTTGGTCATGGTAAGATCTTTGCTTAAGTATAATTTCTCGTATGTACATCAAATATACACAAAGTTGTAATGTTCACAAGGTTTTTTTTTTTAATTAAACCAATATCACTGAATGTCTGTTGGAATGCTTTAGACCTTTAGCCTAAAGGAACAAGTATGATTATAATAATTGATTACGCAAATGCATAAAATATTTAAACAATTATATAAATTTCATATATCTTGAGAAACTATTAATAAAATAAATAATATCAAATACAAATTAGGTTCTAAAACATTTTGTACATTAAAAGTATAATATATGAAATGTTTGAGAACTTCATTTGAGCTATCTATGTAAGAATATGTCTACATAACAACAGACTTTATAACATGTTATATTGGGCAGGGTATATATACATATAAAACATGCAATAAGAACATGGAAATGAAAAAAGTGGTTACATAAATGAAATATTAAAGTCGAAAGTGAATATTTCAATTATCCAGTTGACAAGTATATTTAAGTGTAAATAAATAATAATCAATAGCTTTTGTGAACCGTTTGGAATGGTGTGAAGTTTCTTCTTTAGAGATCATTATAAGCAATATTATATAAATAACAAAATGATCAATCCTAAGCATTGATATGAATGTACAGGTATGCACAATAATAGAAGTAAATTCTACAAGTGGCACGTCTATTTGAGATTGTGCATAATGCAACTAATGCCTCTCATTTTTCCTGGATAGTACGTACTGACACATCTATTTACATAGTTTCCATCTTATAGTTATACTTTACCATATCCATGCTTGTACCTGCGTTTTCTGTAAAAACGTTTAGAAAGAAAGAATTTTACAACTAGTATTATAATAATAAAAGAGAATATGTACAGGAGGCTTAACATTCCAATGTCCAAGTTGGAGAAGGGACTTGGCATGGTGGTGGCAGATCTTGCACTTCTCGCATCTTGAATGTTCTTCATGCCATACACTTTTTGCAGGTACTGATACACTTTAGATAAGTCCCAAGCACCACGATTCTTCCTGCACTCCGGACATTTAGTAGGACTGGGAAACTGTATTTTAGGATGGGCCGGATCATCTGTTACATCACCAGACAGTCTTAAATTCACTTCATTATGAGAAATCCATAACCAAAGCACAGCCTTATCATTTTCATTAACATCGAAGATTCTATTCCTGGCTGCCATTTCTTGGAAATGCTGTGAGCAATCCGTGCATCCAAAGAAATGCTTTACATATCCATGCATAGCTCGTAAAACCTTTGGCCCCTCGGTACCTGGTTTATCAGCTGCATTAACTGTTAATGTGTGGAATAGTGTCCAAAGGCCACAGGTGTAACCACGATATTTTGGCTGGCTACCTTTACATCCGATATATTCAAGATTGGTAGAGTAGACCGGTGCATGAACAGTTTCAAGCCTCTTTACTACATCATATATTTCACTTCCTCCCCACTGAGATTTTGTTCCAAAAGTATTGCGCAAATCCACAATATACTCTCTAAGATTGCCTCTGAATGGGAATGAAGTTATTATGACATCCAGGTACTCCAACAGAGCATGTAAGGTATCCTTGTCTAATGTCTTATGTCTAGTAATCTCTGTATGTAAACTTGTTTTTAGTGTTTTCTCTAAGTCGTTGTAAAATACCACATCAGAATCCAAAGATAGTAATTTATCATCAGAAAAATCATTTCCATACATTCCTTGACTGTCTATGTCTCGAACTGGGAATGCATAATTATTTGTTTTTAGGAAAGAATTGATAGCTTTTAACAAATTTTGTTTGGTTGGATTTTTGGGGGTAAGCAAAGTAGGTACGAGAGAGGACCCAACAGCCACCAAACCAGGGAAGTTATTATTATTATTTGCAACTTCTGCTAATTCACTGTTATCATGGATTCTTTTTAGTTTAATATTTGGATAATCATTTATATCAAATGCAAGTTGAGAGCCTATAGTTGAATTTTCTCCTTCAAACACAAGAAAAGTGTAAAGAACATTTTTTGGCACATCACGGACGGCTGAAGCATATGTGGCATGCGCCTCTATATTTAGAGAAGGTGCTGATGTCAAGCGGCCCATTGCCTGTTCTGATTTCATTTTAGCTATAAGTTGGTCTTTCAATTTCTCGGCTGTGTCAGTCTGCATCCTGTCTCCAATATTCGATGCGGCCTTTATGTAATTTTCATGCAAGTACCTTAGTGAAGGATAGGCCATTACTTCATACTGTCTGCATATTTCATTATTTTCTTCCACTGAGCAATCAAGAACAGCCAATTGAATAATATTTTTCCAAGGCTGAATATCAGTAGCTAAACTTTTGAATTTTGGAGCAAATGCTCGACAGTGCCCACAGTAGCTGTTATAAAATTGAACCAGAGTTGCATGTTTTTGTCCATAAACATTTTTATCAAAATTTTTGATGGTTAATACGCGAACATGATCCGCCTTACTGTACAGTCCTTGCTCGTATACGTCGTCGTTCTCCGGGACCACAGCACCTTTCACTACATCAGTCACTAAGCTAATGGATAGCACTAGCACATGAAGCCAATACATTTTAGCCCTTAAATGCAGCGAGGAATGTAACCGTTGACACGCAATACCTGCCACCTCCTATTTAAACTATCTTGGATAAAAAGGAAGACTAAGCTTTATCTCGAGAACTTCGCATAAACTTCGATACGTCATACCTACATAATCACTTCTTACTAAATAAAACAAAAACCAAACGAACCAGACAGGCAACTCAAAAACTGACGTTACTTGGTTACTGACAGTTGTCGTGATTGTCGTCGGTTATGTGACAGTTTCAGTGTTGTGAAATAATCGTATTCGATTGTTCGTAATTTGATTAATGTGTAATACGATGTGAAAAAATCTGTCTACTTAAGGAGTATATTTTAACGCTTAAAATAAATTAGGTTTAATATGAAAATGTGTTTTTATTTCTTGTTATATATAACAATATGTAATACAGGCATTACTTTAATTTTGCTTGCTTTCTCAATGATGGCAACACTAAAAATTATCGATTGATTGTCTGTCTTTTCGCCGTGAACTTTACGATTTGGTCACAGTGATTGATTCTTGTGATGATAGGAATTTTACTAAAGTAGTAATTCAAGTGTTTCAAATTAATACGTTTAAAAAACATAAACATTGAATAGTGAAGTGCAATCGATACGAGGTTCCAGTTTTGTAAGTAAATTTATTATTAAATATAATAAGCCATTAGCAAATGGCTGACTTCTATGAGGGTAGTGTACCTTGATGCATTTTGGATGAGCGTTTTAAAAATATTACGTCTTAGACGTTGTGCGCGTCAATGGTAATTCTTTAATAATCATCATATTCGTGGATATAGATAAATATTGTACTATGATGTGGCCATTAGTGCTTTTTTTAAGTAAAATATGTTGTGTTTTAATTAGTAATACTTATGTTTTTACACACCCAGTACTCCAATCCTGCTAATATTTTAAAATCTCATATCATTCAATCTCATGTTTAATTTTACTTGACTGCAACAGAAGGAAGGCATTTCACATGGGTAGAAAAAAATATATAATTTTAGTAATGTTAATATTTTAATATGTGATATGAAATGTACATAATATACCTATTTTTAATTTCCTTATTCCATATATTTCAACCCAAGTGCCTAGACCATATATCGGTTCAACTTCAATCGGTTCAACCCATTACCGCAATGGGGACTCTACCCTGTAGTAGTTCTAGGTACCTGGGTAATAATCTTAATAAGATATTATTATGTAAAGGTAACCTTGCAGCAAAATTTTAATAATAATATGTTCTCATATTTGTTATGACCATTTTTTGAATTTCTGTTTGCCGATATTTCAACCTATACTCGGGGCAAATTCGATCTGGAATAAATGTAAACAAACCATAAAAATTCTTATGTAGGGTTATCACCAACTTACACGAATTTTTACACAAATGCACTTTATATTCAACCAAAGTGTGTATAAAATTTTCGCGAAGTAATTTAGTTAACGAGAGTTAATTAATTAATAAATACCAACTGCAAGATAATATGCTAAAACCAGTCAAACAAAATTTATTTACTATTATCGTCATTGTATAACTAACGATGTTACAACCCTAATTCCATGAAGGGATTTGCAACCTATTATATGTCACAGGTTAATGTTAATAATAGGTAAAAGACGGCTGATAAAACAACAAAAAGTTGCATTCCCCTGCCTGTCAGTGGTTGCTAGGCAACGCTTTGTTATTAAACATTCCATATCGAATTCGCCCCGAGTATAGTCCCAACACCATTTGGCTGTGACCACAATCCATGAAACTGGGTTGAAATATCGGCAAAAAGCTATTCAAACCTGCATATTGTGAGTACCTGTACATAGTTAAAAGGTTCCACAATAATATTAGCCTAAAATTATATATTACAAATAACATTATATATTACAAATAACATTCCGATCAACTATCTAATTCCTTAGGAGTAGCAACATTTCTGTGATTGACTTCAGATAGTAACCATGTTCATGTTTACCGAAGCAATTTTCAGAGATATTAATATCTTATATTTCAAACAGAGCTTTCCAAGTGAGACAAGGAGAAGCATACTCTGATCTCAAGGAAATAAAAGTGCCACAAGGTAGTGGTGTGCCACAAGGTAGTGTATTGGGGCCGGTCCTGTACATTTTATACACCTGTGATATCCCAGATACTGAAAATAACATCTTCGCAACTTTTGCTGATGATACTGCTATCATAGCTGTGAGGGATGATCATGCTGAAGTATCGCAGAAATGTCAAATAGCTATCAACAAAGTAATAAATTGGACAAGGAAGTGGCGCGTAAAGCTCAATGACAACAAATCAGTACATATTGATTTTACAAATAGGCGTCATAATTACCAACCTATATACATAAATAATACACCTACACCATACACAAATACAGCCAAATATCTTGATATGACTCTTGACGCGAAGCTGCGCTTGAGAGCTCACATCAAAAAAAACGGGACGAGTTAAAGCTCAAATACAGAGCTATGCATTGGCTGCTGGGGAATCATTCCTTTTTGTCTACAAATAATAAAATATTATTATATAAACAAGTCCTAATGCCAGTATGGACATATGGTATTCAACTGGGGTTGTACCAAAACAGTAATGTAGAAATCATTCAAAGATATCAAAACAAAGTATTGAGGGGTATTGCTAATGCACCTTGGTATGTCGACCTAGGGATGTCCCACCAAAATCGGGAAGTCTGGCAACCCTGCTCAGTAAGTACACCCGTCCACCGAAAAGCTAGAACTTCTTCGTGCTTGAAATAGGTGAGCTGGTGAAGTGGTGAATCTTCTCAACACTTTCGTGCTTCCCCAAAGGGTGGAACAACATTCATTATATCACCTTGCCATACTTCCATTGAACCAGTTCGAGTCAATTGAACTTAAATGACAATGTTACCCAATTAGTATTAATTACTCCAGCTGAAGGCAGCAGCATTTCAGTAAGCACTGTTTGTGCTAAGGCTTCTCGTAACCAACTGGATGAGTTTGGCATTGGTAGGTCGTAAGGAGGATCTCGATGAGATATTAACCATAGGGTTCATAAATTAGAATTATTTTAATAAATACCAAAGCTCTATTTTGGTTCAGGTCTACATCTACATGTCTGCATATCTATGACTGAATTTAGCCTTTAGATATTTGTAAGCAATTTCATACAGGGATCTATATGAAATCAATGATAGATGCTTTTCTACTACAGAGGTCTAAGATGGTCGCCTCAGAATCATTTGGCAACCCAACTCTTCCAATGAACACAAGATCTACTTCCTGTTAGATATAGATATATAAGTGTAAATAAGATATATTCTGCACTAAACTAGGGTGTCAGACTTTTTTGTTGCAGAAACATCTTGTTATCAATGTCATCTTGGATAGGGGTACTTTTTGGTGTATTGTTGTTTGGGCTAGTCTTGCAGACCGCTTAGTCAATTATTCAGGCATTCATTGTCAACCCATTTTTGGCCCATTGCTAGGCACGGGTCTTCTCTCAGATTGAGAGAGCTTTAAGCCATAGTCCACTGGGCTAGCCAAGCGTGAATTAGTGGACTTCACACACCTCTGAGTACTTTTTTTTAAAGAACTCGGGTGTGTCGGTTTCCTCACGATGTTTTCCTTCTCCGTAAAGCAGTGATAATTAATTTCTAATATGCAAATAATTTTAGAAAAATCAGTGGTGCGTGCCTGGGATTTGAACCTCGGACCTCCCTATCGAGAGGGCCAGTTTCAACCATTAGGCTATCACTTTCAGGAAGAGACATAGTATTGTTGGTTAAACTATTTATGGAAATATTGTGTTTGTTCTAGATTCAAATGTATGTAGGACTAACAAGTAAAATATAACAGAAAAATTATACTTTATAAATTCACACAGTAAAGGATTTAAGTTTCAAATGTAAACTTTAGCAAATATCTAATATGTGGGTGTGTAAAAACATAGTAGTGAGCTACAGGCAAACTAATGTACTATAATAAATACCTTTTAAAAAGTATTTGTGCAATGTTCCCTGTACTCTTACAATACTCCTCTTTTACAATAAAATTGTATTCAATATTTAGCAATATAATATATTTTCTTGTATAAGAATCATTCCAATTTTTACAGGATCATGTCGCTGCGCAATATTCGCAAAGTATATGGTGGTACTCAACTACCACCACCAGGTGAAGAGTCAGATGAAGAGTACGAACCTGCATATACTCAGAATCACGCAAAAAGTATATATGCAGGAGTAAGTATACATTATATGTGATTATTTTATTTAAATTCTACTGTTAATTATATCTTGTCTACCACTATATTTTTATTAATAACATTAAACCAAAATGTGCATTTCATTGAAAACAAAGTTTTATAATGCAAATAATTAAATCAGTTAATTGTTTAAGTTTAAAACTTCAATTCAATTATATATAAAGGAAATTTTTACATTTGTTTATGGACGGGATAGGTATTGTTCTAAATATTAAAATATGGTTCCTTGGATTCCACAATTTGTTCAAGAGGTTTCCAAGAAGTTGTGTTGAAGAAGTGGGTTTTTATGTTACGGACATAATTTTATTAGCATTAAAAATTATATATTCTTATTATTTATATCATACAGCCAGATTTTATTATATGTCACACATTATTTCACAATGATGGGAAGCGTAAGCTGTTGCGTTAAAATTTTCATAAATATAGGATAGTTCAATTGTATCCTATCTTAGGTTTAATTGTTATTGCCAGTTTACAATTTAAATAGGATTTATGCAGACTAAAAGTCATCAGACTTATTTGAAAATAGGATTTGTCTTATTTATGCCAGTTATTTTTATATGTTGACTATTATAACTAAATGCAGTAAAGTATATCATGCTTATCGACGCAGTTCTTTAAGAACTAAGGTGCGGTATGCATCTTTATGATAATTAGGCGTTTGATATAGTTCATCAGTACCACACCATACAAGCCTTGCTGTATGTGTTTTCTAGTAATATTGCATTGCACGCTTGCGATCTACAATAAATTGCTTGCAAATTTTTCATCTCATTAAAGCTCGCTAAAGCGTATTGATTGCAAGACTGCCATATTGTGCTTATGTTGATGTGCCACATAGCAAAGTGATTTATCGATTTGCGCTGTTTGCGCCCCCTACTCGTTAGGGGTTCTGTAAGTTATAAAACGCAACGCTGCTCGCCGTGCATTGAGACGATATCGTACATCATAAGTATAAACAAAATAACTGCTGTGTATAAGATTAAATATCGTATAACTCCTCAGCTACAATTTTCAGATATAATAGAAGTGGACGTCGGTAAAATTTCAAATATGATTGATATTATTTTGTTGTGATGACCACCTAATCCTTGTTAGGGTTGTTATTTTTTTGTTTTATGGGATCAGGATGATATTCTTTCCAAGAATTATATCTTCATCACTGAAAAATAATTCTAGAATAGGAAACCGTCGTCGACAAGCTAGGGTTGCCATTATGTAATGTTTGTGTTGCAGATGACTCTTATAAATGGATTATATCAGAAAAATATTTGTTCGAACATTAAAAATGCGCTGCTCCCTGCTTTTGCGCCTTCGTAACAGTTCATTTAAAAACAATTACTTGCTTATGTCCACCAATTCGCGCTGTCCACCAATTCGCACTTGGCCAGCGCGGTGGTCTATGGCTAAACTCTCTCATTCTGAGAGAAGACCCGTGCCCAGCAGTGGGCCAATAATGGGTTGATGAGACTTGCTTATGGCGTAAACCATTCGGCACATTTTGAAAGAAGCCGAACGTTTTGCCGAAGGTGGTTTTACGATCTAAGGTGGCCAAAGGCGAAAGTTTATGTGTATTGATTGAATGTTAATTATGAAAGCTAATGCAAGTTTTGCGAATTAAAGTTTATAGATGCTTGTTTGTACATGTATCTATCCACGTATGTATAAGAATAGCAATTCTTATACAGCACATGTATGTATAAGAATAGCTAATATTTTAATGATTAACGAAAGATTGTTGTTAAGATTATTCATTTAGTTGTTGCGATTCTAATAATGTTATGCGAATGATATTTAACGATTATTAATTTTTACCAGTTGGAGGTTAGCTCGGATTCTGAGGCCAATGTATCCGAAGAAGTTGAAGCAGAAGATCCTAAGCCTGAACAGAGCAAGAAGAAAGCACAGAAAAAGAAAAAGAGGCAGCGTAAACAGAAGGAGAAGCTTCAGGCAGACGCAAAAACGGATAATGGGGTAACATATTGTTTATTATCATAAAATATCAGTAAAGAGTCTTTAATATCAATATGTTTAATTTAACACCAAATAAAATAAATCCACTATGTTATATTTCTGTGACAATAATAGGCATACTTTGTATGTGGGTATTTGTATATTCATACACGTGTAAGAAACAGAGAAATGAAGAATATTTTCTTCAAAAGTAGTATAACAATAGAAACATACGATACATGTTATTATTTAGTAGTTTACCATGAATGCTGATACATATCTATATCGAGGACAAATGTCTGTAAAATTATCTAAGATGTGATGCTCTTTTTGTGAATATAAGGAAACTTCACACTTGTGTATCCTGTATTTGTACTTGGGACTAAACGAGAACAATAAGAATAAGGAAGTAAATATAATACACACTGAAAATTTATAGATTAGTGAAAAAAATATGAGAGGAATATTTGTATTTTTCTTTTATATAAGATCAAAGTCAAAGTGGAAATCAGCTATTTATACTAAAAGCAACGCAATTTTTAGTTGGATGAAATTGATAAATGCGTGATGGAAATTAATGCCGTGCTTGGGGAGCCGACTAAGCCTCCTGAAGTCGTGCCAGAAAAGGATCCAATGAAAATAAGAAAACGCCTATTCACCGTGAGACAGCAAAATTTGGATGCGGAGTCTGAGCTAACTAGAAGGTTCGGTCCAGATGAAGATGAAGATCCCAAAAAGTACGTACAATTTGTGTTTATAAAAACGGATAAGAGAAATGAAACAACATTTACAATTTAATAACATTTCAAATCGAGGCTTAGTATTAAGTTAGGTTAGGATAGGATATGTCTTTTTCCTATTATAATACGTTGTAGGATCCAACGCATTATAATAGGAAAAATACCTATGCGTAGACCTATGCGGAGGTGCTTATTTGGTAGGCTTGCGTACTCCTTCGCATCACCTACATCGTACGGTTCAAACATACTTTTCATATCATGCGTACCACACGTTTGGGTGAGACATGCGTGCAGGTGTAGAAGTGCAGTTGTGAACGCGTGACAGTTGATATAGAAGTTTTTTGTTACTGATGGCATAACACAAAATTGTAAGCCCATAAGCTATGTATAAGATGTTAAGTTATGGGCACTTTGGGTCGAGACAGGATAAGAAATATATTACAATTGTTTTGTATTCAGAAATTTAAGTAGTTTTGACGATTGTGTATGTATGGTTCTGTGTATTCTTGTAGAATATTATATTTAAATCCATTTATTGAATGTTCTTGTTTATACATATGTACTTGTAATTTATAAAAAATGGTGATATTTTAGACGTGGACGTCAGCCCAATCTGCGTATAATTGCACAAAAAGGATATATTATCGACACAGATAAGGTTTATAAAAAGAGAGGTGAGTATGATTGTTACATTATTTGCTACACTTAAGTGGTTAAATTGGTAGCCTGTAAAATAATTTATTTTAGACAATTAGTGGACAAAATCCTGTCTTTCTGTCAATGTTAATGTTTTTTCCTGTATTACTGTATGGGCTCCAGATTTTTGTAAAGATGAAAGTATGATTGCCAGTATAAAGAAATAATTTCCACCAGAACCATTAAATGTTTACAATAATATTTATTAACAATGTCCTCTTTTGTAGGGCTAAGTATGGCGCTTCTAGAGCGTAAGAACAATGCTATATACTACGCGTTTGAGCATAGCCGAGATTACCAACGGCTGCACCGAACATTTTTACATGCACAAGATGATGAGTAAGTAATGTGTGCACACTGTTAACCTCTTTTCATGTTTGATTTGTTTTTTTCTTTTTAATAAGTAATTCTTCTACTTACCTTATTAATGCTAACCTAACCGCCTAACCTTTAATATTAAAGCTGAATATTCATTTTTTATATTCAATCATTCGTTAATCTTTTGAGGTCTACTGCTGGATGTAGATTAGGAAGTAGGTCGTTTGGAACCAACTCGCATGCCTGATTATTTTTGGCATGCGTATTGGTAATCACTTATAAAACATAAACTAGTTACAGTCAAATTATTATTTCGTTTTTGTATATTTATGTATATATATTATTTCGGACCTATTAGACCCATGTACTTTCATATTTACTTAAGAGGCTGGTTAATATACTGACAAATTATTTATTGTTTCCTTTGCACTTCCACATTACCAAGATTTCTTTAAAATATTGCTGTTACAACAAATTATTACAAGCTTTTATGTAACTTCACATTTGTATGTTTGTTTACAAGTCTTATCTGGTTTAAACCATTTCCCATGGACCAAATATGTTGATATTTTGTACACACCTCATGTTTGGAAAACAATAAGTAGTGTCCGACCGAAGCTTCGGCTTCTGCCATCTTCGTCCAAAAATAAAACCTGTCGCAAAACTTTCGGCTTCGGTCGACATGTGCTAAGTTTTGGCCGAAGCAAAAATAGCGAGGCGCTGGGATAAGCACATATTTGGGTGATGGGCTTGCTTTACACGTTTTCTTCGAAATTACGACATTATTTTCAAGTGTTTTAATTTTTGAAAAGTTGCAAAGTAATTGTTATCAGTTGTTAG
The DNA here is from genome assembly GCA_949699795.1 of Spicauda simplicius. NCBI lineage: Eukaryota > Metazoa > Arthropoda > Insecta > Lepidoptera > Hesperiidae > Spicauda > Spicauda simplicius. Next base: position 19,199,194 of record OX453056.1, read on the forward strand.
ACTGGTTTACTTATGGTTTTTGAATTATCGGTTTCGAGCGAAAGTTGTGACGATAGCCGAATAATTGGCTTTGGCTTCGACTTCGGCCAAAAATCGACCTTCGGTCGGACAAAAATGCACGTATCAAAAGAATCGGTATCAAAAGAAAGAATTTTCTAAGTAGTGTACAAAAACCAGACGTTACTAAAAGCTTGTAATTTAAAACGTTTTTATGATAACTTTATTTCGTTTTACGTTCTATAATTGATTGCATTTTGTCATACCGTAGAACAGACTCTATATACAAAATCTTAGTATTTTCGACAGCCCTCCCCACGTGATGTTCCCGTTAGAAGAGTCCCAGCATAGAATGCATGTTGAAGGTTTACTGGAGGTAATATTTTAGTCGATCATTATCTATTTTAAATAAACAAACAAAAATATCTACATTATATAAAATTAGTTTCGCGGATTTTTACGTTTATCGATTTTAGAATAATACTATATTATATATGACATATTTAGTTAAAATCCGTAAGTATCCGTATCCGTATGTATTTAGTTGATTTACTTAGACTTCTTTTTTTCTATTAGACTGCTGACAGATACTACTTTGTGGAAGAATATACGGCCGGTAATAAAGTAATCGAAGAAATAATCTCGTACATGCAACAGTGCGCACATCCCTTCTTCAGTGTTACTGATGTGAGTTTTTTTGGTTCAATTATTCTGTTGGACATTTAATGCCTGTTTAATAGATGCTCAACATACAAACTTTATTCCATAATATGTAATTAACTTACTGATGCCTTTATTTTGAAACAACATTTCTATAGCTACTTGAATTTAATATTAACAGCACAAAATTACTAATTCTACAGAGGGTCCAGGTTAAAATTAAAGAATTAATTTATCTTTTTAAAAATTAAGTTAATATATTAAAACGCCAGCAGAGCAGTTAAATTAAAGTTGTGTCTTATTAATGTTATCTTAAAAAGGATAAATTTTGAAATGTGCTGTTATTTATGCAAAACAGCGGCATGTATATAATACAATATTTGGTAGGGTTAGAAATGTGTCGATAATCATGTAGGACATCAATCACATTTAAAGAATAAGTTTTCACTGCAGATAAATGCTTATTTCTTAGGTGGTAGATATTATAATGTGTTAAAAGTGCTATTTCTTACTAAATAGTCTTATGTCATGATTGTCCTTTTATTGCAGATAAGGGCGCGACTTGAATATAAGCATGTAGAGAATCGAGCATTCCATATTGCACTAATGAAGTATATGCATATGTTGACGAACAAGGCGTGTCACCGTACTGCCCTGGAGTTAGCTAAGCTGCTTCTCAATCTGGACCCATCAGATCCACTCGCTGTCCTCTTCATCATTGACACGATCGCTATTAGAGCCAGGGAATTCCAGTGGGTCATCGACGCTATCGACTATTGGAACGAAGAAAGGGATGCAGGGTTCCTTTTCAATATGCAGTACTCCTATGCTCTTGCCACTTTCGAACTAGCTAAAAAGAAAAAAGGTAAATTTAAATCTAAATGTATGTCATAATCTTAATATTATTTAATATATTACTAATATGCTGGTAAGGGGGTGGAATGAATTAATGTAAAGTGTATGTAACGTACAGCAGTATCATGCTAATGTAATATTGTTTGACAGATTGTTGTATGTATTAACAATATTTCTTTATTGATATAATTCAATTAAAAAATCATATCATATGGTAATATTGTCTGAGAATTTCATTTAGTGTTTAATTATAATTTGTGTTTGTGTAACTGTAAAAATATTAATGCGAACTGTCGTAATTAACACGCATCAGAGGAACTCCCAATGTATAAGAAGAAACCAAAGCTTATATCTATCATGAAGTCGGCGATTAACTTACTGTCCAAATACTATAAAATAAAAGATCCCTCGCAAGCCACGAATGATAATGGCACTCGTAAACGCCGTTTGCGTCCAGAAGACGACAAAGGTGAAGTATATCCGTTGTATACTGCACGTCTCGTTATACGGATATTGTCTTTAAAATAATTTGCCTTCAACGAACAGGTAGATTTCCGATAAATTGTCAAATGTATAATCTACGTCAGCAATCTCATTTTGAGAATTTATTACAAGTGTAATAATTGTTTTATATGCCTTATTAAAACGCCTCTACTACATTAAATATGTTACGTTACTCGAAGAGATTGTATATTATGTACGAAATTTGCATGGTCTTTTGCTATGAAGCTGGCGTTATTAACATTTAATAACACGATATATATTATCGGTATGAAATAATATTGTTTTCATGCATTGTTTAGTAGGGTACTTGACATTTGAAATGAATTTTCACTGACTTAAACGGTGTAAGATAACACCGAAGAAATGTTTTCTCCTTGAAATTATTTAAAACATAAGCTCTTCATCTCATCAACACTTGACCAGTATGTTGGAATGTGGCCCTCACGCCTCTTCTTCAGGAGACCTGTGCTCAACTGTGGAATAATAGCTTGATGATGCTACCAGTACAATGTTAATTTACTGTTCAGTACATTTTTTTAATAAATACGATACCATAATATATAGGGTATTAAAGTTACCTGTCATTAACAATGAACTAATTTAACAACTAAATGTTGAATGTACTGTTATGGATTCGGAAAATGTAGTCATAATAATATTAGATAACAAACAGTACATTTGTTTTTTAAGTAACTACGCCAAATGTAATAAAATAAAATAGCTAGGAAACATTATCCGCAATCTACCTGATGCTATTAATTTCAAAGAAAAATTCGTGCTTTTTCTGCATGATCATTACATTACAATTTGTGTCCTTTCGCATATACTTTAAGTACTTTAAGTTTTTTTAAACTCAAGATATCTCATAGTAAGATGTAATAATTTATTTTTTGCTTTGATGATTTGTTTTGGCACATATCTCGTGATTTATTTCAAAAATAGTCTAAACAACTTTATATCTTTAAGTAATTTCTTAACTAATAATAGGATATTTAATGTGGTGTTATTAAAAAACCCAGATTTCGTCAGAAAAAAAAGCTTAATATAAATATAAAAGATTATAAACATAGTTACAACACAAAAGAATCGACTTAACCATACATATATGTTATTTTATAAAGCTAGTTCAAGAAGTAACAAAAAAGATTTAAAAAATGTATCATCAGTTACTTCTAAAATCAATATATAATAATGAAAGCCGTAGTAGTTACCTAATGTTGTAAAACCACGCAGTTCCTATAAAGGGTCGTTTTCAGTAAGCTGAAGGGAGTTCATGTGTATAAATGAAACAAAATAGACATTCGTAATACCATCTGGATTTTAAAATGGTAACTAACCATCCGCTAAAAACTCGAAGAGACAAATGGGTTGACACAGGAAACAAAATCAGACTTTACTAATGTGTATTATTTACAAAAGAAATTACCATAAAATACAAATTGGCAAAGAGCGGCATATAAAAAGTAATACACTTAAGTCTACGTCTGTGAGGCGAGCAATAAGAAAAACTATTTAGTCATAAGCAGGATACAATACCATAACCTGAGGGTTAATCAAGAATGCCGATCAGAGGCTTAATAAAGTCCATAAAACATCTGTGGAATTTTAAAGTTCATTCGCGTACCATACGATAGACTTTTCTTTGGCTAGTCTGTGAACAGGTTTAAGATGACGCCCAAGGCTGCTCAGAGGATTTTTAATACCTTACATGTAGGTTAATGAGGATTATTTCATTACGTAACATGTATGCTTTTACCAAAATATGCACATCTTTATTTACTTCTTAAATATTTTAATTTGCATTTGTTTTATGCATTCTTGTAGCAATATCGATGTTAGTAATAGCAATGTTCATGTTATTTTAGAACAATTATCTCTGTTACTTTGAATTTTTGTATACATGTTTGGATATGAAAGATCAAGAAACCTAATACAAGGACCTGAAAAACTATTGAGAGTGTTATTGTAATATAAATTAATAGTGATTGTGTTTTCAGTTGGATTTGAAGAAGCGGATGAGTTGCTGCAAAAAGCCATGCTCAAATTCCCCTCAGTGGTATCGAATATGCTACAGAATGCCGGGATAAAGAATGCTAAAATCCAAGGATGTCCATTATTCGACATTAACGCTAATGACGGGTCAGTAATGCTTATAATGGATACTTAAAAATTACGCCGACTTAATACGCCTTATAACATCAGCCATCCACCAGTGAAAGTCCCCTCTAAATAGGTTAAGTGGTTACTGAGATTAAAAAGAACGAACAGATAGGCAGATAGACAAATATTTAGTAATAGATTTTTTGTTATAAACACCATACATACTTTCATATGCATTTAGTATAAACCTGTTATTTTAATTTTACAAACAGACACTTCAATTGCATTTATATGTATTGATGGTGGTATTTAGACGTTTATTTATCGGGATTGGGAGTAACGTTACCTAAATAATGTTTTTTTGTTCCTTGTTTATTCAGGACTTCTAAACTTCTAAAGGATCTTATAGTCTTGTATGCACGATTCATCTGGCACAAGTTCATCCAGGATGCCGTTATGAAGTGGCTGATCCGCAATGCATCGGAACTTGTCGATAAGTACGATAACGATCCCGAAATCAGGGTTAGTAAATGTATTATTAAGTCTATACTTTATGTTTCTATCACATTATTGGAATAGAATAAGATGCATAATTTTGCAAGGTAGTAGAACGTATATAATTCGACCGTGGAGGTTGTGTTTCGATGGAAGGATGTGGTTCCTACCTCGTTTTTTTTATGAGAGATATGAGGATAATAATTCTAGATATTAGCAACCCATCGGGGATTGAATTCAGATAGAACTCTTCTTTATGAAGTCTAAGAGATACACTGTACATTGGCGGAAATGATACTGCCAATGTGCAATGTATTCGGAATGAATACATTGTACATTGGCGGAATCATTTCCGCCAATGTACAGTGTATTCATTCCATCAGGTGGATTACATACCTGTTTACTACTTACCTCGTAAAAACATTATTGTGAAACTGAAAAACAGTATTGTGTTTACTGTTTTTACCAGCTTTATAAGAAATCGGTTAAACTATTTATTGTCATACATACATTTTTCCTGTTAGTTTGTAACTGAAAAAGGTTTGCATTGTAACTTATTTGAAAATGTGCTATTAATGTTTTGTTTCTTCACATCAGGCGCAGGCGAAGGCGTACGCTAATGTTCGTATGAATCTGTTTCAATCGTACCCGCAAGAGATCTTGCGGCATCTAAGCATACTTACACCTTTAAACAACTTGATTGTTGATGGGGTATGTGTATTTTAACTGTCCATTTCAAGTTACCATTAATTCTCATGGGAATGATAAATTTTAAATCATAAATAATAATTTATACCCAAATCAGTTAATACGTGACTGCTTGTCTCTAAAAATATTACTATTTAGGTAATTAGACGCTTTTAAAATGTTTACAATATTTAACTTGAATGATTGGTTTTGTCGAAAATGATCCTCGATGCTTGATTTGGCCGATAATAAAATTTTATTGTTTGTTCGTCAGGCGGTACCAGAGATAGAAAATGCGGTGTCATATGACCCGTACCCTCCGCTGGACAGTGTGAACATTTACGAGCTAAGAGAGACTAGCGCGTCGGGCAACATATTCTACGAGGTCATCAGCAACCTGTTGCCGGAACAGGATCTGCAGGACGGCGCCTTGGAGTACGTGTGATCTGTATTATGTAGTATGGCGAACTGACGTTTCGCTTCTCTTTTGTTGTATATCGTTAAAAATTAAATTATGTCTCGTTTAAATATTTTTTTTGTTTTTTTGTTTTGTAACAATCTCATTGGTTGCGTTAAAGCTATTCACAACGGTCATAGAGACACGTTGTTTCGGTACACCTTTGATTGGGGGTTTCATGACATTACAATGACACTAGACATAAATACTTTACAAAGACACTCCGCGGTATATTTATATATATTTTAATTTAAAATATTGACTACAAACCGAAGATTATAGAAATTATTTAACCAGCCCCGAGGTGCAAAAAACAGTTAATTTTAAAACTTACTTTATTAAAAAAAAAAAAAATTGAAATTGGTTACTTTAATTGAAATGTGTGTATATTTAAATGGTGGTGTATTTAATGTTGATTTTAAAATGACCTAACAATAATTATTATGAAACTACCAACAGACTATATTTTACGTATTTACATACAACTGGTTTCTATTAAACTATTTAGTAATTAATTTTAAACGGAACCGATTAGAGGTACACAAACAACTCTGTATATATTCATTTGAAATGCAGTGAAACAGGTGGTAACTCCGTATAAGTTATGGTTTTATAGGATTTTTGATGGTAACTTAATTTACATTCAATTAATCTTACCAAATGGGTAATACATCCATGCTGTATGTATTCGGACTACATTATAATATACTTACATATATATCATGTATTTATTATTATTTTATTATTTTTTTGAAATAGGGTTCAGTGATCTTCTTAAACATATGTCTTTACATTAATACTAGTGTGTTCTACACTCATTACACTATACAAACGAATGCACCTATTTAAACACAAAAGTTTTACAGAATTTATCGCGGGTACAAATATCTATAGGCTTATTGGTCTATCGGGATTATCTTTAGAGGATGGGGTCGAGTACTATGAACGCGGACGATTCAGCAGATCGGAGGACAATCTACTCGTAATATTGACGGTCGTATCGACAGATTTGAACAATTTGTGTGTATCATCATGAACAAATAGTTCTTTCGAGTACTTTCAATCAACTTGCTAGGGTAAGTAGGATGAACACCTGATACTCTAGGTCTCCGTATTTCAGTTTTCATTACCGCAGCTGAGGTGAACAGGAGATGGAAGTTGCATGGTCGCTGCTTCAGTATTGTATCTAAGCAGCTTTTCGGCGTGGCTTGGTAATATGAAAAAAGTGAAAGTAAGTATTGCATTATTATTGAACACATTATTGCTTTTTATTTTAAACATAGAATGGACTTGTAGAAGTAAATTTTAATTCATAATATTATAATCAGTGTTATTGGTCTTATTTCATATTTCAGGAAAATAAACGGATTTGGACACAATCACTTAAGCGGGCCATAGGCCGCCCAGACAGATGTTGAAGCTTGTTGAATGTTGAATAAAAATAAGCAAATATTGGCATTGATATTTTAATATAATTTAAGTATAAAATATTCAATGTGAATATTTTACGATTAAAGATAATTACTAATTAATAACAGGGGTAAGAAAATTATTGTTGTTGGCCTCCATTTAGCAAATGAATTGTGAAATAAATTTAATAAACTAGTTTATGCTTCAATTATGTCAATTGTAATAAAACATTTAATACTATTCTTTTTTGTTATATTTTTACCAATGATTAACAAGGTACTAGACTCGACAGTTACAAAGGTAACTAGGTAGAATTAAGTTCTGAGGACAATTATGACAAGCAAAGCTTATTGTAAATAATTACGTATACGATGGTATAGTTATGGTGGTTTGGTTGTATTTTTTCCGCTTGTGGATCTGGTCCCGATGCATACGATTTTTTTTATGTTGTTTTATATAAATTTATCCTATCCTATAATGCGTGCCACTGATCGCGGTCTCATTGAGGTAGCGAGTTAATTAGTAGGGTGGGTGGGACGCAATCATGGTCGTCGATCCGCAGGACGGAAATAAGACCCTAAAAGTGATACTGTGTTTTCATTCCGGTACCTTGTGGTTACACTTTATGTGCCCGAATTCGGCGAAGCAATATAATTTGAAATTTTATTGTTGTAGTCCTTACTGCTTCCTTAAAAAGTATTTGTAAATTCTATCATTACAATATCAATTAATTTTCACGATTAGGTCTCTACGTGTTAGTTATATTTAAATGTTTTGTGTATAATATTTACGTGGTTTTTATCGATATTTCAGTAGAGATGGTGAATTGCCGCGGGCGGGCCAGAATGACGTACCAAACGATGCTGCGGATACGCTGCGCCGGCGCATTTTCACTGATGATTCGGATACCGATGATGATACTCTATTGGACGAAGCTCTACATATGGATTTACTTGATGCACTTGGTCCATTGCCGATAGTAGCTCAGAACGCATCAGGGGCTGCAAGATTATATTCCGAAGTTTATGTTTCCATTGCGATGTTGCTTCAAGATACCGACGAGGACGTGATGATGGGAGAAGAAGAGGATATGGATAGGATGGTTGATGGAGAGTTCAGTGGAGCCTCATCCGATATTGAAGCTGATATTTTAATTGGAGATACCTTTTATTCTCAGTCCGACAATGAAGATGAAGATATTTGGGCTAATGGTGGTAGCGTCATATTAATTCCTCCTTCTGGAGAAGATGGAGAAAATGTTCGCCTTAATGGCGATCCGGGTGAACCAATAAATGTGGAGGGTTTTGACGGAGCTGAACCACCGATAAATGAGCCATACGAAATTAATCGTGATTACCAAGGTGATTTCGTAGAAAATCATTTGCAGGACGTTGCAGGTGTCAAAGAAATTTCTGCAGATGATATTCCACAAATTAACCTAAACAAAAATAATCCTGACACTATTGAAGCTAAGACCTGTGAGAATACTGAAGCGAGCGTTGTTACAGATGACCTGTTTCTAAATATTGATGGAGAAAGATACTTAGTGGGAAAAACGTTGGAGATTAATACTGATGAGCCCCAAATTACGGAGGACGAACCACCAGTTTCGGAAGACGATGACTCACTGACTCTTAGCGACATAAACGACGATAGCGACGACGAAGACGATGGTGACGGTAACAATGATGGCGAAGGCCCGGACGATCGCAACGATGGTGGGCACCCCGAAGGTGGCAACGGCGCTGAGGAAGACGATGACGATGACGAGGAGGAAGACGATGATGACGATGACGACAACGACGAGAGGGACGGCGACGATGGCGACGACGACGAGGATGACGATGACGACGACGACGACGACGATGACACAGACTCCGACGACGATGACGATGATGACGACGATGGGGATGAAGAAGGATCGCCTGGACACTCGGACCCAACCTATTACCACAATCGAATGATACAAAGCCTGCGTGACCACGCACATACTGAATATCGCCGCAGCGTGCTGGAATCCCGAGTTCAAAATGGAGTCGTACATCAACATCGCCTTCTGTATTTGCAGCGTCAGCGCGAACTTGAAGCCCTGTCACAGGCGAATCGGGCCGAAACGGCTCAAGCGGACACGCCAGAGATCGTTGATAGTAGTTCCGAGTAAAGATTTAATAGGCCTACTATAAATATCGCGCAATTGATAATTTTGAAGCTTTATAACCTGCATTGCATGTTACGTCGCAGTATTTTATCATCTTTATAAATAATTTCGTGCCAAAACGTCTTTAGCGAACTAAAACGATTGTTAGTTTAAGGAATTCGATGCCGAGCAGATTATGGGCATTTACTGATCAAGGGTAATAAAATACTGCGTTATAATTCCGTATTTCGCATTTTGGTGCCATTTAAGACGCAGAATCTCATTTTGTGCTATATACACATTTGAAATATGTTTTTACATTGTTAGCGTCATAAGAAAGCGGTACAAATTATATAGCATCATTTTCAATTTTTGTATAATATTATTCTGAAGTGAGGAGTAACTTTTTTTGTAAGTACTAATTAAGAACCGATTGAAATAGGAGGGTAATTTATAGATTGTTATCCATCCGTCCAAATCATATGACACTGGCTTGACAGATAAATAAAAATTGTCATAGAAATCGTTACACATTAATAACAAGTAGTAAAATGAGCCGAAATCAAGTTTAAGAAACTTTTCTATTGAATTGTTTCCCAATATAAGCCATTTTCATTATGACGCTAATGTGCAACTATAGTTTACTATATTTTTTATTTGTATTTATTATAAGGTACCCTTATTTATTGTCTTGACGACAAATAATTTGCTAATATAGACTTTGATATTAAAATGTGTTGCCCATCCTGTGAATCATTAGGTTGCTTTTACATTTGTCCGGAGATCCACGGACCCCACGAGTTTCTACTAAATATATAAAAATGGTATGAGTTAATACAATGTCTCGATAATTACATCGATCACGATCTCGATTATGATTTCTAATTTAGGATTAAGATGTTTATTATTGGTGTTTATTATTATAATGCGCTTGCAAACGTGGCAAAGTAGTTTTGTGCGTTCTAATTGTATTTAAGCAATGTAATATGAAGTATCAGTTTATAGTACATACAACCAGAAATCAAGCTATAGTGTAAAATGGTGATAGAATTCACATTAGCCAGTAACGCTTATAGTGGATATGTGGATGACTAGTTTATCACTATTTAAATTATGATTATAATTTTCCCGCGCAATAACAAAAGCGAGTAAAATTAGGCAACTGGCAATAGCACTTAAGCTATAAGCGCAGGCTATTTGCATCGTTTGTAAGCGACATTAATTTAGCTCAGTGTATTACTTATAGGTGATTGTCAGTATAATTATTGATAACAAATGTTAATGTGCACACTACACATTACTGTTGTCTAGTTTTATGGAGTACTCTTCGCTAAATTCTTCATTAAATTTTTACTTCTATCTATGTATCCGAGCATAATTCATATGAGAATATTCAAACAAAATAGGATCAAGTAACATGTGTAATCCTCCGCTTTTTGCTGTATTGAAATGGAATGGTTTGGAGGAAATTTGTATGTAGAAAATTTACAGGATAATATATGAAGGCAAATGTTAGCTGTAGCTAATAACTTTACACTGTCCATAATTTGTTTTATATAGGTCTAAAAAATATGTGAGGGTCGAAAATTTATATCATAGTTTATAAATGTTTATTTTTTTGTTATAAGTGCCAGAAGATATTATTTAATTTTGTCTAAGTTCCTTTTTACCAAAAATTATCATAATCACTGTTGTGATCTAATCATAAGCGAATCATTTTGTTATTTTGCTTGTAAAGTAAAATTTGGAGTAGATAGGTAGGGTATCAAATAAAAATTTAATTAAAATTGTAAATTGAAAGGGACAAGGGAATTTGCTGATACTGAATTGTGTCTTTTACACTGTTTAATATTGCAGGGATTTATGTGGAGGAATGGACATTGTAAACCATGTCTCGTATAAATTGTTACAATAGAAGTAGAGAAGCCACGCAGTAGGCGATCCCGCGGATTCGATCATGATATACAGCGACGTGCGGAGGTTTCGAGAACGATATTTTTTACGGTGTTTCCCATCTGTCTCTTATATTTTTTATATACTTTATATCTATTAGTATTTAAATTAGGTTAAGAACTACAGTATCTTTACAAGCGGCTAAGATAATTATTTATTCATTTATCCTTTATTGTACGACTAAAGATAAATACAATCATAGTTACCTAAAGACAGAATGAACCAAAAAATTTTGAATCTGTTGTAATCTGTATTCCTTGATCTCTTTACCGTCGTTGGCGGTGTAAACTAAGTATACGCCAGTAATTTAATGATATAATGGAAAAACATGAATATCAAATATGTACTAAAACCTAACTTCATATTAACGATAGATTCCAGTTCATATACCTACATAAAGTAATAAAATAACCTATATCATATACTTCATTATAGTTATTACTGATATATTTGTAATTTTAATATCATACAGCATAGATTTAAATCAATAGATTCAAACTGTCGTAGTGGTAAATCCTGTTATGATTTGTGAACAACTAAATGTGAGAGGTGTAAAAGCTCAATTTGTTTGCATACGTAAGCATTTGAGTTTCGTAAGAGGCAGATTTTCGGCTGCAGAAAATATCTAAAGGTTTAAATTTATGTATGATAGATTTAAAGTAATCGGATTTTTTATTACTTTTAGTAATCGTTGTTAATTTCGTTTGTTGCCCGTGGTAGTGATATAAAATATTCTATGTAACTCGATCACTGTGCTGCTTGCCTTGATCGGCCGGCCGGAGTGATTTGTAAACCTGAAGTTTAAGGGTAAAATGAGATGAAAAGAAAACTCGCCCATGGAGTCGAGAATCACAAGAACTCAAATTAGGCTCTTCGACTTAAAACTCTTTTGACTTATCTAGCAAGCATATAATATGTGGGACCAACTATACCAACATAAAAGTGTCATTATTAAACGAATTTGTTCTCCCACAATACTATGTTTACGTAAGATACCTCTGTGGCACTAACGAATTGCAATTGAATATCTGGTAATCAAAAACAAGTACGAATGATCCTAGTATTTTAACGGGTACTTTTTGCATTATAAAACAATAAACGGTTTAATTTACGATAATAATAAAAAATCTATTACTTTAAACACATATAATCAATGGATGTTGTGATCTATTTTAAGTCCTAATTTTTGTTAAGCTTTGAAGCACTTAGTGCTTAAATGTAGGATTTAATATGTTTTACTATGACTATATTTATTGCATGGTCATTGAAATTATTTTGCATGTAAATTTGATTTCTTACAAAATAAATGTCTATGTATCAGTGCTTTTTTAATACCTTCCTTGTAATAATCTTAATATATATAAATTACGTGTCACTTTATTTGTCCGCAATGGACTCTTAAACCTCTGAACCGATTATAATCAAATTTACTCAACGTGTGCATTTTGATCCAACTTGAAAGATAGGATAGTTTATATCTTAATTTATAGGTTTAATTGCAAATGTTTATGTAACATTTCTTTAACCACAGCAACGCGTGGACGGGTATGCTAGTAAGATATATAATTAATTAAATCTAATAATATATTTGAAGAAGAACAGGGGTAGAAAAGAATTTGAAAGGTTTATAATCTAAGTGAAAAAACGTATTATTTGAAGATGTGTTGCTGATCGAAATTTTGAATTTAGAGTTTAATTTTAAAATAAATACAATCATGATTATGTGTAGTCTAAGGGAATAGGCGGTTAACAAAATAGTTACATAATCAGGGCCGTCTTAGACTATGCTGGAGCCTTTGCACACAAGAATTCGGGGCCCTTTTAGAATGTAAATAAAGTATATCATCCGGGATATTCCCGAACCTCAGACAAAGTCGACATTTAAATTTGGCGGCATGATTTTGGCATCGGAGTGGTTTGCATGGATGATCGCTAGATGGTGTGCTTGGTAAATTAGGACGCGTTCAGAATTATGATTATATTTTGTAAACTTTCAAATTGCCGAATAAAATCAAGTTAATCAAAAATAGACGATAAGATTATAAACTTAAATAGTAATGGTCAGACCTTTGGGAGATGATATATGGATCAGTTGTTTTTGCAATTTCCTGTTTTCTGGGCTCTATTGAAACCAAAATCAATCTTAGGTTTTATCCAGATTAGAAATTGGACCACTACCCACTTGTTACTGTTTACTACTGTATTTGTACTACACCTACGGTCCGTAAGTTACGACCGGAAAAAGCGACATCTAATTTATCCTCAGGAATTTATGTGTAACCCTTGAAACGCGACCTCCAAAAAATAACCAATAGATGACGGTAGCTGGTGCTAATCGGTATAAATAATTAAAATGTTGATAATTGTTAGATCAACGATTTAGAAGGTACATGTATTTTTACCCGACTGCATCTGTTTTTACTTTTTTTATATATTTTTTATTTTACTACATGAATGATTGAGGATCTCATTCAAAACTCAAACTCCGAAAGAAGTCATCTGATTAAATAAGTGTCGTCTTGGACAGGGTCGCACTAGCAATTGCTGCTAAATACGGACAGCGTCGTAATTATTGTATTTATGTACCTAGTGGGGCATTTACATTATATCTGGCCGCATTCATCTGCAAACGCCTCCAGTCACCGACTAATGCAATCGACAATTCGGTCTCATTGGGATGCGGAGATTTTTTATTTTAATAAAATATTTAACAACAAAAGGAGTGCAGGCCGCCCCCCGACCCGGTGGACTGATGACCTGAAGAAGACGGCGGGTAACCGCTGGATTCAGATGGCTCAGGACCGGTCGAAGTGGCGCAGATTAGGGGAGGCCTATGTCCAGCAGTGGACATTCAAAGGCTGATGGATGGATGGATGGATTTAAAAACATGAAAAAATAAATAAAAATAAAAAGTATAAAATAAGTAGGTAAAGTTCATTTTTTCTGGAGCTTTAAAGCGCCTGGCAAACGTTTTGGTCCATGGGAAGTGTCTGACACATAAGAAACTATTTTAGAATAATATACTTATTTTAGAATAATATTCTACAAAACATTTAATATGAATCACCCGTGTGAAAATAATTTAGATACTTCTTATTTTTAGTGCCTTTTCTTACCTGGTACCTGGCCCAGGTTTCACTCGGCGAGCTCCACAAGCACGCAGGTATTACTAGGAACATGAGACGCTATTGAGAATCTAGCGTTTCATTTAGGCAAAAAAAGTTGTCGGCTCGTTCTGGGATCTTGGACTAAAACTAAACACGGATTTGGTGGTCGATCTAACGTCAGCAAGCTAAGCTGATGAATCTGGTTTAATTAACCGAATGTGGGCTTTACAATCGGTGATCGTCCTAATGTAAACGCGCCATAACAAAACTTCATTATTATTTATGATGTTTTATTAAAACTTTGGGCTCATACAGCAGTATGTTTTTTATGATTTACCTATTATTTGAATATATACTATCAAAATTTTGTTAATCTGTGTATAATTTAATTTATTGTATTGTAATATTGTAATTTGAAATATAACGCTTTGTTGTGTTGGTCAGGGATGTCGAAGGAGACGATTAAAAACCATAACCAGGAGATGGTCAGCAGCGTCTTCCTGGGTAACATGAACTGTGATTGCTGGTGCAGAGAGTAGCGATATTCACACACTGAAAAGGCTGATGGATGGATAGATTTTAAACACAATGAAACGCCATTACGAATATCATGATTATATTTAAAACGTACCTACTAAAAGGTAATAATAAGTGCACAAATTAGTCTTGTAAAATACAATTTTAGATTAATGAAATAATTTGAATTCAGCTAATTAACCCATATTATTATTCGTTAGTGGTGCACAACAATCGCCAGTCGGCGTAACGCGAAAAATCCGGTTCTTCCGATCTCTTGCATAAACTGGGCCAGGCGCAGCGCAGACACCTTTCTTTAGACACGGTACCCACAATGCAGCAACTACAGCAGTCAGAAGTAACGCGTACACCATGATCACGATATTAAATTATCTGCTAAAAAAAATTGAAAACACTGCTAATTATATTGACGAATTTTAACTTTACTATTCACTCGAAGTAGAACAATAATAATTGTTCACTATTCTAACATTGAGAAGTGGGTAAGATAGAGAGTATTGTTGTTTCAACCGTTAATTTAAATTATTATTGACTGTAAACTCATAATTGCTGAAGTTATGAAAATATCATTTTTGACGTATATTTTATTTGGTTTAAATTTTGGCGCATTAAAACATTTTCCACAGATAAAACTTATAAACATTTTCACGGGGCAGCGATTTGGCTCAGTTATTCTATTTATTATAACTGTAAATTTTAGTACATAAAATCGTAAGTGTAGTTATAATAATGCAATACAGAAATTAATCTTCGACAGATTAAATATTACTTAAGCATAGATTAATTTTTTTCGGTTTTATGAAAAAATAATTAAAAGCCACGGGAATAGCAAATATAATATATAATTTAAAAGGTGAATGTATTATTTAGAGTTGTTTTCCTTTATTGAATTGTACTTCATCATCATAAATAGATTTTTTATAATTTACTTAGGTACTAATTACATGCTTCCGTAGGTACCTGTTCATGGTGAACATAATTTTCGACACCCTTTTATATAAATAAAATAAGTATCTAATAAACATAGTTTAGTGTAACAAAACTAATAAAAGTACCTAATAATTGGATCTGCATCTACCCTCTTTCTTAAACCCACTGACACCACACGGTTTTAATTCTACCCACATATGATCTGTGAAAATTAAATTGTTAAATGTTTCTTACGATTATTAAAACTCTCACTATAAATTTGTTTTAATAAAATGGTCTTTCAAATTGAAAATGTCTACATGTGCATAAATTAAATGGTATTATTAACGAAAATAGACCATGGGAAATATATTACAATATCTATTAATTTCAAAAGTAAACTTCCAATGAAGAATTCATTCGTGGCTATACTTGAAATTAAATCTATTGCGAATGGCGTGTCTTTAATTGTTTTATGACCAGCAGAGCAATGGAGATTAAACTAATAACAGGTATGTACTACTTTCCTACTTTATACGAAAGTTTAATAAGAGTAACAATACCTACCTACCAGTGAATGCTGCATTGGCTATGAGAAATTGTTTCTCTAAGAATACTTTACTTTAGTTATTTAAATGCAATATCTTATTTGGCATCTTTTATGATTGCAGAACGTAACATGGGACACGGCACCGCGGCGCAACTTTATTACATCCTGTCCTTTGCACTACGTACTACCCCGGGTTTTGTCGTGAGAAGTGCTAAAATACTATAAACAAATTATTTGGACGGCACGGCGTACAATCATCATAACTATTTATTATATAAACACTCAGAGCATTGACTGCAGGGACAATGCGTGACACTTATTAAGCGCTGTTTTATAGGGCACACCTCGTATCTTGTAGCCGCAGAAATCCTTAATTCGTCCTAAGGCGTAGTTAGGAATTTTATTTTGCAATCGACTATTTTTAACGTATGTTGTTGTTTTATTTGCAACCGAAACAAATGTTTGCAAACGGAAATGCATTAAGCGCTTGTGGACTGCTCAGTACGCAGAGCCCGTTGCTATTTTGATAGCGTCATAATATTGTCTTTGTACATTCATTAAAATTGCACAATGTAATATGTAATTTTTCCATAAGGAAGACACGGTCGGCATGCTGTTTGTTTTAATTTTAATACGTCATTTAACTTACTTATTTTTATTTCAATGTTTGTGAATTTTTAAAGCATGGTGTAACTCTGGATTAGTTCCTTATGGAAGATTCTACTTACGCGGTATTAATAGGTAGGGGTACCCGCACAAAGTTATGTATTTTTAATTAAATCATGGTTATGTTGTGAACTTTTTAATTTGCTATTATCGAAACCACAAATTTTATTATACATACACAAATCATTGTTTTTATGCCAATGGCTTTTTGAATTTCAGCTTAACTATATTAGCTTAGGTATATCAGAAATTATCAAAGTTAAATGCACCACTATTCGCTATGATTAAATTTTATAAATTCATTTTAGTATAAAACATATACATTATATTAAATATTATTATTAAAACAAGAAAATATAATAGTGTATTTTTTTTGTATTAATATTATAAAATTTTAAGATTGTAATACTTTATAATATTTTTGTTCACATTTAAAGTTTCAGTTTTCAAATAGATACTGTTATATTTTTTATTTTTATAATAAATAAATATATGAGATTTGGTCATTTTATTATCTACCGAATAAATACTTCAACGTACGTACCTACTCGCGCAATTTCTCCTAAGAAATGACTACTTATTACCACAACCGACTGAAAAAGTGTTAAATTAATTAAGTATAGTACCAAATTGTCATGATTTCGATTGGGTGAACTGTTTAAATCTAGATCATAAATTATTTGTGGATATAATTTCATCCAATACCCACCACTCCGCTCTTGTGTGACTAAAAGACAAAAATACACAAATTTAGGCACTTATAATATTAATAAGAACTAAATAACGAAAAAAAACATTACTACTACTAGTACTACTAGTTACTACGATTTAGCCTACATTTTTTAAACATTTTTAGCCTTTTCTTCTTTCATCCCTGTGTTTTTGTTTCATAATTTTTCCCTGTTTACAACTCTTTTTTGTTTTTTACTAACTCTTAAAATAGTATATTCTGTACAAGTAACCGAATTCAGACCGGATGGTGTCACTGCACTTGGACTGTCCGGGACCTACGAAATAATGCAAGCAGATAGATTGCAAATGTCGTAAGGGAAGTTGGAATATAAATAATGCTCCTAGAAACATTCGGTATCTACTCTAGGATAGATACTAGAATGAGATATGGGTTTAAGTGACTGTTAAAATATTTTGCTAATGTAAAAGTTCTTTATTTAATCACAGTGGAAATCTGGCACTAAAGCGGAAGGGGCAGTGGGGACAGTTGGTATATTGGTTATTGGTTATGTAGGGTCTGAATTTCTAGTGGGAATAACTTGGAGGTAGCTAGTCCTTCTTGCGTCATCAAAAAGTAGAAATTCAATGTGTGAGACGGTTTTACCCGACTGCGTCATGAGAAGGGCTAAATGTTTTCCTACATTAGGTACTAGGTAGGTACCTAGGTCGTCCCTGTAGTTCCGGGATCAGAATAGGACTACGGCATCCCATTGCGGGCGGCTAGAGTGGGAGCTTGAACCATCCAGCCAGGCGATCCCGGGAAGGACGACGGTATGTGTGGTCGCATATCGTCGTAAAGACTAGACGGAGCCATGGGCCCAGCCGCCCATCTGAGAAGAGCCCGATGGGGCAACGCGCTCAGCGGATTCCGGCTGCAGTCCTTTGGAGGTCTCGGAGTCCTATTCATGGCGCCGAGGACGGCCAGAGGGGGGGTTTTAGTGCGGTAAAAATCCCACATAACTCTGCGTCGCTCCCACGGCTTTGGGTACCTTTTGAAGGTTTCCCCTCGAAAAAAAAGGTAGGTACCTAGGTAGAAATACCTAATCAATCGTAATATTCGTGTTTCTACGTTACAACCGGTGGAACTGCCTTCAGGTTATGAGAACTCAGATAAGGTTGCATAGACTAATGGTAATGACAGTCGCCATAATGGCGAAAGTATAGGGACTGACGCATAGGTTGCAAGGAAAGATAGGTGTGGCTTGCACATCTGAACCTACATATGTCAGGATGTGCCGTAAGTGCTATCAGAGGCCCACACTTAGGTCTTCAACTGAGTAAGTTTTTTTTGCTGATTTCTTTTTATAATTGTTGTTTTATTTTGTGTTTGATATAAATTAAACATCAGCAGTTAAAAACCAGAGGTTATTTTGTTTGTTGGTTATTCTGAATTAACGTGGGTGTTGTTTTTTGCCGAAAGAATGCGTTGAATAGGGTCGTGACATTTTTATTGTGTACGGTTTTGACATACCTACCTACATAAAAGTTGATCTTTTTTATTATACGATGCCAAAAAAACGTTTGAGATGGGTATTGTCCTAAGTAGTAAATTTAATAAATACGTTGCTAAAAGTACCGTATTTATTTTTGCATTTAATCTTATGTCGCCAGTCTTACGACTTCAAGATATTACAAAGCAAAGGTTTTTACGATGACTTACAAGTCTTTATGCATAATCTACGAGCCAAAAGAAAATTCTATCCGGCTATCTAAAAATCTATTTGGCTAAAATAAAATTAGATTTCATAATAATCACATACCTACACAGCCTTAAGAATTTAATTTTAGGTCTGACTAGTTAAGTTAGTTAAGTTAAGCGGTATCCCTCCACCGCGACGTTATAGCACAATTTTGACAAGCAAATGTTAAGTTTATTACAATAATTAAAATTAAAATATGTATAGGCGTAACTCATTCGAAGTTGATGGCTCATGTGTAGATATTATTTTTGACTTTTTAAATGATTGCGCATTTATCACAACAGCGTTGATTTATTTTTTTAATTTTAATTAAATTTTATACTATGAGTTATCCTTGGAATTATAACCCTAACATGTTATAATTCCAATTTTTTTTCTCGAGGAAATCTTCAAAAGGTACGCGACTCCGGAGGAGCGACGCAGGGTTATGTGGTATTTTTACTGCAGTAAAACCCTCACTGTGGCCGTCCTCAGCGTCGCGTGAAAGACTCTGGTCTCCAAGGGAAGACAACCGAAGTCCTCCGACCCCAATGACCCTTTTGGGCTCCTCACAAATGGGCAGCTGGGCCTACCGTTCCGTCTAGTCTTTATGATGTACGATGTACGACGTATGCGACGACACATACCGCCGTCCTTCCCGAGATCGCCTGGCTGGACGGTTGGAGCTCCCACTCTAGCCGCCCGAAACCCCGGAATCTCCGTTTAGTCGTCTCTTACGAGAGGCCTATTCTACTATACTAAGTCTACGAAAACGAAGTCTCCGGCAAAAACTTGTGCAATTTTACACGACTGGGACCACATGTGATTTTCCGCTGCATTCGTTTAAACCGGAATAAATACCTCATTATATCTAAAAATAAATCAAATAGATTGTTAAAAATGAACAGTGGGCGTGACAGATATCTGACATACTTGTCAATATACATAAAGCAATACATTAAAACTTGTTTCTGCTGTGATTTGTATAAAATCAATTTTATGTTTAGCTTGTTTGAAACATAAATATTACATTATTCGATTCATTATTGGTGTTACGATTATACTGCAGAAAGTAATCGTTGTGCTTTTAATATGTTTTGTAATCATCCAACTTCAATACTTTGTATAGTAGCAACAGAATTTTGTGAAAGGTTCTCCTTTTGCGGATTACGAAGTATGTTTACCTATTAATTTATCTCCTTATTTCAACATACCTCATCACTGTTTGTCCCTTGATCTTAGTCTAAGGCTTTGGAGGGCCAAATCTTGTAATCTAAGGTGCTACGCTAAGCTACCACGGTCATTGTAGCGGTAGGCACGCATTTTTCTGCACTATAATGTAAACAAAAGGAAATTTAAATCAGATGCTACACTAATTTAAAGGAAAAACTACTTACTGTCCTGCATCATCCACATTTACGATTTGTTGATCTTTATGTGATACTCATTATTTTGAAAGTGATTTGATGATAAAGCAACTATTTACGTCAATATCTAAAATATATACGTATGAAGATTGTTAAGTAGGTATAATAAAATTCAATAATAATTACGTAGTTGTTTACATATTCAATAATTCACCAGCTGGTACAACTAGTGTTCGACTGGCCTCCCCATTCGTACAATACCGCCTCTACCACCGCCACACCTATTTTAGCATGAAGCAGTTCTTGTGTTTCTGTGGAGATGGTTTGCTCACTTTTATATCAGGCGACCATCTTAGTCCTAGGGAATAACAACGTCTATGCGATTAACTTCAGATTGGACCCTCGTTCCTTATGAACTCGTTATTTCCATATGAAATAACGGTTTCGGGTAGAACAAAGTAGGTACATTGGTGTGTCTAAATGTAAGGATTGTCGCAATACCAAACGTAAATTTGTAACGCACCTACATTGCATCTATGGGCGCAAACAATATTTGTTCGGAAGAAACGCAATAAACTTGTAGGTACTAAGGATACAGTCACTTTCTATAAAAATATCGTTACCTGAAGGAGTATAAAAAGGCATTTATCCCATTTATCAAGAGTAAATTACAAAGTAGATACCTATTTATTTGGACGATTAACAAAGATTGTCACGTTCCTGTTTATTGTTTTACAGCTATACTTTCCTTGTATTTAAGAAATGTTCTATGTCTTCACGAGAATGTCGCCACCGTAATCTATCACATATTTATAATGATGTGCTACACTATGCCACTGGTAGGCGCTATATTGGCCGATAATTTTATTGGACGATACAAGTGAGTGAAATTTTATACATCATTAATCCATCATCGTCATCAAATTTAAAGTGACTTTAAGTCATTACGTTATCACTTTTATATTGTAACTGGGCAGGTTATCTATTAAGGAATAAGGAGGTCGTCCATCTTACTTGCAAAGTTAGTAAATTTTACCAATCTGTTCATGTTTTTGTTACCATGTTAACTATAAAACTAGTAAAAATAGGTAGGTATTTAATTTATTTCTAATAGTTTCTAAATATAATGCACCTAAATATACTACTGCCCTTCTTTAGTTTCTAAGCAGAATCGACAAAGTGAGAAGTCTAATTTCATACTCTTGGGTTATCATCTCACGTAATGTATTTTAAGAACCGAGTCAACTGGCTTAAATTCAGATAACAGGTACATGTAGATGTACTTATATCACATGAATCACATGCATTATGTATGCTGAGATTTTCATAATTTTCTTTTTGTCTCATCAACAAAATCCGAAAGCTTCTTTTATTTTTGCAATTTATTTTTAATGAAATCCTTTTCGAGCTTTAGTGGTACCTGCGTTTGCATATTTTTTCTTTTTGACTTTTCTCGAAAGTATATAGAGATACGAGCAAAACCTGATCCATCCATCAGCTTTTGAGATCCACTATTGGACAAAGCACCTCTCCCTCCTGTTTTGTCCATAGTTTCCAATACATTGAACCAAAAAATCTAATACGAAAATACTTTCAATCCCTATTTCACCCTTTTAGGATTTGATTTTCCGAAAACGGTGAAACAAATTTTCCAATATATCAAATCGATATCCACGATTTAACATACCGTTCCTCCACCCGCTCGTTTTTTGTCAAATTTAGCGATTTTCCGAAAAAAGTTCAACCCTCATTTTGCCCGCCTAGGGGTTGATTTTCCAGAAAAGGTGGAACAGATCTTCAATTATATCAAACCAGGAAGCGAACTACTAAGTTTCATCAAGTTAGCATCAAATTGGTGAGCTTACGAGTACATACAAACTTTTCCCCCATTTTCATCCCCTTAGGGGGCAAATTTCACAAAATCTTTTCTCAATGTTCACCCTCACTATAAAAGGAAACATGTTACAAATTTAAATTTCAAGTTTCAAGTTTAAAATCGCAGTAGTTTTGACTGTGCATTGATATGTCAGTAGTTAAGTCAGTTTACCTTGTTATATGTATAGATAACGGTATTTCCTTTAGTAACTTGAAACATTTAGAGAGAGTAGGGGAGTCTCAGCATATGTATACGTACTTTTCCATATGAAATCGTATAAAAATCCGAACAAGGTGGACTAATTAAAGTACGATTAGCTCCTAATTTTGAACAACCTCTCGTGCTCTTAAATCAACGACCTCTCAGTACGAGGTCGATTGAAGACAATAATCACCATAATCACCGCACGTAATTAATGAATGCCCCCTAAAAGTTATAAAAGATTACTTTTTAACAGATTCTCGTGGAAATAAATGCTGTTCTTGCAGAGTGATCCTGCACTTTTCCCTGATATATTTGGCTGGGGCTGTCCTGACCTGCTGTTCAGCGATACCTCCGCTGCGGCTGCCGCCAACGTAAGTGCCTTTGGGATCTAAACTTGCACGACGCTTGCTTGACATAAGCCGGTTGAACTGCTGCAAGTGTAATCTGCATATGATACTGCCTCTGACAATGTTGTTCGAAACTTTACTTTCACGTACAGATACGAATATATTATTCACGAGTCTAATGCAACAAGGATTCGAGATTCAAGCGTGATATCTTATTAATATTATACATAATCCGGACTAATATTATGAATGTAAATGTATGTTATGTATTAGAAAAAACATACGAGTATATCCAATACTTTTTACTAAATATATTTTGGAAAACATGATTGTTTGTCAAAACATATAAAAATTGAACAACCCCAAAGCCTTCAAGTTATAGGTATCTTATAGGCTATTGACTTCAACGCGAGCGAAGCCGCGAATAATGTTATAAATGGATAACTTTGTAATGATGCATATGTGTTGTTACTCTTTCATGCAAAAACAATTGTTAGGATTTTGTTGAATGACACACAGACAGTTTATGACCTACATTAATGTATTGGAACTTGGGTACTTCATATATTAGTATAGTTAAGATAACTGAAGAGGCTATACACCTATAAGAAATAGCAAAAAGTTCTGAAAGTAGTCACGGGGCTGTTTATGACAGGTAAATCACATGAAAGTATTATTTTTTTGAACAATTTCGTATATCTACTGTTAAATATTGGCTCATACAATTCTGCAAAGATAATAATATTGAATGAGATAATGTTAGAAACAAAAGGAACATAGTAATTTTAAGAAAATACTACCTTCAAATTTATTGCGTTCGTTAAACCTTGGCCTATATGTACATACATCATCGTCGAATAAATCATCTGTGATTAGATTCAATTTCGTTATTATCAGCGGGTAGCTCGATCGTACTAAATATAATTGATTGTCAGAATGTCCAGAATTTCGTATTTGAACAATCATCGACCAACGCCTGAGATATAACGAGAGACCGATTCCGATGCAGCCAAGCTTGGTGCCGGACAACATTGATTGGTTAATTTAATTGCAGCATCGATGCTATATCGGCTTACCTATTACTTGAAAGTTTATGCAATCAAAGTATCGGTATTATGCTTATTTATTTAAGCCTAATTGTTTTTGTCGTGAATCTATTTCTGTGTTTCCACTTATAGACGTTTAAATCATAATGCACCTCGCTGGCCAAATGTAGATTGGTTGACTGCACACACTTTCACACACACATTCGCAAGGATTGTACGAAAGTTTTACAAATACATAAGTTCATTTTGACGAACAAAAAAAGTGTCGCCAAATTCTCAGTATACCGCCCCCTACAATACTTCCATATTTTATACTCGTGTATTGTATGTGTAGATGCAGATGCACCTCCCAGAAAATAAATCTGGAGGCGCCAGAATCTTCGTAGTCGTATTCGCGAATGTTTAAGTAATAACATTCATTAGGTACCTATATCCTTTAAAACATTTTAGGAACTCTCAGATGCGTAAGTTTCCTCTCAATGTTTCCATCAACGTTCAGGCTAGTGATAAATAGTTATTTGTACGGTAATAATAAATAAAATCGTGTTCTTTGCAAAATAAGTTCCGTGCCTAGGATTCGAAACCCAGAATAAGGAGCTGAATTTCAACCACTGGGCTATTACCGCTTTTTGTCACTAAATACCTATATGAAACGTGGAATATAAACTCATGTGTAGCGTGAGACAACAACAGTGCATAGTAACTAAATTTTACTTTTAATGTTATGTATGGAATACATATGTATTCCATACATAACATGTTGAAATAGCAAACGAGCTTTACATTATATCTGATGGTAAGCGTTCACCGCAGCCCATGGTCATCTGTAAGCAAGTACGTAGAGAACAAGGGTTCTATCTGAAGTTAATCACTGGTGCGTTGCTATTCCCGGGGACTAAGACAGTCGCCTCATATAAAAGTGAGCAACCGCACCGTTGCACCGAAACGATAGAACCGGTTCACGCTAGAAATAGGTGCGAAGTAATACTATTTTGGCCGAACCATACATGTACGTCCTACCACCATGTAAATGTATCATGTATTGTTCTAATTAGGTCGTTAATTAATAGATCTTTAAGGTAAAAAATATTATTATTTGCATAGAAATATGTATATATTCATTTACAGAACCTCATCTATGATTGGCCTTGCACTCATTGCCATCGGTACCGGCGGAATCAAGCCTTGTGTAGCTGCTTTTGGCGGCGATCAGGTGATTGTATTTACTTATATTTCTTGCATTGGATTTTAATTCAGGTGCCTTTTCATGGTATTAGTAATACAGCAGTAAACATTTTTTGTAAGAGTAAAAAAATAAAATTATTAAGATAAGTATTTTTTATCGTGATAAAGCGAAAGATACTTACGTAATGCCCTCGTTCCTTGATAAGTCTGCGTAGTTTCAACCCAATCCGAAGTATGTAAAAATCATGCATAAAGATTCCGTTACATAGGTAGTTACGTAGGTACACACCAAGGTAAAAAAGCGTGACTACTAGAAATTATGAAAAGAAACAGCCTGGCAGCTAAAACTAAAATTAGTTGTTGGGTATTTGTTCATCAATATTTTATTTTTTATTTATTTTTATTACCTTTTTTATACCCATATTGTAATGTAAATAACGATAATCGTCCCTCTACCCTTCTTTTTCACTGATCGCAGACACCATATTTAAAAAATATATAGCGTATGTCATTTTGAAAACTGAGTCGAATCCAATGATATATAGACAGATATACATATAAACATACATATGTATCAACACTCCGAAAACATTACCCTCCTACTGACGCAATCGGATGAAACACAAAGAGACGAGGAACAAATGCAGTGGCGTAGCTAGGCGTGGGCGCAGCGGGCCATGGCCCCGGCCTCGCACTCAAAGAGGCCTCGCGAGGCCTCTTTGGGGGAGGAGGCGGAGGAATTTTCAAGGGTGCCATCATCCAAGGGGGCGTCGGTGATAGGAATTTGCTCACGTCTACTTGGTCCGCGCTGCGCTACTGAACAATTGAGTAGGTACTCGATGCATCTCGAGTTCAACGATCTTATCATTGAAGAATTACAGTTTATACGTACGGTTCGACACACATAAATGTTTGATCCCTAAAATAAATTTTCATCGTCCAATATTTGGCTTTATATTCTAAGAATATAATCTCAAAAACTGCTAAACGATAGAAATGTGATCTCAGCTGTTAATTAACCTTAATTAAACAGGGTTTAAAACTTAGAAACTACTATGTAAGCGTTAAGTTTGAGATTTATATAAATGTGGCTTTAGAGGAATTTTTCGTGTTTTATAGAAGTAGTGGAATTCCTCGAATGTTCAATATTGATTACTAATAAATTAAATCATACATTTCAGTGTTAAATGAAATCAAGTTAAATCCTAATTTGCCATTAAGGATCGGAGGTTGACATTTTAGATATTACAGTAGTAAAACAATATTTTATAAGAATTAGCACTAGAACCCTACGTTTCATCTCTTTATTCGCTTCATAGATTCAGTTTTACACCAATCTGTGAACAAAAAAGTACAATTTTAATAATGTTAGCAAATGGGCATGCTAAGTATTACCTACCTACAAATGAAAAGCAATAACATTACTATATTTTTATTGTACTGAATAAGTAATTTAGCTTTTAAATTAATTATTTCAGAATGCAGTCTAAGCATTTGTAGAGACTAAACTATTTACTATGCTGTAATTTAAATGCGGTGACCAATGCTTAGTCTGTTTGCAAATACGTTTTCTACTGCAATCGCTCTTTGGTGTACATTAGGGATTCGGTGCAGTTACTGTAGATTTCAAATATTTCTAGCTTCCTAGTATTTCTAATAAAATGATAGTGAAAATGTAAAACTTCCAGGGAAGTGTTCAAAGCATGTAAAAAATTCTATACAAAGTAGTGCCAGAGTGTAAATATGAAGCATATTTGCACTTTCCAACGTTTTGGAGTGACAGGTCGTGCATAAAATTGGGGACAAAATAGTGCCCTCGCCAAGTTTCATACATGCGTTCCAAGTCACGTGGGCTTTTTACTTCTTTTATACCGGTACTTTCTCTGGTATTATACTATAATATCATATAATTTTATCATCTAAAGTTTTTTAAGCCTTTTTAACAACAAGATCAAAGTAAAGTTTTAAGGTTTAATTATTTGTCCAAGCGTCGCTGTGTCTTTGTTTCTGTCTAAGACGCGTAGAAGGCTGAAAATAGTTAAAATTTAGTCAATCTAATGATATACACTATATGAGAGTATGAAGTTTAAACCGAAACTAACGTGGATTATATCATGCAACTGTTAATTGCTTACTACCTCTCTATAAAACGAAACAACTAATTATTGTTGCAGTTCCGCCTTCCCACGGAAAATCAGCGCCTGCAGCGATTTTTCTCTACCTTTTATTGCACGGCGAACTTGGGCGGCTTTATCGGCATGGTGGTTACCCCTGCTCTACGGCGTAGCATAATGTGCTTCGGTGATGACGCCTGCTACGCGTTAGGCTTTGGCCTTCCCGCTTTACTAGTGCTTATTTCTATTAGTAAGTCACATAATTATATATTTACTTATAGCTTTCAAGAAATCGGTTCTGTGTACGTACATGTCTGTGTAAAGCACGAGTCATCTCTAAATATGAGATATTTAGGCTTTACGTATTATACAACATTGCTTAAGAGCGGATTGGTAGACTTTAAACTTATCATATTCGAATATTAAAATTGAAATCTCTTAGACGAAAAGATCATCTTACCCTGTTTTTGTTTTTTCTTAAAACAATTAAAACTTATTTTCTCAAAACATTATAAAATTAGAAAAGCATTTTAGGGATTCCAACAGTATCGATGATTCCAACACAAAGAATTTATACAACTGCGTCTATGTGTAAGGTAAAGTAATATTAATTTCTATAATTATTTTACCATATTAGGGATGTTATTTTAAAATAAATAAACTGGCCTGTATATTAAATTACACGTTTATAAATATCTCCGAAACTCACGGATTCCTATAAAAACGTTCAACCTCGTTTACCCCGATTGTTGTGGGAATTTCAAAATCTTTTACAATATTCGCTTATCAAAATTTTCCAAAAATGATGAACCACGTCAGCTTTAAGTTGGGTTCCGTGCCCATTGAGTAAAAACGGCTCTCTATTACTAAGTTCTCTCTCGCAGTCCGCCGGTCACAGGGTTTTATCTCTTCAACCGTAAGATGTATTTCAATCTGTTGTACTATTTAATTTTAACTAGTTCTACTAAGATGAGCAATAGAACAGATTGGTAAAAGTTTCAGCTTGTTCTAAGTAGTTAGAACAAGAACTAGTAGAAATAAATAGTTACAGATTGGACTACACCGTACCGTTATGGATAAACTTTTAATTTGATTTTCTAACTGTAACTCCTAACTAATTAAAAAAGGCAACAAATACAAAAAAATAATACCCTAAAAGTCCCTATACATTAGACTAGTATTATTTGGCGCTTTTAGTTTTTTCTATTGAACCTTAGCAGGAATATAGGTACTTTATTTTTATAATGCATATACGAGTATACACTGTGTGTCCTTCTATATAGAGCCATACCATACTTACTGTTAATAAAAAGCTGCCAATTTTATGTACGGAATCTTTGCCGTGTGAATGGAACTTACCTTGCTTGAAAATAAAATGCCTCATTTATTTGTAACCAAAATCTTATGTCTAAAATGTCACGTTTCTAACTTCAGTAGTGACAGATTTTCATACAAACGTTCAACTCTTATTTTAGCCCCTTCGGGGTTGAATTCTCGACAATATTATTAACTCGCGAAAATGTTTTTAATTAACTTAGCATACCCTCGACACAATCACTTTTAGATCAAAATATTACTAGTATTAACGACCCACTCAATACCTAAGTATTATTTTTATAGAAAAAAGAACTAAAATTCGACAACTAAATATCTCCTAATTTAAATCTTATTTCTCACTTCAAAACGTGGAAATATAAGATGATTTTATTTTAAGCATAAATTATTTATTTACGATTGTTGTATTTATTTATGCTTCAATGTTATGAATGTCCACCAATTCGCACTTGGCCAGCGCGGTGGACTATGGCCTAAAACTCTCTCATTCTGAGAGAAGACCCGTACTCAGCAGTGGGACAATAATGGGTTGACGAGAGTTATGAATCTATAGCTGTTGTTACAATAGAGATGAAACTTAGCGCCTTAAATACAGTGTAAATGATGTTTGACGTTGACTGTATTTGTCACCAAATAATTTCGCTATATTTGCTTTCTCGGAATGTAGGCGTGTATTAACAGTACGTCTTATTTCAGTTATATTTGTTGCCGGAAAACCATGGTACAAAATAAAGCGACCTCGCAATAACATAACATTGAAATTCGTGTCGTGTGCTTGGGTGAGTTATCTTCCTTGTTTATGTTTAACTATCTTGTAAATGAACGACAGTGTGGTGCACAAAGCAAATTTGATTACTACGAGTAGGTATATCCTTGGTCGCAGCATCACTAGCAAGAGCGGCCGCACGGTAGCGATTTATCTAGCCGAAGGCAGACGGACTTGTACGGAATTCTACGTAAGCGTGTACCTACCTATCTACGTAGAATTTACAATCCATACATATAAAAATATTCGCTGTCCGTGTATTTATATCGTTTATATTTGTGCAAAAATAATTAGAAACTCTGTGAATAAATAATAATGGTTACCTATTTATATATTTTTCAGACTTTTTGTCTGTTTGTTTGTATTTGATACCACATAAAAAAGTATGTACTGAATTGAATTGAAATAGTTGAAGCATATTTAAAGACCATATCTTGATTTAACAATAAGTCTTTGTTCCCATTAAACCCACCTAAAATTGTGACAACTTAGGTTGTCAGAATTTTAGGTTATGTCACATTTTTAAAGGGGGCGACACTGGGGCTACATCTAGTTTTTCTAAGAACTGTATTTGCAGTGTCGTAGTCCCCCTCATGACTCTTACATGAGTGTCCCTGTGACGGTGAATTTTCCGCCCTCGATTTTGGAAATCTAGATGGTCAATATTTGCAACTTATTCCTGTTATTATTATTTATGGCTATTACTATTTAAAGATCCATTGCACATGTATAAATACAGGAAGCAATTGAGCATGCAGTCCATCTGTTATTAAATCGTCCATTGTCGTCTATAAACGGCTGTGGCCAACCCTACATAAGATTAGGATTCCACCTGACATGGAGTATAGAGGCCTTGCTTTGCCTTGGTACTAAGTTGGAACTTTTTGGAGATTACCTGTTCAAACTGAAATACACTAACGCTAAACTGCTACATTTAGGAAGAAATACATGCTTTCACGCTCTCATCCAATTCGCACTTGGCCAGCGCGGTGGACTATGGCCTAAAACTCTTATTATAAGCGAAGACCCGTGTCCAGCAGTGGGCCAAAAAGTGGTTGTACCCACGCTCACATGCTTTCTACACTCATAGCTCCACAGTAGTAGATTTTCTCCTGTGTCGTGGGTACCATTTACACACACAAGATGGATACACAAACACCCAGACCCAGAATAGGAATCTTAAGTCATTCAGAAACTCTCCGGGAATCGAACCCGGGACCCATTGCGCGTCAGAGCGGTATGGTAACTTCTCCGCCACGCGGATCGTTATGGCGGTCTGGAACCGCTGGTTTAGAAATACAAAGGGTTCAACCGTTACAAGAGCGATAGTTAATTATCAATTTTCAACAAGTTTGTAAAATATTGGACACAATAACAAGTTTTGTGTTGTAACTATCCTATCAGTCTATTCCGGATCACTGGCTACTCGTTGACGAGGGAATATTAGGTATAGAACCTACGACCGGATTATTAATTGTAATAGACAGATAGTAAATCGGGTTTATTATGAAAATTTATTCTATGGAACCGAAACCGGCACCTCAATCAGCGGTGTCAGGAGCATTAAAGTTTTAGCAAATATTCCTAATATAGTCTCCTTCGAATGAGATATAATATTTAAACTTATTAAGAACTGAATTGTTCATTTGTAACCGACTGTATTAGAAGGGTAATGTTTTTGTATGTATGTCCATTTTTGGCACACGCTTCAACCCAAACGACTTGACGGATTGTAACATATCATTGGAATCGACTCAGAATTAACAATTAAGTATGGCGCCTGCAAACAGAAATTGAGGGTGAGGGGAGGATGGAAGAGATGATTATTTTATTCAATAAGATTCTAGATAAAAAATAAGAATAACGTTATGCAAATATGTTTTGTAATACTCTATATAGGTACTTACATTTAGTTGCGGTTTGACCTGTAGCTCATTTGCTACGTTCCGTTACCCAATTAAATAGTGCAAGATAAAGGTAAATTCAGAAGTAAAATATACTTTTTGGCTAACTTTCTTACTTTCATTGCCAGTGAAGTGCTATGTTTAGTGGCGAAGTGAAATAGCTCATTCTGGATTGAATTATCAATTTTATAAATAACTTTTTTATAGAAAGAAGACAAGACACTGACAATGAGTACAGCAAACGCGCACGACTCACATTAGAAATGTGTAAGGTATCAAAACTCCATCCACTTGGATAGTCTACTTCGCAGGCAGGGCCGTCTTAGACTATGCTGGGGCCCTTGGGCGCACAAGAATTCGGGGCCCTTTTGCATTCCAAAAAGGCCCCAACGACTTTTGTGCGACGAGAAAAGTGTATTGCGCCCAAACATAATATTTTGATATTAAATATGAGAAAAATTGTTGGCCCTTCGATGCTCTCTAAGGATGGTGGCTCTGGGCACTGGTCCCCGAGTGCCCTTATAGTAAAGACGGCAAAATAGAGATAGTGGTCGTAAAGATACGCGAAGGCCATTTCGATCTGGAATAAAATCGTTTTGAGCACATATAGATTGCAAAAGTTATAAACAAATAAGAAAACATTGCTATTTAGTTTTTTGCAAATAATTCAAATCGTCAAAAGGATTTAAGATTTAAAGTAAGATGCTTGCCAAGAAGGAAATTTCCTTCTCTAAACTAAACTCAATTTCTATTATTTATAAGCTTAAGTAAACACGGAAAATGTGAATTTTAGGATGTGGAAGTAGCATCTAAAGCGAGTACGTCACATAAAAATTATTAAATTATTAAATATTCATTTTGAAATTTAAAAAAGTTTGGTGTGTTCTATTAAAAAAATATTTCTCACTGGGAATTAATCTTTAGTGAATTCTTTAAAAATATAGGTAATTATTTTTTAATAATATTTTACTTACTCGCGTCTTCTTCAATGAACAAACACAAAACTGTTGAAGTAATAATGTAAAAAAAGAGTTCATACTTAATATGATCGTGTCATAAAGGTCATTTTTTCAATATTTAACCATAAATGAAATATTGTTATTTTTAAAGTCTTCTTAGAAAAAAATGCGTGCTAGGGATTCTAACCTGAGACTCTCGATTTAAAGGCTGAGTTATAATTCTCTATTCTACATATAATTGTGCTACATTGGTAGCGTAGCTCTGGAAAAAGTGAGTTCACCGTAAATAAATAGGAATGTTTTTTATATAAGGTGGGATGTAAAGATCCCCGACCAATATGGCTATAGAATTTTCATAGCACATCTCACTCGCTTAGTTCGGTAGAAACGATTTCGTAGCTTAGCTTCAATGTCGCCCATTGTTTAATTGCTTTAAAAATGGTGACTTTAAAGTATTATATCCGATTAAAATACATCAGTATTAGATTTTAGTATGTAATGATATTTTGAGGGGTGTTGAATTAACAGTTTCGCGGACGGTACCGGAGTCTGTGTTCTAGAATGACACATAAATACACGAATTTATAAACGACGTATAAATTCGTAGAGTCCAATGATCATACGTTTTATAGATGTCACGACAGAATCGTGACAGTAGTTTAGTAGTATTTTACATGGTGTGACACAAAGTATACCAAATAAGGTTTTAACTTGAAAGTTCATCAGCAATAAACGCTCTGTCGTAAATAATAATTTATATTAAAACGTCATCGTGCGTTGTGCCAAAATCTCCAAATATGATGTACAATCACGTTGTTAGTTAGTGTTAAACGACCTTCATTGTTCCAGCATGCACTAACAAAACGTATGCAGCATGACAGAAGCGTCGACGGTCCTCCGCGTGAACATTGGTTGGACTATTCTATAGAGAAGTATGGCGAAAAACTTGTGCGTGACATGAAAATTGTTTTCTCCATACTATACCTCTATCTCCCTCTGCCAATATTTTGGTCATTATTCGATCAACAGGTTTGAATAATTTTAATTCATAGGATTAAATAATTTGCCGTTAAGTAAACTAAAAGTATGTAGGTACGTAAAAATAGGGTTGCTACCTGTCCAATAGCACATAGGCAGGTATTACAGTTTCGTACCTTATTTTAGTATCTTGTACGATTTATTATAGAAAAGACACTTGTACTATATGTTAAAGTATTCAGTAGGTGGGTGAAAAAAGGTCTTGTTAGACCATATTGTAGTGAGTCGGCGAAAAGTAAAGGTCATCTGTAAAAACAAAAATGGATGTTGTCTAAGGTTATATTGTTAAGTATTAATTCCTAATGTTTGTAGGTATTTTTTCTTAAAATATGCTGCTTTTACTTAATAAAAAAGTGGCAACCCTGTTAGCATTACAAGTTGTCTCTGTTTTGATTCAAGGATTGTTATTTACCAAACAAAAGAAGTAGAACTAAGCTAACTCGTTAATGTAGCGGCTATGGAAGGTAATTTAATCCAGAAATGTCACAGTTCACAACGTAGGCGCTTTCTAATAAGCGGTCACCTGAATTTCATTTGCCGAGAGGCGAAATGGGAACGGAATTTCTATGAAATATGAACCTATTAAATTTTGACGTCATTTATTTTTTAACACTGATGAATTAATCCAGCGTAGCGGAATAATTGGACGTCATATCGCGGCATGAGTTAAAGTTTAGAAATTGACGGTAACTTTCTTATCTTGTTAGGGTTCTCGTTGGACTTTTCAAGCTTCGAGACTTCGAAGTGAAGTTCTAGGAATAACTCTGATGCCGGATCAATTGCAAGTGATGAACCCGGCTATAGTGCTCTTCATGATGCCCGTGTGCCCTGGAGGCGCGTGGCCCGTGTTGCCCGATCTTGGACCTTTGCAAAAAATGTTCATCGGCGGTATGCTCGCCTCATTAGCTTTCGTTGCCGCTGGTATTTTACAAATCGGAATCGAGGTAAAAATGTTACTAATGTACTAACAGTTTTAGTTACAATAAAAAGTACGTTTGTTTTGATTTATCTAGATTTGTTTACTCGCGTGCGCATTATGGGCATTATGGGCATTATGCGCTAAGCATATTTATTTGTTCTACTAGCAACATTAGTAGGCATATGTGAATTTAATCTTTACCGATATTTAAACTTTAAATCAAAAAGCGTGGAGTATTTTGTGGTTACGCGTTTGTTTGAATTCATTTAAACGTAGCGATTTAATTAAAACTTTATATATTAAAAGTTTAAACATTTTGCATATAAATATGTATTTTCATAGTGTATGGAATTATTTTATATAATATCGTTATGATTGAAAGTATGAATGTTTATAAAATTTATTTAGATTCCATAAAGCTAAGTCTTTGTTTTTAATATATTACTATACCACAAATACTTCAAAAATAGCAAATATGTACCAAACGTTATACACTTAATAACAAAAAATTGCAGCGTTCAACTTTACAAGTACCAGAGCACCATGACACGGGCATAGTAATATTGAACACGCTGGGCTGCCCGGTGGACATCTCGCTTAAGGGGGAGGGAACGGCGCCGGTGGAGCAACACGGGACGGCACTTATGACTCCTTTGCCGACCCGCACTTACAGAGTAACGGCAAATTGCCCCGTGATATGCGCTGGCAGGATTATGAAGAGACATATTCTTCGCACCGATTTAAAAACGGTGTCCGGAATGGTAATAAGATTTCAAGCTTTGAACATAGTACACACGTATGCATGTTACAGTATTGTACCCGTGTTCTTAGTAGATAGATTATGGATCATTAGCAACCCTTAGTTCAACATTTTGTACAATCAGTACTCAAATTAGAATAGTAGCATTGACGACTGATACGGTGAACTATATTTAGGAACTTTAATAGGAACCAAATAGGCTTTCTCGGATGTTCTTCTTTACTGTAAGTTAAAGTAAGTGGTAATTACATTTATAACACCTACATAATTTCAAAAATGATTCGCATCTTGAATTCTCTGAATGTAAAACCGAATTTCCAACCACCAGGTTTGAACGTTTAAAAATCTATTTTTTTTTATCTGACTGAAGTAGCAAACGAGCATGCAGTCAACCTGGTAGTCGATGGTAAGTGGTCACTGCCGCCCATGGACATCTGTAATCAACTACATACAGAACATGGGTTTCATCTGAAGTCAATTACAGATGCGTTGCTACTCCTGAGGACTATGATGGTCGCCTCATTTGAAACTGTAACCAACCTGTAGCCGGCAACCACACCCTTCTATCGAAACGCAAGAAATGCTTCACGCTAGAAATAGGTGTGGCGGTGGTACTTCCGCGGTCGAACTGCACTGAAAATTACTAAATTGATATCTCCTTTAAACGCTGCTTATATTAGTTTCATTTTCAGTTTATGCCTATCATCATCGGCCAGAATTCAGACGATCAATTGTCCTTTTATTTTATGGACCCGAATCCATTTGTGAAGTCACTCACTGGAAAGCCTAAACTTAAGTACCTAATATATTTCTTTTCTAAAACTAAGTACTTGAATTCAATTGAAATTAGACGTTTTATTACTTCGTTGATATCGGATCCACCATCACGCTAACATTGTAGATAGCATTTGCTTTTTGGATAATACACACTTTTTACACACACAGCCCCATAGTAGGATTTTCTCCTGTGTCGTGGGTGCCATGGACATACGGATACACAAACAGCCAGACAGTAATCTAAATTCAACATTCAACTGTCTGGCCGGGAAAGAACCCACTGCGTGTCAGACCGGTATGGTGACCGCTCCTCCACGCGGGTCGTATAATAATAACGTCGGATAATGTAAGTAAAAATGTGTTCTAGGGTGGTGTACGTCGGGAACACGGGTCCTAACAAGAATGTATCGATAACGGTGGAGACGGATAAAAGATTGAGTGATATATATTATGTGTCAGACGCGCCCGTCGATTACATTGGCGAATCGGCGTACATCTGTCTACAACCAGGCAAGTTAGTATCTATTCATACTATTGATGTAACGAATGTCATTATTTGAACATTCGCGAATACGAATATCTTCTCGTCAACCCATTATTGTCCCACTGCTGGGCACGGGTCTTCTCTCGGAGTGAGAGAGTTTTAGGCCATAGTCCACCGCGCTGGCCAAGTGCGAATTGGTCGACTTCACACAACTCCGAGAACTTTTTTTTTAAAGAACTCCCGGGCGTGTAATTTCCTCACGATTTTTCCTTCACTGAAAAGCAGTGATAATTAATTTATAATAGGTACATAGTTTTAGAAAAATTAGAGGTGCGTGCGTGGGTTTGAACCTCGGACCTCCATTAGGCTATCACTGGTCCTATGCGAATATCCCTTACCGTTATTCGCGAATGAGAATGAGAATGAGAATATTCGTTTTTTAGGGGCCGGAGGATGTGT
Source organism: Spicauda simplicius (assembly GCA_949699795.1). Classification (NCBI taxonomy): domain Eukaryota; kingdom Metazoa; phylum Arthropoda; class Insecta; order Lepidoptera; family Hesperiidae; genus Spicauda; species Spicauda simplicius. The sequence goes on from OX453056.1 coordinate 19,236,169, forward strand.
ATTTTTGGAGACCTTTTTCCAAAAAAATACACTGTCAAACTACAAGCGAGTTCTATTTGAAGTTGCTTACAGATATCCATGGCAGTGACCACTTACCATCAGCTGGACTGCATGCTCGTTTGCTACTTCCATCAATTAAAAAAATCACTATTTCATACAGATCGCAACCATACCGCAGCGCGGGGTAGCGACAAAATGTCGATACGTTAACCGTTTATGTGTAAATCGTATTGCCGCAGCTTTTAGGTTTTTGTAAAACTTTGCAAATTTGTATTCAAATACAAATTTGCGCACGCCGACGTGGTTTCGTTGGGTTTGTAGATAAGTCTATAAGTTAGTTTCGCACTTTGTCCTGCTCCACTAGGGATTTTGACTTTTGCAAAATGTATAATTTTTATATCAATTACTCGGGCTTTGCCACTAATACCAAAATATCGTAGACTAGAACAACATAGTTACAATGATCGAAAAAGGGCCTATTGCTTTATTTTTGTGACTGTTCGACAAATACGTCGACAACAAAATGGTAATTCATCTTTTGCAAGAAATATTTAAGTGACAAGGGAAACTTCAATTCAGCGTTTTGAAATAAAGCCGAGGAAAGAAAAGAACAGCATTAGAAAATTTACAAGAAAATCTTAATATCCAAAAAGAGAGTCAGATACATTTGATTTACAGCAAGGGATGTGCGTACCAGAAGTTAATTAATCTACTTGTTTTTATAAGAAAGGGAAATATAAGATAAGATATAGATCTGAGGGTTCTCATCCCTGTAGTCCCGGGATCAGAATAGGGCTTCGGTATCGTATTGTATCGGTGTCGTAAGAGGCGACTAAAAGGAGGCTTCCAGGGTTGCGGGCAACAATAGTGGGAACTCCAACCGTCCAGCTAGACGACCCCGACAGGGACGGCGGTATGTGTGGACGCTTACCGTCGTAAAGACCAAACGGTGTGGTGGGCCCAGCCGCTCACCTGAGAGGAGCCCGATGGGGCAACGTGCTCAAAAGTCTCCGTTTGCGTTCCTTTGAATATCCAGGACTCCATTTGTCACCACGGTCACCCTCCCGTTGGCCGTGCTCAGCGCTTTTTTCTGCGCTAAGGACCCGGCATAACCAGGCGTCGCTCCCACGGCGTTGGGTACCTATTGAAGGTACAAAAAAAAGGTCTGAGAGTTCTATAAATTAATTTAAAGAAGGAACAATCATTTTAGTATTCAACATTTTATTTATCGTAATCTCAGAAAATCCTTACCGTTCTAAATCTCAAAAATATTTTTCCGCCATTTGGACCCTCCGCCATCATTATATTGACTTCAATAAACTAATCGAGCATTGTTATTCAAACATTTCAAGTGTTCTGTCCCCGGGGAGTGGTTCAAATCTTCCTGGGAAGATTTGTGAAACATACTTCACATACAAATTTAACCTAAATAAAACTTTGCATGTATATAGGTTCCTACAGATAAATGAAGTTTACCATTCAACACAACTTTTGTTTTAAAAGGAGATCCGTGTCCAGTGACAGGTAGTAATAGGTTGATGTTGATACGTTAGTGTGTTATTCGATAAAAATAAATTCATTTTTTTATATTTCTTTCATATATGTTCTCTGGACACTAATTGATTAAATTGAATGAACGGGCAATAAAAATTTGCTGTGCAATCAAGTTCGGAAAAAACGCTTTCAACCTAAATAAATAGAAATATTTCCATCTTCATTCGCAGTGCATCGGATTCATGTTTCGATAAAGCTTTTTATTTGATAGCAATGAATTATCTGCCAAATTGAGTTCGAGTGCTCTTCACAAACTATTAAATACAGTGCGTAGAGTTTGGACACGAAATATATACACTAACGTGTTGTAAGTATATATGGATTCTACAAAAATAATTTTCCTGTTTAAAAAAATTTACGATGCTGATGTATGAAAAATGTCCATAAACTGTTTGTTTGTGTGTCATTTTGGTTTGAAAACAATTAGAACGGCAACTTCACCTGATTTGGATTTTGCGCGAATAACACATGAGTACAAATGTATTTCGAGACTCGAATCACGACATAGGTACGTATCACGTATATAAGAAGGTAGGTATATGTACAATTTCGTAATTCGAGTCTCGAAATCGAAATTCTCTTTCACACAAAATTAAACAACACGAAAATGTCTACCAGACCAACAGTCTTCCGACCGGATAATTCGAAAATTTTGGAATTATCGGTAAAAATCTTACGGAATTCCCGAAAAGTAGCTAAATTTAATCAGGAAATCATATTCATGCATTATTTTTGTCAATTTTTGTCTAAATTAAAAACTTACAAGAGTTTTTTTATAATATAACTGATTATTAACTTTGAGCATGAATACCAAGAACTTTATAACTACTAGATAGAAAACCCGGCTTTGCGTGTTGAAATGTTACTCTAGATCTCTAGAAGTATGTAGTTCAGCTCTAAGCCGGTTCAAATATTCAGATCACATATTATTTGAACCGGATTCCTACCAAAACATTTAATTTTAGGATGTTAGATGGCGTTCATTTACGATTTAATTTATCGATAATACTTCGTTGTTGTTTGACTACTAAATATAGACGTACATTTAAAGTAATTCAACATTACAGTTCTAGATGGCGATCGTTTATTATGAAACTCATCGGAAATCCCTTGTAATAATTTTTTTCCAATTTGTATCCGTAAACTGTTAGTAAATTAAAATCTACTTGTATGAAAATAAATTGTTACAAATTTATATATATTGTTTATAAGCGAACTCAAGATGGTATCCGGGCGGCCGATATGGCGACTGTCATTTGCACCATTTTAATATAACAAAGTACGCTACAATCCGAATTTTGTAAATTTATGTCGTCGACTCGAAATCTATATATTTTTTATTTCTTAGGTAAGGTTCCAATCGAGTCTATCGTACATCTTAATGGAATTATTAATTTAGAAATGCAATAAAATGTTTAAAATCCTTTACAGTTTCGATAAGTAACTTTTATTGTTAGGTATGTTCAAATCCTACCTTGCTATCTGTTTCTTAGTAAATTAGGTTTGTACGTACGTGGTCTGCTCAAGGATGCGATAGTCAGAATACACAAGCTTACATCACGATCCAATTTAGTCGCCAAGACGTACCAATGCATTCAAGATTGATTTTGCAGTTGCATTCGTATATATTTAGGCACGTTCTGCATCTCCATTGGCCAGTAACTAATTCTTAACAAACAAAGCATTTGTATATTCTTCATATTCACGTGTTATCAATGTGCTTCATATTTCAAATGTGTATTTAAGTAGGCAAAGATAAACAGTTCCTATCTTTTTCTCTTTTGTTTTCTGAGTTTCTTTTTTAGTTTGGTTGTCGTTTCATTGGCGAGCTTTAGTGTTATCAATTATACAAATAATAGAAAAGATAAGATAATCAGTGAGCCCAAGTAGTAAATAATATTTAGTAATATAATAATCATACCTCAGTGTACCGAGCTGCATAAATAAGGATAGGTCGAAATGGCGTGTAGGATTTCTCACAATGTTATCTGTCGCCATTAAGCCAAGTATTTCTTTCTAATATCCAACTTTAAAATATATATTCATATCGGGGTTGCTAGATTCCATTATTTATCTATGATTTTCAAAGTTTGCTAATTCAGTTTGGTACCACCGCCACTATTATTGTAATGAATTTGTTGTCGATGGACAGTAGAGACCTCTGATGACAGGTAAAGGACATCTTCGTCATAGGACGTACCTTAAAAAAATGTGCGGCGCTCGGGGACTGCCGCGGTAAAGCTATTGCATAGCATTTTTATCATCTTATGCAATTATAATTATTTATTTATTTATACAGTATTGTTTTTCTTTGATATTCATTCAAGTTTTCTTTTATACTATATGCTTTCTCACAAACACCTGTTTACATATTCTTCCTATTTCCGAGCAGCTCGTCTCGATCCGTGCGAGCATCGTAGGTACTGTCGTATCTTATACATACACGTTAAGCGAACGTTTGGCCGCTCTACATGGTAGGCGGAGTGGAGGTTGTTAGGGATTTTTCGTTACGGAATTTCTTGATTCGATCACCGCGCTCGAAGCCCACGATAAAAGCTATGCAATAGCTCAAAAAGAAAATGTTTTCACACAGATTCAAGTGGCGAGCAAGCAGTGCAGACGGGGAGGTATCCGGCTCTGGAGAGGGGCAATTGCTCGCGGGGGGAGTGTACGTGCTGTGCCTGCGGGAGCGGCTGGGGCGGCTGGACGCGGCGGTGCTGCACGCGCCCAACCCGCCTAACGAGCTCCATCTCGCCTGGATAGTGCCGCAGTACCTCCTCGTCTCCGTCGCTGAAATCATGTTCGCGGTCTCGGGCCTTGAGTTCTCCTTTACCCAAGTACGAACCCAATTTGCATCTTTCTTTAAGCATAACGATAACGATGTAGGTACACTCATAGCCTCACACTAGGATGTTCTCCTGATACCCTCCTGAGGCCATGGATACATACCCAAAAAACACAAACACCCAGATCCAGAACGTAAATCTAAATTAATCATTCAGAAATCAGTTTGGCCGGGGATCGAAAGCGGAACGCTTTTCATGTAGATTGATGTGATAACTGCTCTGCCACGAGGGTCGTAATACACATATCGCAATAAATACACATGTAAATAATAAAATAAAATTCGCAGAGGTAGTACGACCCTTCGCTCGTTTGACTCTGGAGATACCAGGGATACGTCATTCGTTTCTCATAACAGCTGTATTGTTTTCTAGACATCCTAACGTTATCCTCTTGAATAGCTCATCTATGGCTGGCCTAACAGACTTGATTTAGGACTCGAATCTTAAGTGACCACTGCCGCCCATAGACATCTGTAAACAACTGAAGTTACTATTGTCTATTTGAATACGAAAGGGGTTTTATGTAATACCAATCACTGATGCATTGCCACTTTAGAGGACTAAGATGCTCATTCTACAAAAGTGAATCAACCACACCTTTTCACCGAATCACAAGATTCACAAGAACTGCTTAAAGCCCGAAACAGGTGTGGCGGTGACTCCTCACCGGTACAACCTCATGTTGTACCACCTGGCAAAATGTATATTACTTGGAACTTAAAACAGGATGGGAAGCTTTGTATTTGTCTTAATTCGAAACCAATAAGAATGTCGTGTTTAGCTGAATTATAAATTGCAGGCGCCTAAAAGCATGAAGACTATTACAATCGCAGCTTGGTATGTGTCAGTTGCATTTGGGAATCTCATCGTAATCCTCGTCGCACAAATGAAGATTTTTGAATCTAGAGTAAGATCATCTATGATTTATTAAAAAGAAAAAACTAGGATACACGTTTCATTTCACGTTTATACGCACTAATCTATTGGACTCGTTTAAGCTAAACATATGAATAGCCACTGAAAATCACCATTTCTTTTGATAACCCCTTGACTTCATCGTTAGATCCGTTTGAAGGTACTAAATAAATATAGTGATGCAAATTTCATATATTTTGAAGTCTTAGAAGATAATTATGACACTTAGAGGTTCGATATTTCAAATAAAATTTTGATATTACGAAATTTGATTTTAAGTAGGTACATTACATATTTCTTTGTTAGTTTTTTTCTAATAAAGCTTTTAAAATCTAATAATTTTCAGTTTATGGCCGAGCACACTGCATGATATAGTACTTTTTTGACATATTCGATTTTACATGTACAGACAATGAAATTTTCGTGCAGTAAATTTTCATCCTGTTTCATACGTCAATCACTATGACTAGACGTCTGAAGATATTTTGACACTGATTGCTTCGTCTTATAAGCATTATTCGGTAAATGACGGCACGTAGTGTGTAAGTATATGCGCATAGTGTGAAAACTAATGCCACACTACGTTTGAAAGTTAAAGTTTATCCAATTTGCTGGATCACTACGTTTAGTATCTGATCAAAATAAATATAATTATGTTGTTGTGCGATAAACGTGTGCATAATGCCTATTACTTGTCCCTGTAGTTCCGGGATCAGAATAGGGCTACGGCATCCCCTGCCTGTCGTAAGAGGCGACTAAAAGGGGCTTCCGGGGTTGCAGGCGGCGGGAAGGACGGCGGTATATGTGGTCGCATACCGTCGTAAAGACTAGACTGAGCGGTGGGCCCAGCCACCCATCTGGGAGGAGCCGGATGGGGCAACGCGCTCAGAGGATTCCGGTTGCGGTCGGACCGAGTACCCGGAGTCCTCTTTATAGCGCCGAGGACGGCCACCGGGGGGGTTTTAGTGCGGTAAAAATCCCCCATAACCCTGCGTCGCTCCACGGCATCGGGTACCTTTTGAAGGTTTCCCCCTCGAAAACAAAAAAAAATGCCTATTACTTAGTGTAAGCTACTTTTTATTTATTCGAAAGGATTTTGTCAGTGCAAAGTCGTACAGCAGATTGCCGCGTGAATTCAATGAAAAGTTTTCAGTCATCATAGAGAATGACTTTGGGAACTAATTTAGTCCCCAACAATTGCATGGAATTGTCAAAAGTTTTATCGAAAACCCGTTATAAAATGGACAATTCAGTATATTGTCAATTTTTATGTATTGTATTGTTATGATTGTGGCACGACCCCGACAACCCATATTCGTACGTGGGTAATTCCACTTTGTAGTAGAAAACGCATGTAACATAGTGGAACGGAATTATTCACAACACGACGGTGCGTGCAATCATCAAGTGGAACGCAGGACTTAGTTATGACACAGTACAAATATGGAACAGTATGGAAACTAAGCGTAGTTGATAGTAATAGGGTTGTCTCTATATTTTTTTCTAGTAAGACTGTTATTTATTTTTATTTTAGCATTTACTGTTCTGTAGTCATCAATTAATCAATTTGATGTGTGAATATTGTAAATTAATTAGAAAAATATCAGAATTATGCAATGTTACGGAAGCATTGCATAATTCTGATATTTTACGTGATTTTTTACGTATATTTAACGTTTATGTGTATTTAATTGCAGGCTGTAGAATTTTTATCGTATGCCGGTCTGTTGGCATTGGCCATGCTACTGTTTTTATATATGAGTCAAGGTTTCCGATTCAAAAACGTGGGTTTCGACGAGTCCTCCACGGAAAGCCATCCCTTACTGCGTCATCATTCTAGGGTAAGAATTGATAATTTATTTATTATTATTTATTATTACAAAACTTACATCTAACATTACAGGAATTTACCTAATTCGTTAGTGTAGATACAATCTAACATTACACATTATCAATATTAAATTAATGGTAAATGTCATAAGTTTACAATATTGTTAAATGATTACAAATATTCCAGAATTAATTAATAGAGGCATAATATAATAATAAATTAATAATAACTATAAATGCCAATGTCAACAATAATAATATAAATAGAATGTCACGAATATAAATTTAATTAATAGTGACATAATATAATAATAAAATAATAATAACTATAAATGCCAATGTCAACAATAATATAAATAGAATGTCACGAAAATAAATTAATAATAATAATTTAAACAATATAATGATTTCAGAACAATTTCATTTCAATTGAATAATCCTAAGTATATTTAAATTAGCAATAATAACTCACTACTTGTGTTACGACCCTTGTGAACTCGATCACGGAGCAACTAAATAAGTCAATATCGACAGCGACCTTGTTGAGCGTGCGCAGTGCGCGCGTGAGCGGAGTCTCGCGCAGCAGATTCGTTCGAGCGCGCGGCAACGCCAGCAACTGCGGGCGTCGCCGGCGTGAAATACTATTATTTGGAACGCTCAGCTGCAGCCATTCTAGAATACGTGGGTTATCGATTATTCCCCGCAATACCTTAAAAAGATAATTGACGAGGAACACATCTCTCCTCGTTTCTAGTTTGCTGTAACCTGTCATCCCCAGGACGAACAAAGTAGGATACAGCAAAGGATACCCTGGATATACCCCATATAACCTGCGATATAAGTGGCGCGTGAACTTATTTTGGATGCGTTCCAGCATCCCATTATACTTATGTTCATTTGGGGCCCATATTGCAGAGTTACACTCTAAGTGGCTTTTCACGAGGGCCTCATACAAAGCACGTATAGCATTAACTTTCGTGAAACCTTCTGATTGCCGTAGCACGAAACCAAGGTTCTGGTATGCTTTTTTACAGACCTCGGCTATGTGGTCACGAAAGTTAAGCTCTGCAGTGAACCTTACGCCTAAATCCCTAACTTCCGTTACGCGTCGAAAGAGCGTTCCTTCGAGATAGTATGGATGGTGGCAAGGGGCGCGCGCGCGGCTGAACGTCAGAACAGAGCACTTGGAGACGTTGAAGTGCATGTTGTTCTTATGACTCCATTCAACCACCCTATCTATGTCGCTTTGGAGTCTGGCGTGGTCGGTGATATCACCTATCTCGTGTACCAGTTTCAGGTCGTCAGCGAACAGGAGGCATGTCGTCTCCTGGACCACATCAGGCAGGTCGTTTATCATTAAGATAAATTGGAGAGGTCCTAAATTGCTGCCCTGGCTGACGCCTGATCTCGTAAAGTATTGTTCCGAAAGGCGTCCTGCACAGTCAACATATTGTCGCCTATCCCTCAAATAGTTGGCAAAAAACGTTAGCGTATGAGGTGTACAACCTACATAAGCCAACTTCCTCAGCAAGATGTCATTGTCCACTGTGTCGAACGCCTTCCGAAAGTCGAAATAGGCTACGTCTACCTGCCTTCCCGCATCTACTGCTGGCACTACTCGCGTCATCAGGTTTAGCAAGTTCCCGGTCGTTCCTCGCCCCGGGCGGAAGCCGTGTTGCGCGTCGGACAACTGGGCTCTCACCTGTGCATACATCGAGTGATGAATCGCAGACTCGAAAACTTTAGCGGGCGTACACAAGAGTGCCACGGGCCTATAATCACCGGGATCCGAACCACCCCCCGCCTTCGGTATTGGGACCACTCGGGAAACTTTCCAACGATCTGGAAAGGTCGCATTAGCAAGACAAACGTTGTAAACATGTAATAAAGGTTCTTCTAATGCAAACCGACAATCCCTAAAGATGAATGGTGGGATGCCGTCTGGCCCTACCGAGCGTTTCGCCGGAAGGCACGCAAGTGCCCGCCGTACCTCTGCTAAGCGCAGTTCCCCCAGGTGTACGCGCGCGCCGTTGTCCCCGCCTGCCGCCGCGCCCGCTTCCGCCACGTCCAGTTGAGCCGGCTCTGGGTTATACACCGAGTAAAAATATTGGGCAAATTCGTTCGCGCATTCCTGGTCTGTAATGATGCGCCCGTTTTTTATTAACTTGTATTGCCTCAAATTACCTCTTTTTGATCGGATGTAGCTCCAAAACGCCCTCGGATCCGAAACGAGATGGTTTTGAACGTGGTCCCGATATCTGCCGTGAGCCTTCGTGGTATCTGCTTTCACTCTTGCCCTGGCCCGAGAGAACGCCTCATAATCAGAACGCGATTTGCTAGCTTTATATTTTTTATGTAAAGTATATTTTATTTGGATGTTTAGTTGGAGTATGATTTTAGTTGGAGTTTTATAATAACGTCATAGACCTATTTTTAGAGACTTTTAGAGAATGCGCATGTAGGGTTTTGTTCTGCTGTGCGTCCTTACGACTTCAAAAGTGTTTTACGCGTGCTTTAAAAGGAAAAACTCTAGTAACCCACATAATGTTAAATGAAAATTATAATCAATGCTGTAACAATTATGTTCACTGCATCGCAAAGGCCTCTTTAAAACGTGGCCTCTCTTAAAATTCAACTTGTGATTTGGGAACTTGTGATTGGGAACTTGTGATTTGTGATTTGGGAAAAAGGAATTCGTGATTAATCTCCATAATTATATTATAACCTTGTTTTAATTGATTACTTAACGATAACCTCAACCGCATCCTTCCTCCCTGCGATAAAGCGTAGTATTTTGAATACCACCTCTCCCCTTGTAATAGTCACGTGGTTTGGGTACGTTTATATAATTTAAGAATTATCTTCAAGGCACGTAAAAGGATTTAATTTTTGATAATCGTTTGCTTACAATGTCATTTATCCATGTGTAAACGGATCGCAGTACGAATTGTTTGGTCTCCTCAGGCAGTGGACATTGCGTTCTCTCGTGCTCTCGGAATAGGCTTGTACTCAATTTCCCACGTACGCTTGCCAATCGAGCAGTGTGTGCTTTGTTAATTCGAAGGTGTCGAATGTACTTGTTATGGTATAATGTTGATATTTTTGTTATAAAGTTTACTAAACATAACGAATTAAAAATTCAGGACCAATTCCTAAATAGTGTTAATCACCTTTATCATCCCACGTGGTTGACATTATTATTATGTATTTAAATGGTTTCAATCTTACAATTTCTCGCATTGGTTGCTTGAATGTTTTGGTCTTAGGGTCTGACTACAACGTGGGCCACAACGGATTAGTTCACAAGTCCTAGATGGACCTGTTAATGAATTAACTTATCTTTCCAAAGGTTTTGAGTCAAAATATAAAGCGAAAATAGTATCTTATTATAAAAATACTGGCAAAAATGAATAACACAATAATATGCTTTATATGATAGAATAGTTTTGAAAGGCATGTATCCGTGATTGCCAAGGTTGTAATTTCAAGCATTTATATTTTGAGTCACTATTTTGACAATTTAACTATAGCATTAGATTTTATTTCGAGTCGAATTTTCATTTTAAGACTACTGTACAAGTGTGCTGTTAATGTCAGGTGATTTCCGTGCATTCGCTGACAACGAGTACGCGGGGGTACAGCGGGCGCACAAGTACCGCTGCGTCGTGTCTCGGCGCCATGGAACGCACGCGGTCCGCTGCGTGGCCGCCCAACGCGTACGTCCACGTCGGCACTCCGAGTACCAGCGATATTAGAGCTACCACTTTAGCGAAAGACTGATTTTTATAAAGTACCAAACGAGCTGATGGTAAGCCACTGCCGCCCGGGGACAGTCCACCTGATGGTAAGCCACTGCCGCCCGGGGACATTTTTAAGCAACTTCATCAGTCAGGGCTCCACCAAAACTAATCACAAATGCGTCGCCACTCCCGAGATCTAAGACGTTTGCCTCAAATGTAAGTGAGCCGGAAGGTGCGTCTTGCAAAATAAGTGTGATAGAATCCAATAATAGTGTTCCTCACTTCGATTCTAGAAGGTATAACGACGCTTACACGTAGGACGATTGAAGAATAGAATATATGTACGTTACCATGTGGACTATAAGAGTCCACATGGTAACCAAGGGTTAAGTGTAGTATCGCATTTGGGGCCGACCTGAGGTAGCAGTCCAATCTGGGGTTTATAAGAGACATCCTTAGGCTGTAGTGGACACTAACCTACCATCAAGTGGAAAGCAGCCTCGTTTGCTAATTCTGTCTCATAAAATAATGAATTTCGTAAATAAAGTACGGCGAATCTTTAGCAATGTACTTTATTCATGTATTATATTATTGTCTACAGTGTTTATTTCTTATAGCCCTTAATGTATTCTTATTTATTATTGTTGTGAGAGTAAGTCTAAGGTTTTGTTTATCTTTTATAAAATATGCATCATAAAGATAATTGTACGATATTTTGCATTTTTACATTGTGTGTAAAAGTTAATTAAATGTATGTTTTTTCTTACTTATTTGTTATTTATACTAAGTTTTTAGAAAATATAATTTAATTCTTATACCTATGATGTTTTCTTGGGTATTGTTTGTAGTTATAGGATATGGATTCAATTTAACTATAGGTTTATGTTTAACAACATACATTAATAGAAGATAGGTACTTGCTACATTGCCTCAACGCCCACAGGCCTGGCCTCCGATATGACAGTTCTCCATCAGATGCGATTACTGGATACTTCTTGGCAGTCACTCTAAGCTACCGACGATCCGTCTTAACCCTATCAATCCAGCAATATTTGGGACGATCGAAAAGACGTCGCCCTGTGGGTCGATCCAGATATTCTCTTTTCACCCTCCCATTTTTTTGATATGGCCGAGCCAAATAACACTGTGCACATTTGTCTTTCATTGTATAGACTTGATCGTTCCGCAGGCTCTATCTGGGCAGTCAACGTAGAGTCCACCTTATTGACTGGCTAATCTCGACAATATAGCACGAGTAGTTTTCGTCAGATACTTCTTAGGCCAACACGAGGAACAAGCAAATTAGGGTCGATGCGATGCGTCACTGAATTTTATGAGAAAGACTCATAAAATTCAGTGACGCATCGCATCGACCCTGACGATGCAGTGAGCTCTAGCGTAAGCGTACTCCGGGAGTCGAACAGAGGGGCCGGTCTGTAGAATAGTCCTTTTTTTTTGTTTTCGAGGGAGAAACCTTCAAAAGGTACCCGACGCCGTAGGAGCGACGCAGAGTTATGTGGGATTTTTACCGCACTAAAACTCCCCCGGTGGCCGTCCTCGGCGCTGAAAAGGATGACTCCGGGATCTCGAAATGACTTCAACCGGAATCCTCCGAGCGCGCTGCCCCATCGGGCTCCTCCCAGATGGGCGGCTGGGCCCACCGCTCCGTCTAGTCTTTACGACGGTATGGGACCACACATACCGCCGTCCTTCCCGGGATTGCCTGACCGAACGGTTCGAGCTCCCACTCTAGCCGCCTGCAACCCCGGAAGCCCCTTTTAGTCGCCTCTTACGACAGGCAGGGGATACCGTAGCCCTATTCTGACCCCGAGGCTACAGGGACGCTGTAGAACAGTCCAGCTACGTCCGATGGACTCGCTGTTTTCGATGGGTGTGGTCCTTTTAGTAATATGGAGTTATGCGGTGAGTTAAAACCCCTCTCATTTAAAAAGCCTCAAGTGGCGAAACCTCAAGTAGTGTTCATAACTAACGGCTCACGTAGTGGCGTAATGGATATCCAATTAGTTTCATGGAATAAAATTAACAAAAGAAACAAGGTATTTTTTAATAACAAGCTCGCCATTTTTCAAGCTTGCGGTATCTAATTTAATATGATATTCACCGAGCATTGTCATCCAAGCTTGAATGCAAAATTTTAGCTTATCAGGTTTAGGATAACTCCGTTACGATTGACCTGTAAGTTAAGACTCCTGACAAACGAAAAAATACGCATAAATTAATGCTTGTATAAGTATTAAGTACAGATAACTGAAAAAAATAAATGGTTTCCTATTGTTTACTTGGTAAAAGGATAAAATCCATACTGGCGTTATGTATGTAGATCTATTATATAATAACACGATACTCTAATAAACATTTACTCATCCATCAATGAACTCAAATTGACAAAGAGATCTACTTCAATGATAGAATGATTTCTTGGAAAGTAAAGTAAAGTTACATGTTAAAATACTTTTAGTTCGACTTCGAAGGAATTATGATTACACCTACGTCCTATAATAAAACCTACACCTTTAGTCCAATAATAAAAAATAAATTCCCGGAATCCCGGGACCGAATTCTCTAATTACAATTTATTTTTCTATTATTCTATTATAATTTAATAATTCATATTTATCTCCTAGAAAAAATACGTATTCTGTTAATTTAAATTGATTTTTATTTTCGAACTCAAAAGATAGAAGTAATTTGTTTATTTTATGAGAAGGGTAAGTTTATTTTTTTAGTTTCTAAGTAATTATTTAATGATAATAATTTAATTGCCCTGTTAGTGAAAGTGTGAGTAAAAAAGCTGATTTCACACAAAAGCTGATTTTCACTCGATTATTCTTTGAATTTTTATCACCTATCAAAATCCCGGGACTATACCGGGATCCCAGGATTGTTTTCGGACAATCCTGAAATCCTGGAATTAGGTCCGGGATCAAATTCCCTAATTGTAATCTATTGAAGTTGAACAAGTTACTATCAGTAAATCTAACGTTTTATATGGTTTAATTATTTGGCTACGGTCGAATTTCATTTACCCGTCGGACTACTAGTAAATTGAAAATGCCTGTAACAAGAATCACCGATTTTTTACCGAATAGCGAGCAGTTTTTTATTTTGTTTTTCGTTTGCCGCTTCTATTATTAAACAGCTCCAACAACGTACATTGTTTTTACATTTATATACACTGAAAGCGTATGTTCAGACAGGTATGTCTGCTCGTAGCTGCAACCCATTTACGTGCCGTTGCCTGGACATCTTACATAATCCAGTGAGGTATTTAAACGCAACATAATTCTACATTTTGTTCTGCAATACGTTTCTGTTAAGGCAGCAATTTCATATTACATAAAGAGCTTAATTTCATTTTGTATTAAAATTAAGCCGTCAAGATGTAAAACCCAATGATAAAAGAAATATCCTCAATTATTAGGGTAATTTAACGCTTTAGACACTCATAATTAATTATTTATTACGATTTTTTTTGTATCATGGGAGTCATGGACACAAAACCTCATACCCAGTAAAACAATCTAAATTCAATATTTAACTCTCTGTCTGGCCGGGAATCGACCCAGGAATCCACTGCGAGTTATACTGGAATGGTGACCGTCCCGCCACTCGGATCGTCAATTAATAAAACATTTGGAACCAGAGCGTACACATATTAATAGGCTTATTTTTCAGCTTTATTTGTAAATTTCACTTGTAGACTTTCTGGAACATGTTCTTTCAGGGTTTTTAGTCGCGTTAATACCCAACCTCTCTGTCAGATTTTTAATTTGTCCGTTTCCACGCCAAAGACCAATACCATACACGATGACGCTTAATTTGAAATTCATGTTGAAATGTGCTAATTTTTTATGCTTTAAACGGATCTCCCTTAGAGCACCAACAATATACGTTCTCACATCATCTCACAATTATTTATTTAACAGATACTTAGTTTACAATTATTTATATTATTTATTTATTATTGTTGTATATGAATGTATAATGATGTCACATCAAATTAATGTCATTGAATGATCTCTTTTGGAAGTAAACTTTTGTACTTAGCTATGATAGAACAAGTCTGTAAAGTTCATAATATTGAACGGATTTTATGTGCCTATTTAGTAGTTATAAATTCCGTCATTTTAAAATATCTTCCTTCGGCGGAAGGTGATGTAATATGTATACCTAAGTATGTAGGTAAATAATTATAATTGTATGATTAGTAATACCTATTTTTATTGTGATATTTTAAAGCCAGAAATAAATCCACAAAATACTTTTTTATTTAATACGAATAACATACATAGCTCGTACTTATTTAATGGATAAATATTTGTTTTGATAAGTACCTACACATACGTGTATCGAGTGATGTATCGACTCATCGAGTAAATATCGTGTAGTCGATGTTTCATACTCTTATTGAATTTTATCCGTGAAACGTGAATGTGGAGAGCGCAACCATGTAGAAATTAGCTTGACAACGTAATGGACGCTTCATGGAAATATCTGCATTGGTAAAGGAAGATATGATGGATATTGGTATAATAATATTAAGTTAGTATCTCTAAATTGTAAGTTTATAAGCCATAAATATTGCAATGTATATGTGTTATCATCATAAATGACTAAATATAAATGATGAATAATCATTACATTGATTTTTAATCATCTTCTCCCAACACAGTTGTAGCTAATTCGTACAATTTACATGATGTGTTCTTGCATGTTTTGACAATTTTTTGACTCTGGGGCACCACTGTCACTCTTACTTCTGCCATATAACAATTGTGTTGAGCATTGCTACGTTCTGATTTAAAGTATGTATTCGGGCAGTCTGACTAACCGCGTGGCGTAGCGGTGACCATGCCGGTCTGACGCGCAATGGGTTCGATTCCCGGCCAGACAGGTATCTGAATAATAAGTTAAGATTCCTATTCTGTGTCTGGGTGTTTGTGTTTTCGTCTTGTGTGTGTCCATGGTACCCACGACACAGGAGAAAATCTTACTGTGGGGCTATGAGTGTAGAAAGCGCGTGTAAAGTGTGGGTATATTTAGACGAGGCATTCTATCAATGTCGTCTTCAGGTAGTACACGCGTTCTATCTGAGGACATGCCGCACATAAACATGCCGCACATAAACATGCAGCCAAAATGATAGTACCTGTTTTCCAGGCGGTAAAACCAGTGTAGTCCGACTGGGGAGCTACCATCGCCACGCCTTATTTGTAGCGTAAATCAATTCTTGTATTTCGGTGGACACGTGTGACTGCCGGCTCGCTTTTACATGAGGCGATCATCTTAGTCCTCGGGAGTAGCAACGCGTTTTATATTGACTTAGATAAAACCTTCATTCTATTTGAAGTTGCTTAAGGATGTCTATGGGCGGTAGTGACCTTATACTATAGTTAGACTGCAGGCTATTTTACTGCCTCAATGAGATTAAAAAAAGGTGTAGTCCAAGCATATATTAGTCATGTGAGGGCAAAAATCTCGGAATAGATAGTCAGCTAAAAACTTCTATAAATCTTTATATTGACATCCTAAAGCTTGTCTCAAGACCTACTTAGGTATCGTAGGTACTCTACAATATTTATAATAAATAAAAATAGCATAAAACTTTTTCCCGTGGGAAACGAGATATTTGCAATAATTTATATTTGCGAATTTTTTGATCATAGACCTTGGAATATCTGTAGTCTACGTTATGTAGGTTTCGTATACAAATTACTATCTCTCATTCTGAGGTGAAACCCCAAATATGCCTGGACTAGTGTGCACTGCGGCCCAGTGTCATCTGCATTGATCTCAGATAGGATTCATATCCAATTTGTGATCCACCACCATGTGGACTGCACGCTAATTTACTACTTCTATATCGTAAAAAAGTACTATTAAGAAATCTTAAGTATTTCCGATCAATTGGGGTACAACCGATTATTGTTCCACAGATCTTCTCTCAAAATAAGAGAGTTTTAGGCCATAGTCCACCGTGCTGCCCAAGTGCGGATTGGTGGACTTCACACACTTCCGAGAACTTTTTTTTAAAGAACTCTCGGGTTTGTAGGTTTCCTCACGATGTTTTCCTTCACCGAAAAGATCCGATTCCGATCGATTACATGTATATTTTTGCGTCGCGATATTGTAATTGTAATGTAAAACAGTGTACTGCCTGTGGAGCCATCGCTGTCCAGCCACCGACGCGGACTCCGTAGCAAAAAGCGACAATGAAGCGTATGATTCCCTATTTGAGCTCTCCGGTTACCCAAAGACCGGTGACATACCCACTCTCAATCGAAAAGTAAGGACATATTGGTGAAAACTTTTCACAATATCGTGAAAATAATAGATCCATATTGTCGAGTAGGTAGGTAGGAAATTAGTATACATACGTTATGTCATCGTATCATTAATTGTAGTACCTACCAACGTAGATATTTGTTTAACGTAGTAATTACATGAACATGGAATGAAATATGGATTTTTTTATTGAAAAGGCGTTACTAATAGTTACTAACCTGAAATCCACGATCCTTCAAGCTAAAAGCACATCATTTGCATATGAGATAAGTTTGCATATTAAAAGTGAAATAAATATTGTAATTGTTCGTTATTATTAGAAGACCATTAAACATTGAACGGATGGCAGCAAATTTTCTACAATTCGCAACGAAGTTTGGTAGCCTTATAAGATCGATCAAATACATTTTACAGCGCCAAGTGAAGGACCTTTAAGCAAACTTTCGTGGCCATTGGGTAAAGGTCTTCGCACATTACACCGATTCAATGTCATTCCAATACTACCATTCGAACCAGAACTATCGATTCGGTATCAATGAGTCGTCAACTAGCCGATCAATGTGTCGGTCATCACTGGACAACTGGGTCATTGAGTGGACAGTGCGTCGTCAACGAGTGGAAATCACGTTGCTAACTTGTATAACTTCAAGTAGATCTAAGTGAAGGGATGTGTCCGCATCCGGCCAGGATGTTGGTAACTCCTCGTCCACTAGTCGTAAGCACATTGTCGTTTCGTGCCCTATTCGTCGACAACGAGGGGCAAACGGAACGATGACAATAAATAAATAAAAAATAAATAAAATAAATAGGCGAACAACGCGTAGACCAGGCGTCCTGCATACGTCGTATGCCTTTAACTTACAAGTTGACTAATTCACTATTAAGTAACTTAAGTTTAAATTTTAATGCCATACTGCGAGTTGAGTTTGAGGTGAGTCGGTGTAATTTTCGAATGCCTTAAGGCGCTTACGTAAATAAGTACGATAGTACCCCACGAGCGCGACGATACTGATGTTACAGGTACGTAGTAGGTGAAGTATGGTGCCCTTGTAATAAAGAACACAAGAACACAGTAATCGTAATTTTTACGAGATTAAGTTTTTATGGCCATGGCATTAAAATATTGTTAACTGTAATGGGTAGTAAAAGTTATTTTTTTATTAGAAGTTGGTCAAAACATAAAGAATATTGTAGTATATGCACTTACCTATTAAGTGATCATTGTTAACTTAAATGCATTAACATTTTAGTTGCTATTGTTATAATAGTATATGTAGCATATATGTTTTTATAAATATAGCCGACTATCAACGATATATATTTTACTGCAATATCAATGAGACGAAGTAGAGATTCAAAAAACACTTAAACTCGTTTATTCCAATATTATAATTTTGCAAATACTGCATTGTTCTCGTTCCACGAACTATAACTACTATTAAATTAATAAATATGTAATATGTTATGTTAATAAAATATGTATTACAATAGTGAATGTGAGAGCAGAATTGAGAGCAGTGATAGCCTAATGGTTGTCCTCTCGATCGGGAGGTCCAAGGTTCAAACCCACGCACGCACCACTGATTCATGTGCGTATTAGAAAACATCGTGCGGTGAAGGAAAACATCGTGAGGAAACCTACACACCTGAGAGTTCATTAAAAAAAAAAAGTTCTTAGAGGTGTGTGAAGTCCACCAATTCGCACTTGGCCAGCGCGGTGGACTATGGCCTAAACTCTCTCATTCTGAGAGAAGACCCGTGCCCAGCAGTGGGACAATAATGGGTTGACGAGAATAGTGAATGTGCCTAAATGATTTGATGAAACCTAAATGATCTCATTATACAATACGTAATTAAGTTACGCCTATGAATGTACTAAATCAATTAATTAGTTGTTAATTATTCTAGAACCTAGTCTAGAATTTCTAAGTAGTCTAGTAGAAAAATGAAAATTGCACGTAGTTTCTGCGGAGGGCTATTGTCGACGGGATCTCAAGTAAAGCTTAATGATAGCTTAATGAACATAGTCTAACAATTGGGTTAAGTTTCGCTACTGCATAATAGCTATACACTTAATGCTCAAAGTTATATTCTACGCAGAAACGTTTTATTATGTATTGCAATGACGTTGCTAGTATTAATATTGAAGTAGCAAACAAGCACACCGTTCATCTGATGAAGCATGTGATGGCCGGTAGTGCCCAAGTGCTATCGGCTGTGCATATCTGTAATCAATACATATGTAACAAGGGCTCTAACTGAGCCGGTAATAAGTGCCTTGCTATTTCATAAGGCTAGGATGGTCACCTCATATATTAGTGAGCTAGTTACACCCCTGTTATGAAGCAATCGAATTAATCTTCTTTTAGATTATATATTAAATTGACAGCTTATTTAAGTATATGTCCTCATATGAAATCTTCGCATGCATATTTTTTTGTTTTACTTTACACTTAAGCATTTATTAATATACCTACCTGGTTAACAGAATAACGGAGAATGTATCTATATTTTAGAACTGCAGTGTCCATAAGTTACGTGAAATTGAAATCAATAGAAATCTGCAGGATTAATGATTGCTGGATGCTATCTGCCAAAAAATTTAATTGTTATAAGTTTCCAACATATTTTTTCATTTCTTTTTCAAGTAAAATAATATTAATAACATAGCATACGCATAGAAGTAATTCAATTAACCTAAGTAATTTTAAGTCGTAGTCATTTTCCCACTGCTAATAGACTAATTCGCATAGTCCACCGCGCTGGCATATTGCGAATTAGTAGGCTTTACACACCTCTGAGTTTTTTAAATAACTCTCGGGTGTGTAGGTTTCCTCAGAATGTTTTCTTTTACAGTAAATGATAATTTATTCCTAATACGCATATATTTTTTGAAAAATCGGTGGTGCCTGGCTCGGATTTCAGTTTCAGACCTTCCGATCGGGACAACAAGTTTCAACCATTAGGCTATCACTGCTCAAGTAGAATTCTAAAATCTTAACTTTAGGTAGCATTCTGAAACTTTCAGATATTTAAAGGAATCCGTGTGGCTATAAGGGAGCACCCCTACGTAGTGAGCATCCGGCGTCAGTTTTCACATTTCCTCACCGGCGCCTTGATAGCCAGGAACCTCGTGCTCACGGTGGCCCACCCCTTGTATCTGTTAGTTCAATATTCTCACTCAAGTACTTAGCAAATTTATCGAAAGTCCTATACTTCAACTTGAAAGTGTTCTAATTAATTAGTTACGTAAACTGTATCGTTACCAATCAGACATTCATGCGTAACATATAGATATACAGAGATACTTATGATTTGTATAAAGATTTTGTGTACTACAAATAAAAATTATAAAATCAAAATAAAAAATTAAACACGCTTGTCCGATGGTCAAGGTTCACTATCACCCATGGATATCTGTGATCAACTCTATAAACAACAGATTCAACTTGAAGCTGATGTTTCATTGATGCGTTGTCCTGAAGAATAAGACGGTAATCTCATGTGTATGTCAGTCGAGTCCACATTTCTACATCAAAACTCAACTGCTTGTGACTAGAAATAGGTGGAATGGGAGTAGTTCTCCGACAAAACCGCACTGGTTCTACCAACATTCAAAATTTAGATTTTATGATAAAAAAATTGAACACGTCGATCGATACAATTCCGTACGGTGCATTTGAAGTGCGAAAATATATAAACCATCTGCGCAGGTGAATGGGGCAGAATTTATTTATGATTCAACACCACCAAATTGTATACCGTTATTCACATTTTATAGCGATACAAAATGAAAGAAACAAAAACTGTTTACTAAATCATCATTTTTTACAACGTAGCAATGAACTGTGTACACTTTTAACAATTTCATATTTGAACAATGTAACGTGTGTGCTGTAAAACTTAATAAGTATTGATGTCAATAATTCAGTTGTATGAACGAAAGAAGGCGGTAGCTTCCTTTGTGGTTCGATTTCAGAAGTACAACAGCTACCCCTACTTCTGTTTTATAAGAGCTGATGCATACCGGTTTGATGGTTTTGATATGAGAGACATACATTTCTGCGGCAGTCAAACTTAATATTGAAGGGCAGCAATGTTTTGTGCCAACCTCAGGCTTACGTGAACCCCAGATAAAGTCAAAATCTTAATTTTGACTTTATCTGGGGTTCATTAGTTATGGTTTCATATAATTTCGCATGCGACTTTGCATATCATTACCGCATTTGACAGTGAGCCGGCAACTACACGCGTCCATCGAAATGTAAAATCTGATTTACGCTAGAAATAGGTTTGGTGTTTTTTTTATTTGACTGAATTAGCAAACCAGCATGCAGTCCAGCTGATGGTAAGTGGTCACTGCCGCCCTGCGACATCTGTAATCAACTTCATACAGTATATGGGTTCCATCTGAAGTCAATCACAGATGCGTAGCTACTCCCAAGGACTATGATGGTCGCCTCATGTGAAGGTGGTGTGGTACCATGAAGAAACCAAGCCTGTGTATTTACTAAACGAGAACCTCATTCTAGCTGAGAATCAGCAGGGTTGCTGAATAAATAATGCAATGCCATCAATGTTTGTTAAGTGTCCCTATACAAGAGCTTGGAGTGGTGATGGGTGAAAACTACGCCGACCGCGGCACCCAATTGCAGACGGTCATCCTTGTGGTCATCCACGAGGATTTCAACCAGTACACGCTTCAGAACGACATTGCGCTCTTGAAAGCCTATGAAGCTCCTTGCACAAAGTAACACACATCTTTATTACTGCTCCAATATTGAATAAAAATCTAATATTAATAATCTGCATAATAATAGGCTGCAGTACCGGTTCTATGTCATATAAAATCGCCCGTCAGCGTGCTTTCGTGACAACAATGTGTTTTGATTAAGCCCTAAAATTTAATACAAAATCCCTGGTTCCATAAAATCCGGAATTGGTTACTTCAACCTTTTTGATTATAGTATTATGTTTAATAGATAATTATTAAGTATATTATGCAGATATTTTTTTTTTTTTTTTTTATACGTAAACCTAACGATAAGGCAGACAGGCTACCTGATGGAAAGTAGTCACCGTCGCCTAAATTATTGTAATAGTGTACTGCATATAGTAATACTGTATATATAAATTAATTAACAGTACGTGCGTTTTCGTTCGCACAGGCTATATAATGCATTCAACCATAAGATGCTGGACAGATCACGACATATCTCTTTGTGACTAATGTAGCAAACGATTAGATGGGATCTACCTCATTTAATGAGGGTTTTGCCAATAGCCACTAAACCTTTTTTTTGTTCTCGGGCGGTTCGACGCAGGATTATGTGGGATTTTTACTGCACTAAAAACCCTCCTGTGGCCGTCCTGCGGTGCGTGGAGGACTCCGGGATCTCCAATGGAACACAACCAGAGTCCTACGAACGCGATGCCATTTCGGGTTCTTCTCTGGTGAGTAGTTACCGCACCTAGCATTACTGTTGGTGACCGCAGTGGGTGTAGATGCTACATAGAATGACCATAGAAATTTCAACTCCTTTATTTTACATCCAAGTAAACGATCATTTATATGTTATTAATTTTTATTTCGAAACAAAAGTGTAAATCTAAAAGTTCATACTAATAAATTTTAAACTGTATTAATTGGTATACAGTTACAGTTTTAATTATCTAACATCAGTGTAATGTACCAGATGCATCAATTACGATATATATCTTGATTATTCAGGTCTACGGTGAAAATTATTGGATTGATTCCAGCTTCGAGGCCATTAGTTAATAACAATGCTTTTGTCACTGGATGGGGCAGATGCGACACAATGGTATAACGTATTTGTTTTGTTTCATCAAACCGTGGGTTCGTATCGATCGTTTATTGCGAAACTGTTAAAATGAAATGCTAAAATCGCAGGACTTTAGCTCCGCAGAATTCATGTAAAACAGCATACAAAAATGGTATACATAAACTTTTGCAAAAATGATATATACATACGTATTAGCAGTTGTACGTTGGTAGTTGAAACTCGGAAGCACAATCAGGAGGTCCGAGGTTCTGATCCCGTGCATGTTCATCTGATTATTTGAAATTTTATGTATTGAAATTAAATACCTATCACTTGTTTTAACAGAGAATAAAGTTTTAGAGTTACAAAAAAAAATCCTCAAACGCTAAGTTAAAATCGTTTTGAAATTACTTTGTACTCATGTTCATGTATGAATGTAAATTTTATAAATTGTTGACAACTTCGTTTCAGCGCAAGGTTCAATCATAAAAGTTTTATATTCGTATCCAAAAGGGCTGCGTTTGAGAGCATCAGAACTAAATTTCATGTCGATTTTTACATTCTACTCGCAACTGCATCGCATTCATTACATAGTTTTGTAATAACTTTACAGGGCACAGAGCTGTGCTTGCCTCGTGGGTCCATTTATTACCCTGGAGAAAAGCTGGATCCAATGCTGAGGACAATCATGTTTCAGATTACGATACCTAACTACTATTGCGAAGGATATAAACGAGTAAGTCTGAAACTAATTATTTTTTCACCCATAGGTACCGCAGCAGCGTCTTGGACGTGAATTGACACGGGACGTCTTACCCTCGGGTTTCCTATAGGTATGCTACGGCTATGTGAACATAGGGACGGTAGGCAAGGATATTCGAGCCTCGATCGATAGTCGATAGATGTCGATTGAAGTGTTGACGCCCTTTATGTTATAGTATTATATACCTGTAATATTTCAATGACCAAAAAAGTGTTATAGTTTATTTTTCACGCTTTTAAATCCGTTATTCACACTATGTTGTTGCAAAATGTATTTAGTAAATGGATGGAATCCATATACCTGATAAAATTCGAACAGGTGTTTGTTTTCAGATGTGGTTTGTTTTAGAAAACGTTCGTAAAAACCACACCATCCATCATAACAGCGACCGACAATGCTTTTCACTGGTTTTTTCCGGCGAATAAATAAATGTACGGACAATAAAAACCGAATGCAATATACGAAAACAGCTTCGATGCCATATTTTCATAAATCCTTTGCAATTTTACATTTGTAGTTTTGTCGAATCAGATTAAAAGGAAAATGTTGATTACGTGCGTTCTTTCATGTTTGGATATATATATTTTTTATTTATTAGGTTCACCAATGGTTAAATCACATACAGTTACATCACAATATGTATTCTCAGCTATTACAGGACAAGTACGTGTGTACCTTTTAAGGCAAACACAGCATGCATTATGTAGTTTTCAAGTTATAACTTTTAAATTGAAATAAATATATATCAATCGGTTTTTAAAGCAAGATACTTCTTAAGAGCATTAATTGTGATATGGTTTATATCCAAAGACCCATCACACTCATTCAGTAACTTACACAGCACAAAAGGTACGACGCTTTGTGCTGTGCGGTGTGGTGCATCAGATTAAGCCACATCTGTCTGTTGCCGCACCATTGATAGTGACTGCTAGTCGCAAATTTTCATTAGAGTTTTCCTGGACCATATACATTGATAGGTACGATTCAACCGTCGCTCCACGTTGCTATTATGTAATGTAATGAGATGTGTGTAGCTCTGCGGTTTATTTAGACCGTAAATATAACTTCTTTATGAATTAAAAAATAATGTGCATGAACAAATATTCAATGTTCTACTCCCGAGTAGAACATTTGTTCACAAGTGGCTGAAGTTCATGCGTTTCAATAGTTCGAAGGATTTGTTAAATAGTCAGTCTAATAACGTTTGTTAACTATCGGCTTCAACACACATTTTTATTATAACATTTGTAATTGAGAATTGCTCATACACTTATATAATCAACTCCAGATAGGGTTAGAGTCTTCTCCGAGGTCGGCTAAAGGTACTTTGCTAAACCTGGGATTAAATTGAAGTGCCTTTCGACAGACGTAAATCGAAAGAAGTATCGCTAGTAGGTATAGTTTGTCTGCGAAGGTTCCACCGTCATACCTATTTTTGCCAAAAAATAGATTTACTTTTTAGTGGATGGGTCTGGACGTTTGTTCACTTGCATAATGTATGCTAAGACTATATAGTCATGAGAGGTGGCAACGCACCTCTAATGTCTAGGCTCATGTTTGATTTAGACACAATGTTATGTATGTAGTATCCTTGTTGTGCATGGAGTTTGTTATAGATGGTAATTAAGTAGAGCTCATGTTGTACCCACATGATACGATATTGAAAAAAAATTGGTTAAAATCCATACTATTTTTTTTCTAATTTGTAATAGAGTCGAACTGATTTCTTTTATTCATTTAATCTTAAACTAATGTAAGTAACTAAAGTAGATAATCTCTTTTCTTTCGAATTTAGTCTTTCCTAATACCGTGTAAGGTCCCTTTTTCCTTAGTTTACTTATTTGAGTACTAAGATAAAAGAGTTATTTGTCTTAGTAGTTAACTTTTTTATTTTTTCAATAATTCCAAGAAAAACTTATTTCTTTCGTTATAGACTCTGCCTACCAATATGAGTTGGTATAAGTTTATTTGAGAACATAAGTTTAGTCCCGTCAAACTAGTGCTTGCACAAGCCGAACAAGCGATCGCCAGAACAACAAAATCCAATATTTTACTTTAGACTTTGTCGTCAAACTTTTAAATGACGTTGCTTAAATTATGAAATTTCGATACAACCTACTATTCCAGCACGGAGTTTCACTTTACCCGGGGATGTTGTGTGTAGGAGTGGCCAGAGAAGACGACCCGGTTGCGTCGTGCCTCGCGGTCCCCGGAGCCCCTTTAGTGGTGAGGGGGCTGCTGGCGGGGGTACAGTCTTGGGGGTTTGGATGTGCCTATGTCCATGACCTTCCACTGATATACACAAGCGTTCAATATTATGAAAAGTAAGTTGGTGTTTAGTTTAATTTATTTATAAACATAAATATAGTTAGTAACGACACTAGTAAAACAGTTATCTTTATAAACTTGAAAAACTAGCATGCTTATAGTTTTTATTTCTTGTTTTGTAGAAGAATCTTCGTTGGAATCTATATCTTTTAAAATAGTGATTTTAAAATTGCGTGTCTCCGGGTATAAGTATTACAAAAGTTATGTTTCTATGATTAGGTATAATATAATACATAAGGAAGAGTGAGGCCACCTGCCACAAAATTGACGCCCCGCATGGCGTAGTGGGTACCATACTGGTCTGTCGCGCATTGGGTTTCGGGTTCGATTCCTGACCAGACAGGTATCTGAATGATAGGTTTAGATTCATGTTCTGGGTCTGGGTGTATGTGTATTCGTCTTTTGTGTGTCCATGGTACCCATGACACACACACAGTCTGATCATTGTTTTAATATTTTTAACAATTTTATTTTTATTCATGCGATTTTTTGAAGTGAAACTTCTTTAGGCGCATGAGGGTAAAATTTTTACAGATGAAACGTCACGCCGGTATGCAACGGAAGTGTCGGAAAAGAGAGAGAGAGTGATCGAGACCGATTGAGAGAGAGTAAGACAGGGTGAACGTAGCATGAGCAACTAGCCGTGGAGTGAGAGTAGGGAGCAAGCGAGTGAGAAAGATTGAGAGAAAAAGTGAGACAGAGCGAACGTCGTATCACGCCTTTTTCCCTTCCTCTTAATCTTGGAAATTTAAAGTTTTAGATTTGTGTAAATATAAACAAGATTTATAAATTAGTTCGCCAAAGAAGTTTCACTTCTGACATGTGTACTTTGTACGCACGCATGTTTTTTTTAATCCAAATCTACAGTGTAAGCGATAGTGACCTCACGACATCTTATAACAATTTTATTGCAAGGACACACTTGGCATTACTATAGTGCAGTTATATAGAAGCTGACACTAGTCTCAAACAAAGACATTAAATATACAATGCAATATCATATACATTATGTAGAGGTACATTATAGAACGACTATGCATGTAGATATCGATTTTAGGAATCTTGTTGAAACCTATATTAATTTACTTGAATCTACGGCTCATTGGAACCTCTCAATATAATTGGCGCTGCATCTCCAAATGTCAATAGAGTTAAATGTCAAAAATTTTCCTTTTGTTATGAACGTCAAGTTGCAGACGAGTGCTTTATGGTTCCCAACTTTTCCAGCTAGATTTCTTTAGGAATGCTAGAAATACAATGCTCGGGTTTGTTAACTTTGTACGTCAACATTTTTGTATCCCGTTTTTGACATGGTACAAGCTCGTTAATTTTAAAGCCAATATTAAGTAAATATTTGATAGAAAGGGCAATAAAATTCTCATCGGGTCAACTGTTCCCCATATCATTTCAATTTCAAAATTAGACAATTTTTTGTACGTGTACATACTGCAAATGATGCAACGAATACTCGTTCTAAAAATTCGTATCGCAAGACACGATGCGAATGTTTTCGCAACAGAAAAGGAATCATAGTTGTTATATATAAAACATACTTATGGACTATTTATAAGAGTGATACTGTTTTTATATGCATTTATTTGAATAAAATGTGACTAAGCAAGTCTTGAGGTAGACAACTTAAATTGAAATTCTATCGCTTTTGTTTGTCTAATTAATTTTTTTAGCAAATGACAAGTCAAAAAAATACTGTCCTTTGTTACATGTGAATGAATCGAAATATCACTATCACTAGTATATACTATACTATACTTAAAACTATATACCGTACACAAAGTACACTATTGACATTTTAATTGAAAGTGACCATCAAGCCGGTACAAAAGCTGTTTCTCTTGTATGTCAATATAACCGGGCTTTTAAAGTTAACTCAAATGTAATTTCCCATATACGTTGGAATATTTAAAAACATTGAAAGCTCGGCAATTTTGTATACATTTACTTTGCGTATGTGCATTAAGCGTCAATTGATAAAATATTGATAAAATGTATACTTCATGGTAGTAACTGGCCGATGTCACCTTTAGGTATCCTGGCGGCAAAATTTTAACTGACAATTTTAATGTACCACTGGAATTTTGTGTCGACTTTCCTGGGTGAATCACGAGATAAAATTTATTTGACAAGTTATATATTTTGAAAAGTCAGTTCGAACTCTTGGCCCGCGTTTCGGTTAACATCCCTAAAGGCCCGCGACTTTTAAAAGGTTGCCCATAACATCGTTGCTTTAAGGTCATGAGCCCTCTGGCAAGGTTTGCGTTCTGAATCTCGGCGACTTATTTCAAAGATTACCTAATTATTACTATGTGTCGTATCCTGTATAAAGAATCTGTTTTTTTCGCTGATTCATTATTAAACCCATAACACAGTTCATTTTTCGAATATTATTATGGTCGGCTATGTGTGCCCTGTTCCGTCCCTGGTGGTCACCAAACGGACCAGCCTCTGGCTACGACGTTAGTTGCCCTTACCTGCCCAAAACGTCCTAAAAGATGTATGAATTCAATCAACCCTGTTTAGTTTCTGCTACGAAGTAATCAATTTCGTTCCGTTTGTTATCCCTTTCATAACAGAAATGTCCAAACTCGATTATTTATACCAAATCACACTTCGTGTAGTCATCCTGTTTTGCAAACAACTATTTACTATAATAGGTACACGTTTAATTTAAATCTTATTATGGATGCATATCCGCTCACAGGAATTCCCAGGATATCTCATGTTTATATTGCAATGTTTATTCGATTGAACTAATTGAATTTCACAAACATTGGTAGCTTATGTAGTAAGTGATTTGAAATTTGGGCTTAAAACGGTTAGCTTATTGCGGGAGGTACTAGATTCGAGTCCCGGGCACCCACGATTCCAACTTTATAAGCATAGTAGATATTATAATTAAATTATCAACAATTCGAAAGAAAACACCACGAGTAGGTAAACTTACTCGCGTTCTAAAAAATCACAGCTGTGTGATATCAACTTATCCGCCCTCGATCATCTGGAGGAGTTCCATGCCATGTTAATAGTTCACGGCGACAATAAATGCGGCTAAATAGATTACGCACACTGGTATTAACATGGTTTGCCGACAATGTCCTAATTGTAAATTAACCTCCGGAGAGGACGTCCGAACTACCTCTGTCCTACTGAACTAACTAGGACAACTACTGCAACTATATATTTGACATACCATAATTAGTATTAAAAATAATGTGTATTTTAATTAGAATTTAATTTTAATAGAATTTAATAATTAATTAATTTAATGGGCCATATGTATGACTTAAATAATTATTTTATTTGATGTGATTATAGGATGTAATTTGGAATATATGTTTGTGACTATTCTGCGTATCCTAGTGGGTTAGAATGATTATGACTGTATATCTTGTTATTCTGCAAATAAATGAATTGAATTGAATTGAATTGAATAGATGCATGTCATACCTAGAAGAAGTGAATGAATGAATGAATAGGGGGCGTCTTACCCTCCGGGACTCTCATATGCTAAGGCAATGTCAACATAAGGGCGGTGGGTAGGGAATTTCGGGCCTCGAGGGGTACCCTCTTTACCCGGGCAATTCTCAAGGAAGTTGAATACCTCCCGGATCTTTAACATTTATATATAATATTAAAATGTTATTAAAAACATTATAATTTTATATACAAGTGTAAAGGATATTTACCATCCCCACTGTTTAGTGGGTGGTTCGGTGTACTTCGGCGTCGCTTACGAGCCGACGGTCGTCCTCCTGGTGGTCGGAGGTCGCCAAGCCAGGGAGCTCCCGCGGGAGCGGCCGCCCCCCAGGTGGTCGATCGTGAAGAGGCGCGAACCCCTTTAGGTGTATATGTGGTCCAGCCTCCGCCCGCTCGTACATTGCTAGAAGAAGTGTAACGAAGGAAACCGTCCTTGTATTAAATAGAAATCTAGTAAGTTGAATACTAGTACAAGCATCATATTTTGTTCATCATATTTTATTTACAATTAAAAAGTTAACTATTTATTTCTGGGCATTAATAATATTTGACGGGAGTGAGAGGTTTAGAACTATAGTAAGAAAAGTAAATAATATTATCATTTTTTTTTATGATAGCAAATGAAAACGTCACTAGTCCTCCTTTTTCATATATAGCCTTTATCATTCTTCATAAAAAAATATATAGCCTTTATCATTCTTCAAACTAAGTCGATTCCAACTGTATGTCATATGTTACAATCCGTCAAGTTGTTTGGGCTGTAGCGCGTGCCAAATAAATGGACATACATATACTCCAAAAACATTACCCACCTTCTGACGTAGTTGGGTACTTAGCGCATTATTTTGCATCATACTGTATGCAGAATGCACGGTGTTTTTACCTTCAATTTTAATGTTTCACAGCCGTCCCGTGAGGACGACCTTATAAATCTATTGTTTGAAATCTATTGATGATATTTCATACCGTTTTCATTTTGCTCTTGTTTTTTCATGCAGTATTTTGGTAAATACATAGTTGAAAGCCGCGAAAGCTCGGTGTCAGCCTCATTTACACAAACTGTTTGTTCGTTCACAAATGAGCAGTTCACAGGTTTACTTTGAGCTTTGAGCGCCCAGCGCTAGTGACGTTCCGACCGGCTATATTGTTTTATAAACATTGCAAGCGAAATCATTAAATAAAGCTAGTGTAAAGATATCCCCGATAATGTACCTAAATTTAGCTGATTATTTGTTTTCATTTCAAACGTCCTCCTCATCCGTATTTCCTGCCATGCAACCCTCTGTTGATATGATACAATAACATTTTAAACAGTTTTCTTTTACAAAATTAGAATGTTTTTTCAGTGTTGTATGAAATAATTTAATAAAGTTAATAGAATCTTAGAATTTACACGCTGTGTAGTTTTTAGCATGTCAAAGCAATAACTTTTATCAACCGCATATAAGCTAACATTTATCTTTTAACTATGAAATTAGTACTTATTATAAATTTCGTAGCATTCTCTATTTATATTTGTAATAATATAAAGTTCTAAGTTGAATTTCACGTCGCATAGTTATAAAACAAAACCTAATATAATTTACAATCATGTATGCCCTTTTCTGTGTTGTCAGATAAAGTTAAGTCTCGTCGGGAAAATTTTGTTGGGCACTTTGATACACTGCTTACCGAAGATCTGCAGATATTTTTGTTTACTGATGTTACTTATAAATTATGTGATATGAAACCTTATAAAAATATTTAATATTAATCATAGGTAGAAAGATAAAATACTTTATGTATAATCATACCTATTTCTTATATTGTAGTTAATATACCTACTCCGTAACGGCACCGACTACTTAGATTAGTTAAATAATATTGTATAAGTAATATATAGTTAACTATATTATTCAACCGAATCAAGTTTTAAACAGCCGTTCATCGTCCGATTAAAGAAATTATACTGTTAGCATTTTAAATCTTTTAATATAATTTAATTAAAATATTTATAAGTGCTAAATTCTACGTAAGTTTCAAAATCGCAGTCATATTCAGTCGCCTCCGCGCGTGGACGCGAAAATTAAACAAACGCAGCTTATAAAAATGGAGGTAAGGTACGTACCCAAACCACATGACCAATTTAGGGGGAAGGGTATTAAAATACAATGCTTGATCACAGGAAGGAAGGGTTGGGTTTAGGTTTTATTCACGTAGATAATATCCCCTAAAGGAAACCTCGAACATTTTTAAATAACGTCCACATGTTTCATTTATAACGAATAGATACGTATGTACTTTTTGCGCCACGCAGCAAACAAGGTATTAATAAAGAAAAATATGTGCTATTTTACTAATATCAACGTTCTGTTTCTGTTTTGTTTTGTTTCTCTCAACAAAGACCTTGATCGGGATCGTGGTCAGTCAGATCGTTTTCCGCCGAGTTTCCGGACCCTTCCTTAAACGAAGCGAGTACACACCTGCACCAAATTAAAAAAAAACTACTGTATTGCGTGCACAGGTGCAGTTAAAATCCACTTCGCGACATTTTAGCCTTAAATCACAATATTTTATAATAATACCTTTGAATCGTTATGTCCACCCATTTTTATGTCAGCAATAACATTGTGTCCACCAGAGTAAAATAAACAAAGACTTATTTTACTCTGGACTGGATGTTTTGTTTTTCAGTTGAAGTGACAGCGAAAAGTTAATGACAATGTGCTTTGTTTGTACGTTCGGAAATACTAGTTTGCTTTTGAACTCACGTTGTGATCAAAATGTAGTATCTTTTATGTATATTTTACAACAGTAAACGATGAATGTATTATTTCTATTCAGCTTCAAATTATTAGAAATTGCGAATATTTAAATCTCTAGTCTTTCTACTTGTTAAGATTGATTTCTTGAGCCCAAACTCGATGTTTGCTGGAAGCTTTGAAGAGTCGGGAACTTTGCAGAGCTGGTTCATAATCAGGTTTTTATGAACATAACCACATGTTTTTAC
The DNA here is from genome assembly GCA_949699795.1 of Spicauda simplicius. Lineage (NCBI taxonomy): Eukaryota > Metazoa > Arthropoda > Insecta > Lepidoptera > Hesperiidae > Spicauda > Spicauda simplicius. The sequence continues at coordinate 19,268,721 of OX453056.1, forward strand.
CGATACACTATACCTAGATACTGCTTGTTGTATGTTATCGAAGAAAGGTACTTTACTAATTATTCAGTCTGTATTATCTGGTTAAATTTACTACACTTTTGCAGTGTTATTTAAGTTGATTATCAATATGCAATTTCTTTTCAATAAAAAAAAACCGCATCAAAATCTGTAACTTTTTTACGTCGGGGTTAAAATAATAGTAACTAAGCTTTTCAAATGAAGGATAAAATAATTTTGTTTAAGTTGTTACTTGGTAACTTGTATTTTATTATTCTGACACTCACATTAATTGTTATTGGAAGTTGGAAACTTAAAATAGTATTAACTTAAACAAATTATGTTACAGATGGATAACGCACAACGTGGACATCTTGAGTCAATCAACCAATATTAACTACACGCAACTATTCGAGGCGACAAAGGCTTATATATCTTGTGAATGGCTTAAAGAGACAAGGCTACAAGCGCCGGACATGCGTCCCGATATCCTTAAGATGCTCCAACCAACAGAATTAGACATGCAATTGACTGAATTATGGGGGAACTATTATGACATCAGAGATTTCATGGACGAGGGACGGCTACATGATAGGAAAACAAAGATGGTAAGTTACATAAAGCGCAAGGACAATGAAACGGAGAAACTGCGTAATGCAATCACGAAAACAATTGAAAACATTCCGTTCATTCGCAAAGATTTGCTTGTCGGCGATGATGGTGATTACGTAAATTATGATGGTGATGCCAATAAAGGTAGTGATGAAAGTAATGAAGAAAGTGGCGAAGATAAAACGAGTGGTTAGTTTGTTACTGAATAAAGGCGAAAACTGAATTGAATGAGTGTGTTTCGTTTGAATACCATTGAACGCGTCCAACCTCACTGCGGTAAAACGTTAAAATTGAATAAAGCCACATATCAGTTTAAGATTATTTCGTGTGTAAATAAATCGAAAGCAACTCATTTCTATAATTGCTTTTGTAGCTTTATTGTACTGTGCCTTTGTCAACGTAAAACATATAAAATAAGCTGGGTAATTTACATCTACAGACATTTTTATATATTAATAATTTTTCGCGCGGCTTCACTAGCGTTGAAGCCTACATTTTAAAAATTTTTAGCAGACTATCATGTCTGCTCAAATATTTCTTATAATATATATAATTTTAGTAAAAAGTATTTTTAGTAAAAGTTAGTTCCAGCAAGTTTTTAGTAGTGTAGTTCGATAGGTGAGATACCACCGCCACACTTATTTCTAGCGTGAAGCATTTCTTGCGTTTCGACGGAAGGGGGTGGTTGACTTTTATAAGAGGCGACCATCCTACTCCTCGGGAGTAGCAACGTATTTGTGACTGACTTTATATAGAATCTATGTTTTATATGAAGTTGCTTACAGATGTCCATGGGCGGTAGTGACCACTTATCATCAGGGGCGACTGCATGCTCGTTTGCTACTTCAATTAAAAAATAGTAAAAAGTAGGTATCCCTTATTTTTCTAAGTATATGTGTACAAAGTTTCAAGCAGAGTACTTAGTTTTACATTTACATTTATATTTTTAGTAGGCATTTCAACTGGAATAGATTGTAGCGTCAATGTATTCGTACGAATTCTTGGATGAATCCTATTTTATCTGTCACGGCAAGTTTATGCCACATTAAATGAAACATATGTACATATACCATATATATTCATGTTCTGGGTCTGGGTGTTCGTGTATTCGTCTTGTATGTGTCCATGGTACCCACGACACAGGAGAAAATCTTACTGTTATAGTGTAGAATATAGTGAATGTAGAATATAGTGATATAGTGTAGAAAGCGTGTTTTATCACCAAGTTTTATCGATGAAGTATGAAAAAATTATAAACACATTGCGTACAAAATTGATTTTATTTTTCGCGTTAAACATGTTGTAATTTAGAAAAATGTTAGGACCCTGATAATTTATCAAAAGATTATTTAATTTATTTTCTAGTTCCAAGTTAGGAGTAGCAGATAGCAGTGAGGTTCCTTATGGAATCTCGTTGTTGTCTGCTTCAAAGGAGGCGCTAAGGGAGATATACTCGTATTTACAAAAGTCGTTCCAACTTAGAACTCAATTTTGTAATGCAAATGTGGTGGACCTCAGGGAGGAATTGAATCTTGGCTGGGGTTGATTGCAAATGTCCAGGTCCAGTGGTAATCACCTGCTAATCACATTGACTGTATGCACGTTACCTACTTCTATATAGCAGCGTCCTCATTTTATATAGGTACCTACTAGTCCACCGTCGCAACGGTTGAAATTCGACCGTAATTTAAATTAAGAAACAAAACTTCATATTGTCCAAAGTAACACCAATATTTCTCTAATATAAATAAATTGTAATAACTTTCAAGTTATTTTGAACGCACACGTTAAAGGTAAAAATAGGTTTATTGCATTAAAAAAAAATAGCGGGTATTTTGACAAAGACATCGGACATTTTTGACGTTATGTGTTATCATAAAAAGAAATTGAATGTTCTATTTCGTATATGTGTTTGTGTCAAATGCAAGGTGAGTGTAATGTGTTTTAGCTGATTTTAAGTATGTCTTAAGCATTATTTGGAAAAAATATTAGCATTGCGCTATCCTTCTCTACATCAACTATAACCATACGTAATTTCATACTGTTCCGCCTGTTGCAAGTATCTCAAAACGAATCACAAGTTTTTGCTTCACGTATTATTTCTTGTAAATACATTAATTAATGTGAATATAAAAGATAGGTATGAAATCGGAAAACACGTTTCCTTTCTCCCTGTAATATTGCAATAAAAATTGCAGGTACTTACAATAATTCAACTCAAATTATGTATGCATGTGTGAAAGCGTTACAAATTTATTTCTTACACTTAAATACTTTTATTACGAAATTTTCCTATTTAAAACAGTTTCAACAAAGGGGTGCTAATAATTAGGCATTGGTTTCCCATCTTGTGGTCCTTACAGCCTGGACACAGCACAAAGGTATACTTAGTCTCCAGAAATACTGTTGCGATAAAAAATATTACTTTTGAATTGTTCATTGTATTTTCTTATTATCGCGCGAATATGTTGAAAAATATTTGCATGTTATGAAAATGTAGCGGGGTGATAAAGAGAAGTCAAAAGCTTGATTAGTTCGCGAAACAACAAACCTAGATTTAATGTGGACAATGTCGCGACAAGATTTTAGGTATAAGATTTTAGGTTGCATCGTACAATGTTCTATCATTGTACGATGCAACAAAATGATGCGTTTGATTATTATATCATTTAATTTTTTCCATTTCGTGCCTTGATTAAATTAATATATAATAAGTACACAATTACAATAAAAATAAAATAGTCATTTATATAACAATTTGCACGCCGAAATGGCAAAAAAAGAGCAAATTTAGCAAATAAAGATTTTTGATTTGATTGATTTGATTTGATTTGAAATAAAAGCTTGCCTTAAAAAGTATATTTAAAAAAATACTTTATTTAAACTATAATTTCAAAAACAATGGGCGATAAAATCAATACAATTCCTTAAGCGGTTCGCCAAGGATCACAGAAAAAAAAATGTTTCGGATGAGATTTTCTTTACCATTGAGCAATATTTTAACAAACATACTGACCGTATTTACGCTTAAAGTTTTAAAGAAGCTCCCTAATTAGACAACAGCGTTCATGGTTATTATCCGAATTCAGTGATGGTTTGGTGAGGTGAAGGAGTGACTGAGCTGTTTTTTATGAATCAAGTATCAAATCATAGGCACAACTGTATCAAGATACTTTTTTTAAGTAGGCAGTGAAACCCCTTAACAACACTAAATTCGATAACCAAGAAAGGTTCTTTCAGCAAGGCGTCATAAAGCTCGATCCACCCAGTCTTGGTTAGAAGCGAATGTTCCGAATAGGCTTGCAAATGGAGACCAACCATTTCGAATAAACTTTATGGATTTTATTGTTTTTATGTATTAAACTAACACATTGTAATAGTAATAAATAAAAAAAAGTTTTTGTTGTAACAATATTTATAACAACACTTGGTTCATATATAATATATAGATATACATTCTTAAGACGAACTTTATGCCATGAACAGAAATCACTGCCTTCAAGCGACATATTTGAAGATATTTTTGCTAAAGACGTTTCGCTGTCGGCTTACGTTAGTCGCGGCGACAGAGACGACAGCTGGTAGCTGGCAAACTGTACCGCAATGATGGTCGCCTTGCCCGTTCCTATTCCAGGCCGTTATGATTACCTGTTACCACTATAAGTGCATTTAAGTTGTTAGGTAATTTATTACTTTACTTTAAATGACACTTTTATTTTTATACGAGCAAGCAAATGGTGTGTATTAGTGATGTTACGAATATTCCCATTTGTATTTGCATTCGCGAATATTCAAATAGTAACATTCGTTTATATCACTAGTGGGTATTATTTTTATTTTTGCACGCCTCTCACGCTCAAGCGTATGAGGCATGCGCGGTGTGCTTAACGTCGATATGCCTCTCTGTGTGATTTTTGAAAGATAAAATCTTTCTAATATCTTAATAATCTTATCTAACAATTTAAGTACCTACCTAAAATACCTCAAAAGATACTTGTCAAAAAATTGGATCAGTCTCTTGGCCTCTGTGATTTTTATTACTCCTCGTTTTATGAAAACAAAAACAGTTCACTCAATTCTTCCCTCGATAAAGATTCGGAGCGTTTTTGATTTTTGAAATACAAAAAGGAAAAAAATATTTTTGCCGAAGTTATTGATTTTAGAAGATGTGGTAATAAAATATTATTCAAATCACTATTTAAATATTCCGATCTGAAACAGCTCTTATTAAACTAACTACTCGTATGTATAGAAAAAATAAAAAAGCACGCTGTGTGAGTAATGAAGTCCTTTGTGATAATAATATAGGAATACCTTAGATATAGACATCGTTACTTGCAGTATTGATCTTGACACTGGTTACAAAATAAAGTAGGTACAGGTAAATAAAAAAAATAAAAAACTCATTTTATTTTTATAACTTTATTTGGTTTAAATGCATTGGTACATTTCTACAGAAATTGAACATCGAACAATTTGTGAAAGATCAAACATTTTTCTAATGATAATATAATCTTATTAATTTCTATTGATATTATAACATCATAATTGCACAGTAAAGTCGAAAAACAAAACATTATATTTGCAATTACATGTGCTGTAACAGGTTACTGACACGTTTAAGACATTATCTTAACACGCGCAATAATTTAGCTCGAAGTGCAAATATATGTGTATTTAGCGTTATATTTGCGTTATTCATTACGTACCTATCTTAATCGAAACGATCCATATTTTTCTGCATCCAAGCAGCGAAAACAGTCTTAATTTTTATAAATATTAAGAACTAAGAAGTAATAATCTATTAATAATAAAATAATTATTTACAACCACATAATAATGGGCTATGTTAACGCCAGTAAATTGTTTAAATTGGAATGTATTAGCTAGTGACATGTCTTCAGGTAATATATGAAAATTAAAAATAATTAAGTACGAAGGTCGCGCTCATTTCGTGAACGCCGACTGAAACATCCTCGCAATATTTGCCTCGCATTTTATGCATTCCATCATAGGCAGGAGCTTTTATCTTATTATACATAACACAAATACCTTTTTAACTTCTGGCGTGGGTGCTAACAGAATACTAACAATATTAAAACAAAAAAATGAAAAAATACGACCTGCGCATAAGTACACTCCATATATGTAAGTTTGATTTATTTGCTTTTCATTAAGCAGGGGCATAGTATATAATGGAAGTAAGTGCTCTTACTGTTATTATATATGTCAGAAAATGCATAAATTACCCTACGCCTATCGCTCGTCCATATATGCGTAATACATAGATTAAAAGTATCATCGCTTACTAGGTTATCTTTGGTATGATTTAACACATTATTACTTTATATCCTACATGTTTTTTCGGCCCTGCGATTTAGGAGCATCCGGGTCGGCGGTACATGCGCATTTCGGTGGTGGCGACAGCGATCCACTCGTTGCGGGCCGAGTCGAACCAGGTCAGGCCCAGGTTGTACTTGCCGTTGATGTTCACGTGCTGGCAGTGCGAGAACCACCAACCTCCCTCGTAGTTGCCTGCGCAGTGCGTGTTGGAGATGTCCCTATCCCGGTCGATAGCGGAGAACTCCATGTGGTTCTGGTACTCGAAGGCGTCACTAGCGTTCCCCTTGAAGCCGCTTACGTCCAGCACATAACCCGAGTCAGCATTGCCGACGGAGAAGTGGTCGTATTGGGCATACCAGCCTCCGCCGTAGATATCGGTCATGTCGATTCTCATCGAGGAGCAGTTGTCGGAGGTGAGCTGGTGCATGGTCTCTAATCCCAACCAATATTCGGAGGCAGAGTTTCCGAAACCATGGACATACTCGGAGAATTTTCGGTTGAACTCGATGGAGCCGTTGCAGCGGCGTTGGAGAAGAGTACTGCCGTTGTTGCACCAGGTATCGATGGGTGCGTTTCCGGGATGAATTAGGTATGTCCCTGCTGGGCCAGAGATGCTGGAGCAGTCTCTCGGCAATTGGTTCACCAAATCCTCGTATTCACGTTGGACTGGTTGCAGTTCCTTCACTTCACCCATCAGTTGAGGCAGGGGGATGCCTTCAGTTGCATTAGCTTCAAGGTTGCTTGCCTCGCTCTGTAATTAAAGGCAATACTTAAAAAAAAAACAAATAAAAAACATAATAAAATAACCGCTTACTTATAAACAATTTCTTTAGAAGTAATTTTAAACAATTATTGCCAAAATAATGTCCCGTAACCGAATATGTACGTACAGATTTGGTTTGCCGCTTTTAAGTTTGTGTACTTAGATACTTAACGCATTAGCCCCCAATTCCTGGGAGTTGGAGTTAAGTTATACTTAGATTCAAATACATTTGCCGTTCGAATAATAAATTTATGTGTTATCTGCTCGGCATTAATCCCACGAATGAACAACAAACCGAATTTACTGCCGCGTGTAATACGTGACTGAAAATAGAGCTTGTTGCAAGAGTAACCAAGAACACATGTGTAGCTTGGGACAGACAGACAAAATGAATTTAATGTGAAGTCGAATTATATATTACAAAAAATCTTAAAAACAATTCGATGTCTACTTTATATTATACTTCTCTTAATACATTCTTGTAATATTCTTTATATAATGTTTATTCTGCAAAACTTCAGCACAATTCACATAAAATTATTTGTAGACATAATAAAAGCAAAATGAATTTGTACGAACAATAAATTTTACGTGGTAACCCTAACCTTAACTGACTCTCGTATAAACCTCAAATTTCAAAAGAGTTAATCCTAGGATTTTCGGATAAACGTTTTTAACACTCAATGTACAAGAGTAATTATGCAAGTAATTAACGGAAGGTATAAAAGCCTGTAAGTCTGTCTTTATAAGTGGGTAGTAGTCGTTATTGTTATATACATTAGAGCTGTGTTTATATTGTTAATAAATCCGAAGGTTATTATTCTTTTTTTTTCAATTAGAAATATATTCGTAGTGATAAGAAAATCAATGCGTTTTTTACTTACAAAAGTGTTTTAACAAAACTTTTTTAGGTATATTGAAGTACCGTGCAGAAGAAATAACTAAAGAATATTTTTATGACATTCTTGAATTTATTTCCAAAAAATAAGTTTGAAAAACTGTTAATTTATAACAATAATAAGTAGTCATTTTATCCGTCAGTAAAGACAGTCTTTGAAAATGCAATAGAGCAAAACAGTTCAATTTAATTCAAGTAAGGAAACGACTCTCTCTGAAACCACTCTGAAGGTGGTAGAACCAGTGCAGTTCGACCGGGGAAGTACCGCCGCCACACCTACTTCTAGCGTGAAGCATTTCTTGCGTTTCGATAGAAGGGTGTGGTTGCCGGCACACTTTTACATGAGGCCACCATCATAGTCCTCGGGAGTAGCAACGCATCTGTGATCTGTGTGTTCTATATGAAGTTGATTACAGATGTCCATGGGCGGCAGTGACCACTTACCATCAGGTGGACTGCATGCTCGTTTGCTACTTCAGTCAAATAAAAAAAAAAAAAAAAAAAAAGACTAGCATTTTTCATTTTTTCATTAATCAATTTCGTCTATTAAAAACTATTACAGATATTGTTTAACATTGTATTACGCGGTCTGTCTTGCTAATTAGACTATTTACAAAGTTGTTAAAAGTATATTTCCGTTGCAATATTTTAATACTTTGTAAGGCGGATTTAGCCACGGAGAACAGATACCTAATAATAAAAATACTTACTTTTAGGATATGATCGTTCAGGCGGTAGTAGTGCTGCTTGGAGCGGGTTTCCAGGTCAGTCACGGTGTCATTAATCTTCTTCACAGTCAGACGGTCCATCTCAGCGCGGTCGATCGCGTTACTGACGCTCACGGCGATGGCTTTCACGGACTGGCGCAGATTCTCTTGGTCTTCCTTCAGGTAAGACGACTGGGCATTCAGCTAAACAAAAAAATATTATTAGTCTTGCTGTTTTAAAAGTTCTAAGGTCTACGCGCAGAACAGAAAATAATCAACTATCTCTCAAAATAAATACATTTTGTATATAAATAAGTCTTTGTCAGTAAATCTCCCTTTACACAATTTTCAACTACAAATATTGAATATTTTATCCACAAACCTTTAATGGCTGTACAAAAAATCGTTGCGTAAAATCCTCCATTTGATAAATAATCTCCAGCTTATGTTTAAAGAGCGTTCGATTTTAAAAACATATTTTTACGTTCAAGGCACAAAGGGAACGTATAAATCGTTGCCTGAAGCTTAGGAGTTTCACGCTCTTTTTCATAAAAGAGTCCTTGCATTTCTACGGCAAACTTTAATTAAAACGGTTGGACATAAACAGGTTTAACGGACCGTAACCGCTGTAAAGGATTTACTATCATATTTTCATGCTAATGTGTGAATTAGGCAGATAGACAATGAAAATATATGTTTTTATGAAAGGAGGGCCTAAATAAATGAAAACAAAAATACTGTGGTGAGTTCGTAACAGCTGGCTATATGAACGTTAGTAAGCCGAAAAGATTTACGAGAATCAACTCACTTTAGCGAAGCTGATATCCAATTTGGATATTTCCTTTCTGAATTCGGGAACGGTTTTGTCGGCTTTATTCTCGATGCTCTCCAAATCTTCGCGCAGTTCGAGCATGGAAGCGTGAACTTTGTCCAAGTCGGAAACTTTCTGCGAGGTGTTCTGCACTTCATCGCGTAAGTTTTTAGTTTCCAGTTCCAGAAACTCCACTTTAGCGGACAGCAAGTTCCAGTTAGGTTCTTCGAAACGGTCAAGACGGCGTTGGACGTCGAGAATTTGAGTCTGGAGGCTCTGTTGGTACTCGTCAAGTTGGTCTTGGGTACGAGCGAGACGTGAGATCTGGGTGTGCACCATTTTGTTGTGACGAATTTTGTGAGCGTGCTTCAGTTCGCCGTGGCGACCTTCGCGGCTGTCCAATACCTCGTTATAGCTTCCCATGTTCATTTCGGCCATTTGCTTTGTTTTTACCTGCGACAAAAAATCCAATAAGACATTTTTACTAGTAATATTTATGTTAAATAATATATGAGTTGGTATTCATTCGATATTTGATTCAATGTATGCATACCAATTTACAACTAGGATTAAATAGGACAAGAGTTCCACTTTAAATTGAATACAGTGATGTTTTAGTCCTGAAACTGTATCTGAACGCAGAGCTTGCATATTTTCCTTCAAAGCACACTTCGGAAATATTAAATAGGTGTGGCTTTGGTGGAAATGGAACTTTGTTCGGAGGGTTGTAACTTCGAAGAAGCAAACATTCGTCAATGTTCTCCGTAGTTTTATCTATAATCATACAAACTAAATTTCTTCTTAGACTTGATAGCTACAATTGGATATAGGGTGTTTTTCCTTATAAGAGCTAATACTTTGAAGCCTAGAAACATGCGTATTCAGAGCATACACTTACTCGATACGCAAAGGTCAATTAAAAACATTTAAAAATATGTGCATCTCTGACGTATTATTAACTTATTTATAAAAGATGTTTGTTTAATTCCCGTATTTAGCGTAACATTCAAATATTCTAAAAATTGTAAATTAATAATAACTACCATTATCTTTTGTATTAATAAACAAAACAACTCTATCCACTTGTGGGAAACGTGGTAATTGAATAAATATTTTAATTAAAATTGATGCTATACACCGCACAACGGTAATGTAACCAACAATAATTTCATTAATCGGGTTTATTTGCATTCATCGAATGTCTATATTGGTTGTGGTAATACTCTAAATTCTCATATTAGTATTATTTGTTTGTTAGCTGCTTTGAATTCTCTCCAATATCGATAATTGTTGAAGCGAATTTTACGATAAGTTATGCGTTTACCCACGGCGGTAAATACCACGAGAATAAAGTAAGTAAAATAGCACAGGACAAAAAATCATATGGCATTCATAAGCAAGCGCAAAGTTGTACCTTTGTCCTGCTTTCAAATGTTATGGTCTGTGGCTCGTAGAGTGCTCGCATACGTATACAGAAGGGTTCACACCTTGTACGTAAACACTAGTTTCTTTTAATGAACGAAATAAAAGGACAATAGATGGAAGGGTAAGAACGTGTTTATTACCAAAACAAAATTCTGATAGAATTTGGAAAAGTACAATATAAGTAAATCTCATTTCATACGTGGCAACCCTATTTGAATGTACAATACAAAGGATTGCACAGGAAGCCTCGCTAGTATGCACGTAGTGAGATGCCGATGTTGTGGTTAAAAATACAAGATCAGTTTCGTTTGATATTCCGTCACGTATGGAAGCCGTTCGATTCGAGATATTGTGTAGACCGGGTTGGTATTGTGTAGCGTAGTCGAGAATGAGTTTCATTCTATATCTAGAGCAATGATAGATGTAAAAGGCGGATATATGCTTAACAGAAAAGATGGTAATGAATTTTAAGCATTATATTAACAGATATCAATATTAATTTTGCTATATCAGTGATGATACGGCATGCATATGCACGTATGGTCACTTAGCATGTAAAAATTTTTGGGCGGAAATTCATGCAACTTAACATTATCATAATTCCTAAAAAATGATAAGAAGTACATATTAAAGTAATTTATAACGAGTAACACATACGCTACTTGGTAATCTGCAACATAATGATCGCCCGAAGTGCCTTGAGCAAAGTAAACGTTAATTCTTACTTTGTAACTAACTTTTTACTTTGTAACAAAATTTCTTAATATTATAAAGGTACCTCAATGCGAAATGTAAAAATCAAGATAGAATGAGGATCAAAGAAGGAAGCTGGCTCGCTAATGAAGTAGCACCGAGGGGAATATTCATAGTGTGCGAGAGAACAGTTGCACGGCGAGCGACGGAGGTGGCACACTGGAAGGTTGCGAGCAAGATACGAGATAACGTGGAAATATTCATAGACGTATTAGGCCATAGATGCGCCGCGCTTTTGCATACTGTAGCAGTGGCGAAGGAACAAAGAATGTTTCGTACAAAATAGCCCCCAGTGTTTTCGCTCCGTTTTCACATTTGTTTTCACAACTGCAGCGCTGAATTTTATTATGATGCAAAGCAAATATTTGGCCACTTCGTAAATCATAACGGTTTGATAATAACGTTTGCCACCGTTTACTGGATTTAACAATGTTATTACAATGAATATAAATATTAATAAATTCGCTCCACGCCGGTTGTTTAATGAGATACTTACTTGTTTGTTTTCCGTTAAAATGAACCAAATATGCTCTTTAAATATGTTCGCAACCGCAGCGGGCAGGTACGCACACAGGTACGAACAGCGAGCAACGGAAAAAACTTAACGTCGGGGGTTATAATTTCTTGTTCTCAGTAACAATGGAATTTTTGTAAATTTGTGGCGACAAAAGTACGCCTTAATGCGCTTTAGGAGAGAGGTGTGGGCGGGTCGGGGTAGGTACGGGCTGGGTGGCTTTTGCCATCTGCTTCAAAACGTCGGCACCGTAATTAAGGCACTCGCGGGAACAGGTTCCAGGAGGCTGTTGAAATCCTGAGACGGCTGTCCATTCTACTTACGTACTTGGATACTTTTCGCGTTGTTTTATGCCTGCATCGTGTTTTACGATGGTTAATGTCTGCCATGTTCGCGGATACGTCGTGTACATGTTGAACGCGTGTTCAATATTTTATAAAGCATTTTTGAATTACAGTTAAATTTACTATTGCGTTACGTGACAGCAGGTTTTCATTTGTACTGTTGCTAAAATTAATTTGTAGGCCTTTTTGATGGCAGTTCAATTAAATAAATATTCAATACGGTTATTTGAAACGGTCTTTTTAGAAACTAGTAGATACTTACAACAGTTTATTACATATATACTTATAGACATTAGAACTTTTTAGAAAGAAACTGGAAGTAATATTAAAAGCAATTAATACCATTCCATTGTAACAAATATCAATAAGACAATAACAAACAAGTATTGTACCTACTTGTATGTACATACGATACAACATACTATAAGAACAATAACATACTAGATTACTACTATTTATTGTATCTAACAGGCATTCAACTTAAGCTGTTACTATCGCATTAGAATCTGGTTTCATGTGACATTTTCTTTAAATCTGCAGTTTGTTACAGTTTATATAGGCGATGTGGATTGCTACTCTTATGTTAGCTGTTCATAATTCAACAATTATAGCAATTATACAAGGAACACACCTTAAAGGGAAATTTATCTATAATACACGTTGATGTAAAAAATAAAAATACGGAATGACATGCTGTCGAATGTACTCTCAAGTCGCCATGTGGTGGTCCAGGTGAGGCCTGCACGGCTCCGGGCAATGAGATGTAACCATTTATTTCTCTTTGTATGGCGCTATATGGCACACGCATAAATTACGGGTGGCAGGTGTTCACACTATCTATAAAATTATTTATATCAATTCCCATCTTATTCTACAGGTAGGTACTTATAAGAACACGTTCCGAGTTGTCGGTTATATTAAAACTATGCAATTATACCTATAGTATCTCGTTATATAATAACAAGGGCTGAACGTTAAAAATATTAATAATGATAAAGGTTAATTAATTTAGAAATGGTATCAATTATTTCAAACGTATTTTAAGCTTTAGGTACATAAGATTTCATCAACATTAATACTGGATTTTGAAATCAGCAAGGAGTACAAAACACGTTGAAAGATCGGCTAGCACTTTCCGTTGATCATAATTCACAAAAGCAATGTTCATAAAGGCTCCCGATAGTTTAGCGTGGGAGCACTAAAGAGCTTCTACTCATCGCTCTTCGTTTCTGACGATTCGGCGCGGCCGCATCCGTTCGCTCTCGTTCCTATTATTTAGGATTTCGAGAAAACAAAAGTGTTCTTCTCAAGACTTTTTATTCATATATGTGACCGCGGAAGCCGGACCAGTTTGCACATATGTCGGTATCTCATTTATTGTGAACGAGCAGATGTAAGCTATTTTTAATATCACTCCTGCGAACCGTCTCCGTGTTTGTATTTTGTTTTAATAATGTAGCTTCATATACTTTAATGACTTTAATGATCATTGCTTCAAGGACGCGTATGGGTAATAATTGCAATGCCTTAAAACAATCCGAGGTAAGTTGATGCAGATTTTCTGATTTTATAATGAGACGCTAGTTATTTTTAAAGTAGCTACAAATTCAGTACCTAATAATCAAACTACTGTAACAAATCGTATGTCTAAATACTGAACTATTCGACAAGTCAGTTCCTAAAGCAAGGTTGAGTGCCGGATAGTAATTATTATAATAATCATAGAGTGTTTTAACTACACTGGCACTACTAATGCATCCTTTTGATAGGAATGCTATGAAACACGATAACGTCGATATCCTAATATGTTAAGTGACATGTCTTTACAACACGAAAAATCGTACCCTATTCGTACCGTACCCGGCTGAATGGAATACTTCAAATATTTTTTATACTACAATACAATAGAAATCATCCGATCCGCGATATTGTTCACAGTGTCTGAATTTCTCAGAACGGTATATATGTGTATAGTTTTTTCATTCAGGGTAAGTTACTCAGAATTTTTTGGTGAAAGGAGGCTTTTGGGTAAAAAAATGTACCCGAATTCTATTGCGCTTCGAATATTATTTGGGTGCAACAAACGAATCTTTGCATGTGTGCACCATTGACAAAAGGCACGCAATCGTTATAGAGGATCCTATTAAGCGATTGTAGCGTATTCACAATGGTCTTTAATAATTTTAATGGACTACAGGCAGTTCTAAAGCGCTGACATAGATTTCAATGGTTATGGACAAGAGCAATTGATAGCATGAATTTTTAAGCCAGGGTTGTAAGTAGTGTCCTCATAAATAAATTGAAAAGGACTAATTTTGTTCATTACATACCTGCTAGAATGCACATTAAACAAACGATATAAAAATCTCTTGACCTAAAAGTTTTAAAGTTTTAGATAGTTATTTTATTGCACTTCGTTCAAGTTAATCAAAATCCGTCGACAGGTGCCGAAAGACTGAAAATTGAGAAAGTAACACAAGAATCGTGTAGGGTAGTCCCTGTCAGGTCACAATCTGTTCATGAGCTTCAGCCAAAAAAAGTTTGTCATCGGCTTTGTTAATTACTCTCGGGGATCGGATTTCGTGTAATTTGTATCGTTCAGTGTGAGGTCCACTTTTTGCAAGATTCACATCGTTCGGTCGCGCACTGGGGTCGTGTAGGTCTCGCCCTAAATTTTCGCAGACTCTTCCGAACTTCATATTTTCCGAACGAATATTTCTGCACTTGTTAGGTACAAAAGTCTGTAGGAAGTCCATATTAAGAGTCGTATAAAGGTGCGTCATAAAAGTCACTCTGTGTTTATGATATTTTACTCCCTAATAACTACTCGTCTTTATTATAAACTGAGCCAAAGCGTCCTTTCGTGAAATTATTTTGATATAAACGTAACTTTATACGGGTTTGCCTAACCGTAATGATATATTTTATTGGAACCCCGCCCTGTCTGTCGGCTCGCTTTGCCGTTCACATGGCCCTATTGTACGACGGTTCAATGGAATTTCCGTGTTGTGAACTGGCCCCTGCAGGTGGATTTGCTATTCAGATTTAGCGAGTTTTTGCTCGGTACTCAGCCAATGAATATTCCTTGTAAAAGTTTTCGTTCAGTCGGACGTTGACAAAGCTGTTGAATGTGTTGCCGCTGGGATTAAATTTGCCTGAAATATCCAATCGCCTAGTATCTGCACTTTACGAAACTGATCTTTGATGCATGGATATGCCCGTATAAGCGGGAAGTTGGGAGAGGTCCGGACCCCTCTTAGCATAGGTGAGAAAGAAAAAAATACAACGGGAGGAGTTTTTTTTATTTTTTGTCGACTAATTTCGGAGTCTAAATATTTATTAAAATTTATTCTTAGTAACCGTGAGTTGTGACTGACCCAACTTTCTTTTCGCTGAGCCCCACTGTTGCAATAAAATATTACAATTGGAGTTTTAAGTAAAGACGAAATGTGAAGCAACTATAGATATGGATAACACTTATCTTTTTAAATTGGTGTCGGCTAAGTGTTTTCTATTTATTTAGCTAGATAGAGTTTATTGAGTGACTCCATTTGATTTTCCAGCTTAATATTCAAACGATATTCAATCGAACGCATAGTGACCGGTAAATAAGTTGGCCGTTGGCGACGGTTATGGCCATCGAGCGTGAAGGGCCGGGCCACCTGTTGTTGCACAAACGCAAGCGATATTGAGTTTTATCAAGAGCCCCATTAGAAAGCTTCACTGGTACACACATTTACGATTTATTCACATAATTTATAACGAACCCTATACTTTTTAATACGCCTCCACGCAGGGTGAGTACCGGGATCCTTCCTGCGTTTCTATGAGTGCTTTGATCCTGCACAAAACATTCTGTATAGTGTTAATATTAAAACGGGGTTATTTTAAAAGCGACTGTCTCCAGCCAACTTTTAGCAAGGAAAATTCTAATAAACCAACTCCGCGCTCCGCAACAACGTCGAATATGAAACTTCGCGACTACGTGGCTCGTGGATTTCAAATATACGTACAACATTCCAAAAATGCCTTCAGGTTATCGCTTACCTACAATGATAAATGTCGCCGTACACTATGCGTGTATCTTGATATAGTTTGATTGAAAATACGTAACATTATTAAACTTAGTGGGGTTTCATACTGCAAACGCAATCATAAGAGTTGCGAGAGTACAGAAGAGCTTACGGAAGCCTAGTATATAAGAATAATATTATGAAATTATGCTAATAAACGTGATTGTAGATACGAACGTTCAATACAACGAAATTTAAATATATACTAGCTGTCCCGACAAACGCTGTTTTGCCATATAAAAAATTTAAAAAAATGTTAAGGGTGGACAACCTTTAAGGGGTATGAAAAATAGATGTTGGCCGATTCTCAGACCTACTGAATAAGCATATAAAATTTGGTAAAAATCGGTCCAGCCGTTTCGGAGGAGTTTGGCAACAAAAACTGTGACATGAGAATTTTATATATTAGATTACACGTAGTAATCCAACGAAGTACGAGTTTAAGTGGCAGCTAAGTTTCGGTCAATTTTCGATTTGTAGGTGGCGTTTGCAATTTATATACCTACTGTAAGATAATACAATCATCACGTAACAGTACCCTTAATAAGGATTTATAATATTCAAAACAAGAATTGCTCCTGCGTACATTACACACGCTTACGTTTTAGTTTTCGGCCTTAACTTGCAACGTATTTACTCTGAAATGATGAATGAAAACAATAACAACGCATGTTTTGAGGAAACAATAAACTCGTACTAAGGATAGACTTTCATTTTGACGAAGCGGTCGTTTGTCGTTAGCGACGGTCATCAACGTGAATTGTCGCTCGGGAATTAGCTCAGCCGTCCAGGTGTTATCTCCCTCAGTGTTATTTCTAGGGTATTTTCGGGAAGTAAATCTTTTGTATACCACTGTCTCGAGAAACTATTCCAAACACGAGACTTCAGATTACTTTAGACTACCACAAGGTGCCATATACGCTCACTATATTATACGCTATACACATTACACTAAAAACGCCGGGATACTTCTGAAAATACGTTGGTTAGGATTTAATGTGCGTGATCTTATGATAATAACGTTAAAAAACTTTGTGTTTATAATAACTAAAGCCTTTCGTACACTTAGCGCAAAACTGCATCGTCTTCGTCAACGTATTACAAGCCCACAATGGGGAAGGGACTCTTCTTAGAGTGGGAAGAGTTTCATCTATGAGCTACCACGTTGGGCAAATGTAGATTCAGAGACATCAAACACTTCTATGAAATTTTTGAAAGAAGTCAATTACGCGTAGGCTTTTGTCCCATGTACCTACTTCTCAATCAATTTCCTACTAACAATATAATTCATTTGTAATACGCAGATAACTCTCAAATTCTTAAGCGCCGCAGTTTCGCACCCAGCTCTCCTGACGAATTCACAATCAACAGACTATAATGCTATGCGCAGTCGGCAGTAAATTGTTCGTATCCCAATTTAATGTTACACATATTATATAAAATACAGGTACGTATTCGTCGTACCGTTATACGCATAAATGAATTATGGGCTGCCACTAGAAATGATGTTAAAATAAATGGAGTTGAAGGTGATCGGCAAAATTCTAACACAGCTCGCCTCTAGAGCTGTGACAATCAAATTGGGTTACAGGCGGCCAGTCTACCTCGTCTGATTTTGCTTAAACTGAAATATGTGACGCAATTTTAAACTATACTAGCGTCTCCACGCGGTTTCATCCGTGACGAATAAGAATATTGGCTATATCTTTATAGAGTACTAAGCCCTTAAAGATACAGTTCGTATTCTTACTCACTGACTGTAATGCAAACATTAGACCCATATTTAATTCCCGTATGCTTGGAATATTAAATACCTACTATATATCTAAGAATACATAATAACAAGGTTGTAAGTTTAGTAGTTTATGCTCTGCGTTGATCAATCGGAAATATCTATTCGTTTTTATATATGTATTAGGGATGTTATTTTTGGATAATATTACTAATGGTTCACTAGTTAGTTTTAATGAGTTAACGAAACACCTTGCGAAGTTTTGATAGGTTCTTGAGGTACAAAAATTTGTATCATCTTTGAATAAAATACTTATTTTAGACACTAAGATTAAATTGGAAAACTTTAGTGTTTTAACGAATGTCTATATTGGACACTAGAAAAAGTATCGCTTTATTTACACGAAGAGTCAAAGAGCATTTCTTGTCATTTTCATAATTTATACTTTATACTATATTTATTTATTATTATATATTTTATATATTTATCACGTGTGTATTTATGTATTTATCTTTATTTATTTTATTTTGTGCACGCTAAATTTGCTTCTCATATACCTATTCCGATCACAGGGTTGCTGGAAGTAATTTATTTTTGGAATAAATAGCCCTTTGTACTAAGTATTTTTGTAATTCTATGATTTCTGTAATGTCTCTGTGTACAAAAACTAATAAATAAATAAATAAAAGTTAAGATGTTGATAGGATCTGCGGATGCTGAAACACTTACCTCTTTTGAGAGCTTGGCGTAGTGGGTGCGCAGTTCTGCAATCATGTTCCTCATCTGCTGGCCTTCGTACTTGAGGCGGCCGACCTCGCTGTCCAGCTTGTCCACCCGAGTCTCCTGCGTGCGAGCCAAGTGAGCCAGGTCGGAAGTCTCTGTCAGAGCTTGCTTCAGCTGGAATAAAGTTCAGGGAATCATATCGTGCCTTATGCAATTACTAGGAACGGTTGAGATTTTATTCCGCATAAATTGAAGAGCCACTCGACGCTATCATGATTTTAGTATGGCTATTTTCGAAGCGATTGGAATATTTTTTCCTCAATATTTTTTTACGGTTTTTAAATCCATTTCTATATCTTGGTTGATTTTTTTCATATAATAAAAGTAGCGGGTGGGTACCCAATTTGTATAAGTAGTCACTGCAGCCCCGTCCCTACTATGTAGGTCATCAATTGACTGACTCTTTGAATTGGATAGAACATCACCAATTTTGGATTAAAAAGTTTAATAGCATTGGTAGTAATTTTGAATATTTTCAAGTGTTTGAAACCTATGCTTATGGAAGCTTTGGGGTGACAACAAAAAAGTTTTCCGATAGAATAGGCCTTACGTGCTCTTATTGATTGAATTTGGTTAGTATCATCAACACTGTTGATGTGGACGGCTGTGGGTGTAAGAATTTTTTAAAGTCGTCCTCGCAGCTTGTGTTATGTGCTGTCATTGCCAGCTTAAGCACAATAAGCGCTTTGAGCGAAATTTCTGTGGCGCCCCTAAATTACAGTCCAATTGAAATTCACTGGTATAAGAAATTTAGACGTCCTAACCGTGTCCTACTCTAACGCCGCTATTGCTTGTGGTACATGTGAAGATTGTAGAAAGAATTTAAGTACTCACATCGTTGCGAATGACATGCAGCTGACGCAACAAGGCTGAGTTGTTGACGCTTTCGCCCAGCTCCCTCATCTCGATGCGCAGTTCGTTCATGGAGGTCTTAGCCCACTGCAGCGTGGCCTGCTCGTTACGCTCGTAGTTGTCCGTGGGCATAGCAGACGCGTGTTGCCTACACAAAATTAATCACATTATCTCCAACACCATCATAATCGTCATCATCATTATTATCAATATCATCATCAATCAATCGAATAGCTAAGTACCTATGCCGCCGGTGTTTTTGTTGCCAAGCATCATACGGCCATTTTTGGTGGTTTATTTATTCATAATAGTTTGTTTTGTATATACGTATACTAAGAGGTTATTTTAATTGTTTTATATTTTTAAACTATATAATTTTTTATCTATCTTATAAAAACCATACAACGAAACAGCCGAATAATAGTAATTAACAATACTTATAAAATAAGAACTCTTTCTATACTCATAGCTCTACATTGGATTGGTCTTGTCTCGTAGGCGTGTACACATAAAACGATGTATACATAAAAACTTAGACCCAGATCAGAAATCTAAATTCATCGTGTAAGTATATTGACAATTCTATATCTACATCCCACACTTTAAAACTAAATGTATATATAAAGAGGGAATGTCTTTGAAACGAATGACCCATAATGTTAAAACTATCAATATCTAGAATAGTACAATGACGAATTTACAAAATATAAAAAGCTGGAAGTTAACACATTTACATCTAATACGCGCCTGCTGACAAAAGGATATATGGAAAAAGCTTTAGGTGAAACTCCTAACAACTTACTCAACCAATGTTTGTCTGAGGTAATCCTATCACGAAGAATTCGCTACCACAAAACAAGCGTCTTAGTGTTCACTTAAGAGAAGCTTATTCGGTACGATGCTTCTTGAGACAAATTTTGTACGAACTTTGGTGCCAATAGTAATTGCCGTTAACATTGTACGCTGTATTGTTTTGCGAACGTTTATAGCATACACATAATTGATATTTATTGGCGAGTAGGACGCTACGTGTTTACGCTACGAAGGATACTTTAATGTATTTAGAAGCAATAAGAGTACGTTAACTACACGAATGGAATACAGGAAATTATGTTATGCAAGAGCGCACCAGTACAGGGGAGCCGCAGGGCAAAGGGCGTGCAGCAGCAGGTCACCTACGACAGCGGATAATAACATTTTCTCTACCTCGTCTACATTAGATAACTAATTAGATCAGCTACGTCGGCGTAATACGCCTTACTTTAACCCTATTTGGTTAGTAACTAACCGATCTTAAATGTAAATTAACCCTTCCGGTGCGATCGTCTCGATGAAAAAAATAGAGTCGCGAAAGTGACGCGGCATTGACAAGCTCCTAGCCAGGTAACATTTTATTACACAATATGCAAAACTCTTTGGCATTTTACCAAATTATTTGCACTTTCTTATAATATGTATTACTCCGCAATTTTTCAAGTAAATTATATAACGTTTATGCCGTAGTAAGTAGGTATATAATATACCTATGTATGTATGCTCATCTTAAAATAGCTCAAGTTTAGTTTCTAATGTGACAAGTTTTGACACTTAAATATCACGAAACAAAATAAGAACACGATCAAAATATTGGAGAAACTTTATAAACTGAATGAAATAATTTAGTTAGTTGAGTACATGTGCCAGTAATAAACTACATTACCCGAATGGAATTATTCGTCGGATATCAAAGCGGACGCAACGTTTGACCACGGCCAAGTTGAATTATCTAAACTTACTCTTGCATATAAAACTAGGGTATTACGTAGTAAGCCCGAGTTTAGATTTTAGTATCTGTTTTCGTGTAGACTGCGCTAGGATTAGCATTGCGGTGCCAATGAGCGCTACCTGGGCTGCCAACTATATAGAACAAAATTACTGCGGGATTTAGACTTTTACAGCTTAACAAGTTATAGTTATCTTCTCTTGGATATACTCACGGTTTTTTTAGTTAAAACTTTTCTGACCGTTCGTTTAAAGTGTTCCATCCTTAATTGTAAATACCCAACAAGTATGATACTATTTACGTACGCAAAAAGAATAAAAATACTTAATTTTATAAAAAATATATATAGTGCTTGAATAAAACGAAAGTTCCTAAGAATCATTTCATTCATTTCAAAATAAAATTTACCTAATCGTTCGTTTATCGCTCGATTTGGTGCATGATATATCGAGTCAAGACTTAAAAGTGTTTTATCGTTCAATCTTCAGTATTTTAAGGGTCAATATTTATTTTGATATAAAACTACATAGTGATAGTCGTCCATGTTTGCCATTGACAAATAGAATTACTCATCGGACTTCCTATAGCAGGTTGTTGTTCCCAATACTCGTTACTCTACTGTCAATGTTTTTTAAAATATATTTTAAGTTAATAATATTTTTTCGGAACATTTTTTTGCACGTTGCTGATATTAGGACATTTGAAATGGCCGGTAGAAATAATTTCGGGCAAATGTTTTATTCATATTAAAATTCGTTAGTCACTATTAATGTAGTAACGCAACGCTACTTAACGCAGACTTCCTTTGGTGTTAGCTTATGAAAACTGAAAGAATACGACGAGACGGCGTAATAAGATAAAAAAGCAATAGCTTAGCTAGTAAGACCTGTGATAATGAAGTAGCTCTTTGTCTCGACAAGAAATTGTTCGCGACAGCACCGGAGATCAAACAGGAGTCTTCTGCATCAGCATCTTATTACTAGAATATTCGCAAGGCTCACACTCTGCATAAAGCTATACTATAACGCAAGCATTAGAAGTAAAAAAGGGAAGGATGAGAGAATTTCCTTTTGCTTTTTATTCTATACCCATCCATAATCTGTTTCATAGTCATTACTGGACACAAACCTGCGGCAGGATAGTAGATTCAGTCATTAATAGCTGACTTTGGAGTGACTTCAATATAAAAAATTCATTTAGAGATATTATTTTCCATCCCTCTATCAGTCTATTCACTCATCGCCTCCTATGGAAATCGAGTGGTGACATTCAATATCGACGATAGAAAGATTTAAAGTAATTTAATTATTTAACTACATATAACATCTTATATTAGGAACTCATTCTTAACTTTTATTGTTATTGTGAGAGACAGAGCTAATAAGAGTAGTAGTACATGCGGACAACCAGGTAATGTAGTCAGCTAGCAAATCCGAATACGATAGTCATCTCATTTGATCACGATCAAGTTGAACAAAACGTTGCTTCAGATGAAATTGGAATGTTATATGCACATATTAATTATACATGCCAAAAAAACACGTTTTCTACACTCATAGCCCGAACCGTGGTTGAATAACTTAACTTTTACTTAAAATATATCTATAATTTATATTAGGTATATATGTATTAGTAAGCATAACGAGGCATTATTGATACTATCCATAGTAATTAATCGTAAACACATTTAATTATGATGGTAAATATTGTTCTGTCCTAGTCACGTTAATTATTCTCCCTTATGTAGATACGTTAAATAAATTAAATAATTATGTAATATATGTGTGATAAATAATGTATCACTCACTTTGTCGCCATGATTACATGCCCACTATGAAGAACGGGAGCAGTGATAGCCTAATGGTTGAAACTTGCCCTCTCGATCGGGAGGTCCGAGATTCAAACCCAGGCACACTCCACTGATTTATGTCCTTGTATTAGAAATTGTTGTATTAGAAATTAATTATCACTGCTTTTCGGTGAAGGAAAACATCGTGAAGAACACATCCGAGATAAGAGTTCTTTAAAAAAAATCTCGGAGGTGTGTGAAGTCCACTGGCCAGCGCGGTGGACTGTGGCATAAAACTCTCTCATTCTTAGAGAATACCCATGCTCAGCTGTGGAACAATAATAGGTTGACGAGAGATCAAGTAATTTTTCCTTTTAAGAAAAGTTATCTTAATTTTAATAATAATCAATTTATTTATGTTTCAAATAATTTCGTAACTCTAAATCTGTACCGATTTTTTCAGATGTCGATTAACGAAAGCGACCAGTTACTCAAAAGTATATAACCTAGTCGATCTTTACTTTAATTACATAAAAAGTAAACCTCAAACAAAGTTGTTATAGAATATTTTAACTTCAGAACTCGCTAGCTACATCCAATTAAAGTGTATCACGTTCTAAAATCGCCCGTCGGGATGTAAAATTGTTATTTACCGACAGATGCAACCACCATATGCGCTGCGCGGTGTTAGAAAAAACCGGTCCCTTCGATCGTCCTACGTCATACAACAAGCATTCATACCAGCGAAATATTGCATTTTTTAAATAGATTTTCGTATATTTTTCATTTCGTTACGTTCAAAGACGGTGGAATAAGAAACAGAAGCCGTATAATCAGAAGATGTTAAGTAATCGTTTTGCTTAAACCAAAATACATAGGTACATATATAACTATGTTAAATTCATAAGTTCATTGCATTCTGTTTACTTGCTGTGTTATTTTTGCCTATTCTATAGTCTATTAAAAAATAATGATGTTATAGCTTAGTGTAGATACTGCAAATTAATTATCTTAACACAAAAAATGGTAGAAGCCGATAGTAATTAATTTAAAGCAAGCTGCGTAATGCCTATATTACTGATGACTGAGTTCCACTTTCCCAAAAAACAAGACATAAAGTATTGGTAAAAAAGTATTTTCTAAATTTATATCCAATAGACCGTATGGTCAAATTATAGGGTCACTTTTCTAATGGCCACGGGTCTCTAAAAAAACCTAACGTCGGCCAAATGTCGTCGAATAAATATGCGTCCGCGCACCTGCCTTTTAAATTAGACGTTAGAAAAAAAGCCGGCTGTGTATTTTGAAGAACTTCTAATTAAGGTACAGTCCGATTTCGGAGTATAAAATGTAGGGGCATCCATGATTGTGGAATACATAATATAATATAGAAGTATGGGTCAGAACACAAGCCGTTGTTGAAATAAACAGAAATGAAGTATAAGTTCGATACCGACCATCGTTGATTCAATATTGGATATTCGATGGCGAAGTCTGCAAAAGAGATCAGATTAAGCTCGTGTTCTAATCCGTGATGGAGCTTGTAGTAATAAAATTGAGTAAATCTTAGAACAGAGCACGAGATGCCGGAAAACGGTTTATGCTTTATACTTGTACATTTATAACGCTTAACAATATATTCTACGTGTGCATGACATATTTTATACTACATTAAGTTATCGGCATAATATTTTGCCGTTTATAATTATCAATAAAATTACTCTGTATAAATGCCTTACAACAACATATTTAATACAAAACTTGCTATTCCGTTTGATATTCCGACATAATTATAATATTTTAGTGTGAACTAGTTTATTTTTCGGTCATTGAATTTTACGGACAAAACTACATCTTCGTAAAGGTAGCCAGTAGTATTCCGGGCGACTCGAGTCTTCAGTACAAGGTTTCCACTTTGAACTTTCATTCTCAGCCTCGTTAGTTTTAATCGCAACATTTAAATAATCAACATTTCGCGAAATGTTTTCGTATTTTTCTCTTACCTTTCAATTTAGGAGGTAGGTACCTATAGTAGGGTATAGAACTTTAATTTTAATTAGTTATTTTCATTCTTAAGTATAACTGATTTTTTTATATAGTAACGGAAAGATATCCTTAGATATAGATTGTACTGTACTGCACGAAACGCGTTGACTCTTACCGATACATCTAACATCTACTCGTAAGATTATTCGTGTAAAAGCTGGAAACCAACATAGTATTTCAGACGTTGAAAGCACTTAAATATAACTAACTAAGTACATACAGACATCCCTACAGGCTAAGGTAATGTAAGGTAAGATACTTATTAATTTATTTATCATTGCGCTTTGTTAGGATATCATAAACGACGGACCTATTCCTTTTCCGATAACCACTTGATCATCATTCAGAGCCATTCTCCCCGGCCCGCTCTATTTTATAATGTCGATTACTAAAAAACAACGAGCTGGAACGCTAATGTATAATTTTTTAGCTGTTCCGAGCTGCGCACGCGCGCCGTTTGTCAGCTACCGGATGTGGGCCCGTAGCACATTACTTCCGGTTGGTATATAAATAAACATCCCATTAAGCCAGATGTTTCGCCCCTATAAGCACCAACTGAACCCTTTTTACTTTGATTTCATAAACAGATATTTTTTCCAGTTTAGTCGTCAACCCATTATTGTCCCACTGCTGGGCAGGGGAGTTATAGGCCATAGTCCACCGCGCTGGCCAAGTGCGAATTGGTGGACTACACACACCTCCGAGATGTTTTTTTTAAAGAACTCTCTGTTGTGTAGGTTTCCTCACGATTCTTTCACCGAAAAGCAGTGATAATTATTTTATAATACGCACATAATTTTAGAAAAATCAGTGCCTGGGTTTGAACCTCGGACCTTTCCGATCGAGAGGGCAAGTTTCAATCATCACTGCTCTACTCCCTTTTTCCAGTTTACTATTTCCAAAATATTGTGTACTTGTTACAATACCGCTAAATTGAAACGTGGCTGCCATGGTTAAACCGCGTAGGCACGGCCGATTAATGATGCTCGGAATTAGGTGTAGCCTTATCTGGTTACAACAGTTACCCAATAATTTGGCTTCGGACGCAGAGCTCGCCAGCCGCGCTAACGATTACCTACTATTCGCATGTATTCTGTTACATTTCTTCCTAACTAATTCTTGTAAAAGTTTTGTTTGAAAACGTATTTAAATAACGTTAAAAGTGAAAACGAGTTTTTAAATAAAGTTTAATAGTGTTAGTATTATTGTGCAATTTTTTTAATAGTATCAATAAACCATAAAACTACTTCTTCAGATTAAATAGCCATAAAAGGGCTTTCAAGTAAATTTCAGTAGAGCCCAAGTATGTTAAACCGCTGCTGCTTACGTTATAAGTATGTTGGTATTGGCGTGCAGAAATTCAAAATAGATATTTCCCAAAGGTACGAGATATATACGAAGACGACCACTTGGAGTCTACTACTCATGATAAAAATAAACGTGATAAAAATCGAACAACAAAACTGGCGAACAGCTGGCGACATAGCATTTCAAGTATGCAAACTCATTTTATATACTCGGGACAGCTTTATTGCAACATTATCAAGCCGCTAAGCTGAAGGTCCAGCTTCACGCTAATACCAGGAGATAAGCATTAAAGTCGAGAGATTTTTATTTCGCCATTCAAGTAGTTAAGTTGGTCAGTTTAGTTATGCGCACACGTACGCAGTCAGAGCGGTCCGTTCTTGCGTCCACTGCACGCGCAGGTGTTTTCAAAACGCCGATAAGGTATTAATTTATGTAAAATTTATTAATAATGTCTGACTAATAGCATGGAGATTATAAACTAACTACTTAAATCCAAGCTTGAAACGTATACAAATCAAAATATAGATCTCGAACCAACTGAACGGAAGATGCGAAATCGAAATCGAATTTAAATGAGATTTAAAATGGAGTAAACGAACGTCCAACGACCGGACACACGGGTATAAAGAATGTGAGTCAAAATTAGTTACTGCTATCATATTCGATAACGAGTTCTATTTCTGGATTTATGCAACGTTCTAATGTAGGAACATTGTATAAATCGCTATGAAACTAAAGAATTATTACACAATACACAGTTCCTATAATATGGCTTTTATAAGGGAAGAAAGTAAATAAAGTATCCATCTAAAATTTTATAGCTAATTGTAAGTAAGAGACCCTACGAAGTTCTGGTCTCGTAAGTTGACTTGACTAGAACTAAGGTTAAATTGGGGCGCGTCAAATTATAAGATCTATATTACCAGCAAATACCGGCGCGATTGGTTTTGTTGCCGTGTGTATCCCAGATACATCATGAAGTCTATGAAATGTTTGGTTAATACTATACATATATCCAGGAACTAGCCTGGTTAAATCCGCACGAATTCTGTTTCATTATGTTTAAGTTACATTCGCATTAATGAATAGCTTTGACATATAAAGGTATTGAGCATCATTCAATACTCGGTGGAGTTAGTCAAATGTCATTTTACTTTTGACATTAAATTATAGTAGACCTGACTCGTACATAAAAGCTTAATTAGAGGATTATTCTCAATCTACACTGAGTATGAATTAAGTGAAGACACAAGTTATAACTAAATAAATTCTTGGATTTTTTTAATGATCTCTACATAGAGCATATTATTTATATTATTGTTTTTATTTTTTATTTTTTGTCTTATACAAGCAATATACTTCCTATACCGATAACAATTTATAATTTTAAGAGTACGTGCGTAGATGATTGTAGACGCCTTTTTATAATATCGGTATTGGCAAAGCGGATTACTCTCTTGCCAACTTAGTTACTATTAAAAAAAGAATTCCTATCTGAAGGTTACGAATTTTTAAGAAGCTACATATTTCAGTGGCGATTTAAGAGAGCAAACGTAAAAAGACGCCTTTTGTATTCCCGAGGGAAAGACGTAGAGAAATCGCGTCGATCAGATGGCCTGGTTCTTGTCGAGAGGCCCTTGTTTCTCTGCAGTCTCGAAACACCACTTCCAACTTTTATATTATGACACGTCTTGAGGGACTTAACTCGGCTTGTACGTAAATCTGAAAAGGCCCTCGGAATGCTAAGTGTTTCATTAAACACTGTAATGCGGTGTAATGGGGCTCAGATATCTTAGAGGCTCGATAAAAGCCTAAATGTAAAGTTTGTTACGACTGACTCAATCGAATAAATCCGTTGACAGTAAAAGAAAAACTAGTGACGTTAAAACCGAAACTTCATTTACCGATAGTTTAATTCAGTTTACTTTTATTTTTTGCAACTAAAATCACATGAAAACGCTAAGCATTTTTAAATCGTGGATCGGGTTTAAGTTGAGCAAAATACCTATAACATAAAGTATATATGCTTTTTGAATTACTGGATTCTGACGAGTATTTGACGTCAGGTTTTGTTAAAATTATAATTACAGTACTTGTGGCTCCCTTCCCCTTCCTTCCTTCCTTTGAAAATCTTTGTTCGTCACTAAAACACTTAGCTCCACTGGGAATCGAACCCGAGCCCCTTTAACTTAAACCATAAGGAGGGGAGGAATCAAATAATGCCACATGTACAATATGCACAGAACCTATTTTGCTATACTGCAAAATCTCGGAAGTAAACTCAGGGCTATAAAATATGCGCAAGCTGGGCAGTGTTGGCTTGAGGGCATGAATTGGGTCTGTGATAGCTAATAGTTAATGGATGTGCAA
Source organism: Spicauda simplicius (assembly GCA_949699795.1). NCBI lineage: Eukaryota > Metazoa > Arthropoda > Insecta > Lepidoptera > Hesperiidae > Spicauda > Spicauda simplicius. Next base: position 19,297,603 of record OX453056.1, read on the forward strand.
GCATTATTGATTCCATTCACCCTGCACTTAGTCAACCTGCGTTCGGCCTCCTTCACCGTGGCCTTGCTTGGTATCAGAGGAACATGATGATAGTATTGAACAACGAATAAATGGTATAAGAGAAAAAGTTATTAAAAGGTAGTTTTTAATTAAATGAAGATTTATTTTATTATATTTCCAATAAAAAACAGATGTCGATAATGTTAACTGAAACGCTGATCAAAACCAATGAAGTCATGTTTAATTTTTTTATCCGACTGCGTCAAAAGGAGGGTAATGTTTTTTGAGAGTATGTATGTGTTTTTAGTACCATTTTCATGTTACTGTTTTGACAAAATGCAAAAAAGCCTTAAATGATTTTAAGTAATATAAAAATGAAAAACTCCTGATTGCTGAAAACAGATATTTCCTTTAGTTTCAAGTGATAATTTGAAATTGAAGAAATCACTCTTTTTAAATAGTACCATTAATTTAAAAATATTTTGCGCGATATTGAGACGTAACGTCACCAGCGGATGCCATGACACTTGCGAACGTTTTCGCGCTTATTTCGAAATTGGTAGAAAATCTGTCATGTACGTTGAGATTTAATTATTTGTAGAAATAATATTATTTCTCGATTGAACAGACCCACATAGAGGAAAGGGGATTTGAAAATTCATCATTATATTTTAAGTGCGCATGTGGCATCATCACGAGTTACCATACGCCGCCATATTGACTTACCTTTGTACTAGGTACAGATTTTAATTAACACATGTGCATCGCTGTTTATAAGTAAAACGTATGTCAAATCTCTGACAAACTTTGCGTTGCCCTTTCCGCGGTACATGCAGCCACACAAATTATTTATACACTTATTTATTTGCTTGAATGTTAACCGTAGCTTAATTCCAACATTTTATAACATAACCGTTACAGACACAAACGCGGGCGAGTACGTAAAACTTTCAGACCAAAATGTAAAGATAATGTTACAATTTTCCGTAATTGCTCGTTGAAAATGAATGAACCAGGAATCGAACCCAGAACTGAACTAGAGTAATTGTCAAGCCGGAATGAGCAACGGAAAAATAGAGGTCAAAAAAACACATGTGTCCACTGCAGCGAAATTAAAATTTGAATGCAGACAATTACCTATACGTTGAACAAAAATCCTTTCGTTTTGTACAATTATGTAAAAGCTTACACAATCTCAAATTACATCCGAATTTTGTGGAAAAACAATAATTCATTATAAAATAAATTTCAAATAAAATATACTAAAGAAATATAAATATAACAATACAAATAATTACAACTAAAAATGTGACACAAACACAATTAAAAAAGTTAACAAAGAAATTGATTTGTAAATCTGGTTTAAATGCACGTAGAAGGATCAAATCCGCATTCGCTTTAAAAATTCATCACCGCTTTCCCGATCCAGTTAACGCTCAGCAGACGTTAAATAAATTCCATTTAATCAATTACTAAAGTGTTTCGATCTAAATGGACTTTGACTTTTAAAAAGTTCGGGAAATCGAATGAATAAGGCCGGAAATATTTAAGCTTACATGAAAAGGTTTTTATTATTTCCTGCAAGTATTTGTTGAAATTCCTATAGTTATAAAAAACTAAACATATTTTGTTAATTTTACTATAAAAGGACGTAGTTAAACAGTTTTCTAGTCATCTTTCGCTTCATGCGCGCTTAATGCGTCTCTACAAACTTTCATGAAACTATAAGCGCGGCGCGCTGTAAATTCGTTTGCAGAAATAAAAAACAACAAAAAAAGTAATGAAAATAAATAAAATAAACTAAGTTCAATTCTATGAGCTATAAATTTAATATAATAATGTATTTAACTCACTTGAGATATTCAATTTCTTTCTTCAGACGCGTAATATCGGTTAAATGCAGAGTTTTCAAAATTTCGATTTGCTCGGCCATCGCTTGGAGCTCTTCCTTGATCTTGAGTTCGGCAGCACTCACTGTCAGTAAGAAAAGCAAAGTCAAAACGGCACATTTGGTAGCGCACTTCATTTTCGCGGTTGAATCTAGTGCGGGATGCGTGCGAATTCGCGAGGCTAGCCGACGTGTTAGCGGCGCTACGTTCGGGACAGGAATGGTGCGCGCTCAGTCCGCGGGCTTATTATACACTGCGCCAGGGTCCGCCAGGGAGCCATGACGAGCGCAGATGCGCTCAACAGTTGTCCCGAAGCCCGAAACTCGCTAGCACCCAGTTTTCCAGCCATGCCTCTTTTACAATTAGATACCTAGATCGCGCATAATCCTGTGCGCTTTTAATAGCGATTTTGTTATCGCAATTTGATTCATGTTATAGATTCCTTCATTATCAAACTTTTCGTAAACTAGTGACTATGTTAATGAATCTGATTATGAGTTAATTTTATGATCGTATATGCTCAGATCTATTTAGTTTGAATTAAGATATGCCTAGAGTTGTTACAGACTAACATTCTACCCACATTGTTCTTAAGTGAATCAAGCATGGATGTCAGAATTTTGCTTATACTCTGATATATTCCGCAAAATGCAATTTCGCAAACGAAATTATATAGGTTCCTCGAGTAAAATACGAAGCTATAATCAACCGGATATTAAAATCACCACCATCCCTGCAAATAAATAATAAAATATTTATAGAAAAATTGTGGTATAATTCGAGTCCATAAAACAGATCAACTTAGGTAAGCAGAATCGTAAAGAGTAGAAGCCCACCCGGATTTATTGTTATGATGATAAAAGTATTGTTATGACACTTGTCACATATCCGTTTAACGCAATGTTTCTATTAAATTCAGAGAAAACGTGCTTCCACAGCGTTTAAGAATGGAGCGCGGTAGGTAGGTGCATGTAATTAATGAACATGATATATTTTTCTATGAATTCACAGTCTAAGCTCGCACCTGGACGAACGGGCGTGCTGACAAAGCTTCAGGGACATAATGAAGGCATGTGATATCTATAATTTTAATTATATGTGATGTATTGTATATTGTATGTGATGTATTTCATGTTAAAGAAACTTGGGAGACGGGTCAACATGAGGCTTGCTACTTTGTTCGCTGAGTCTGTCCGACAATATAATGTAAAATTCAGCAAGTTTTTAGGTTTCCTTGAGCACGTGTATATTGTTAAAAATTCAGTTTTAATAAATATCTAGCCACTACAATCATTGCTGTTGCTATGGATACTTCGTAAGTTATTGTACATCAAAGTTATTTATACAATATAAGTAAATAAAAAGAAAAGTAAAAGTAAGGGACACATTACTTATCCGACCGGCTTCAAGTTAGTCCGCAGGGGTTGCAACGAATTTGTTGCTAATCTTATCTAGGGTTGATGTCTATGGGCGACAGTCTACTTACCATCTGGTGTTTTGAATTCTCGCTTACTACTTATATTTTAGTAGACTGCTCAATTATGTTCTATTTAATACTAAGCTTTTTCATTGTATGTCTACGTCTAGTATAGTCGAAAAGATGTCTCGACTAAAAAATAAAGAAGAACGTTTGAAGATAACATTTTCAGTTGCAATAAAATCTAAACATTGATATTAGCCTGCTTTAGAATAGATAGACAGACTAAAATGTTAAAAGAATCCTTTATAAAGGACGCTAAAGTATTCTACGATGCAATTTATGGTTTGACTCCCTGTGGGAGGATGTTCTTGATCTTCTAAATAGTGTTGATGTTCGATAAAGTTCTCAGGAAATACAGGTACACAAAATATTTTAATCATATTATTAACGAAAACAAAATAATTTCGCGAAGTGAAGCTTAGAAGTATGTTTTCAACCCCCGAAGCCAAAAGAGGGGTGTTATAAGTTTGACTGTTATGTCAGTCTGTCTGTGGACACATGGTCCTTAAAAAGTAAACTGATATAAATGCGTTTTTTTTGTTAGAATAGTGTCGTCAACCCATTATTGTCCCACTGCTGGGCACGGGTCTTCTCTCAGAATGAGAGAGTTTAGGCCATAGTCCACCGCGCTGGCCAAGTGCGAATTGGTGGACGTTAGAAAAGTGCTGGTTCTTAAATATTTTTTATCAAAATCAGTTCAGCCATATACTAGACATAGAGAGTGAAAGTGGAGATGAAAATCAAATATTATTAAATAATGCCCGAATGGGGTATCAAATGAAAGGGCAAAACAAATAACTTACAATGAGATACGTTTTATTAAAATTGGCTCAGCTGTTTATAAGTGTAAAGGTACATTTAATTTATATGAGGTTGGAAGGTGTTTATGAGGATAAATATAACAATCATAATTTCTATAATATTCTTATTTAGTTTGCTGTCGAAAAACGGTAAGTTATTTAGTATATGATAATAAATATGTTTCTTAAATATGTTATATAAGTGTAAATATGTATCCTATGAAGTAAGGTCTTGTTTTGCCATATTAAAAATAAAAATATTTTTAAGGGTGGAAAACCCTTAAGGGTAAGGTAAGGGTAACCCCTTAAGGGTATGAAAAATAGATGTTGGACGATTCTTAGACCTACTGAATAAGCATATAAAATTTGGTAAAAATCGGTCAAGCCGTTCCGGAGGAGTATGGCAACAAAAACTGTGACACGAGAATTTTATATATTAGATATAACAGAATATATATAACAGAATTTATAGCAAAACTATTACTATGAAATAATCTGAATCAATGGTTTGTTTTTTTGACAGTACAAATCTATGGTATTAAAATATCTAAATGGATGCAGTATTTTGGACGTTACGTAGACTTAATGGCCAGTAAGGACTTAGCTTTGAATAAAATATAACTTCAGTCTAAGGCCGTTTCTAAATGGAGCGTAGTAGGTATTATTTTTACCGATTATTGTAAAAAGTCTAGGTAGTGTTTAACGTATACGCAAAAATATTTATAAGTTCGATTATGCCTTACTCGCATGGCACTAATAGGTACTCCACTAATTTGAAAAAAAAAAATCTTGAAAAGTGCTTTACTGCTTTGGACTGTCTGTTACCGATCTTGATATGGAAGAGCCCTGGTAATTTTCTACATTTCAGGATAATTATGCATTTAGGTAGAATAAATAAGCCTATTTAAGTGAACTTGAATAAAAGGACGAGTAGAGTACTTACTCTTTTCATCCTTTTTTCCTAGTAATAAACTTTTTGTTACAATATTTTTATAATACAAGCAAATCATTACTCATGGTCGTAGCCATGTTTCATGGGTCATCAGTCGTGGAGGTGGTTACTCGGTTACTCCATGGACGAAACATGTACGTTCTTCTACGAATGTTAATTTGCGAAATGGTAAAAATTTTAACTTGAGTTGGGTTGAACTCCAAACCCCCCCCCCCCCCCCCGGCTACGTCTATGTCATTATTAATTGGTGCAAGGGAAACAAACTTCAATATGTATATCATACGAGTACGCTGCATTCTTAATTTCTGTCTAGTTTAAGACGTTATAGAAATCTATTTTTGATTTTAGAAAAATCCGTTCACCGAGTATGTCGGTTTATGACGTTATTTATGTCCAATCTTGGGAAATAGGTAACGATAGTTTTTTTCTACAAAATGTCCGCTACGTTGAAGTATAGCAGAGTTCCAACCCTTTACTAAAACGGTAGTGTGTGTGAAAAGGTAGTGAGCTTAGGCAGCCCAGCTTTTTGGTCGATGTTGCTGTTAGCCCATTAAGCGTCTTATGTGTACTGTGAATAGAAAGTGTTGACATTTGAATTATACTTATATGTAAGCATACATATTTTGCTTAAAAGGAGGCTCTGGCCACTTATATTGTAATGAACCTAAACTGAAGAGTAATAAAATATTTCTATTTCTATTCTATTCTATTCTATTATATATACTGAATGAAGAAACAATTCAGAAATCTTATCGAAATATACGTTAATAAAAGTGGAGGCTGCAGGATTTTACGTTTGTAATAGATGCAAATAAGATAAAAGGAGTAAAAGGTTTTCTGGATTTGCTCTGAAGGCTATTGCCGTGCTTATTATCCTTAAAAAAATGTTAAGCGCTGCGGTATTATGGTTTAAAGTGTGTATTAGGGCTGAGATACATGTAAGAGGCTTTTCAACTTAGTTGCCAGGAAAATACTGTGAGATTTTATACGAGCTTATGTTTTTGATTGTTGATAAGTTGAACGAGCAGGCATATCTTTTTTTCCCTTAAACGTTATGCACGATCGCAAGCGAAATTACGTAAAGTTATCAGCAAAATTTGGTCGTAGTATCTGATCAAATCGTCGTCCTATTATTCTCTTATCAACCTATAAATCGGATACATCATACTATCCCAGACAAATGTGAATAAAATAATCATGTAAACCATTATTGTCCCACTGCTGGGCACGGGTCTTCTCTCAGAATGAGAGAGTTTAGGCCATAGTCCACGGCGCTGGTCAAGTGCGAATTGGTGGACTTCAGTTATAGTACCTTTTTTTTTTTGTTTTCGAGGGGGAAACCTTTCAAAGGTACCCGACGCCGTGGGAGCGACGCAGGGTTATGTGGGATTTTTACCGCACTAAAACCCCCCCGGTGGCCGTCCTCGGCGCTGAAAAGGAGGACTCCGGGATCTCGAAACGACTCCAACCGGAATCCTCCGAGCGTGCTGCCCCATCGGGCTCCTCCCAGATGGGCGGCTGGGCCCACCGCTCCGTCTAGTCTTTACGATGGTATGCGACCATACATACCGCCTTCCTTCCCAGGATTGCGTGACCGAACGGTTCGAGCTCCCACTCTAGCCGTCTGCAACACTGGGAGCCCCTTTTAGTCGCCTCTTACGACATGCAGGGGATACCGTAGCCCTATTCTGACCCCGAGGCTACAGGGACGTCAGTTATAGTACCTAGTGCATTAAATCGCGATACTACGACGCTATATCTCAATAAATCAACCTGGTACTTAAATAAACTCTACCCCACTAAAACATTAAATATATCACGAGAAAGCTAAATGCAATTCAATTTATAGTATAAAAAGGAAACGTTTCGTAGCAATTATATATGGATTTACTTTTACGCTGGAATCCTTTTAAATAAGTAGGTCGAATTATAGAGTATGAGGTATTTAGGTCTCGAAGTAAGAGTTAAGAGTTAAACTTTGACTTCAGGGGCTTTTTTGATTCATACTTACTTTGAAAATACAGAAGTTTTCCAGGCTTATAACTCGGACGTCGGATTTATATACAGTGTACAAATGTAACTATATTTTGATAAAGGGTTGAAATGTTTCATTCGGTTGGATAAGCTGAACCAACAGAATGTAAAATATTTAACGTAAAATACATTATTTATTCTACGATATTTTGTATATTTAATAATAGGCCTTTTAGTGTCCTACTCAATGTAATTGTTAAATATATCAGCCTCGAATAATTTAAAGATTAAAAAAAAGTGATAATTAATTACCTACTTAAAAACTAGAAAAAAGGGTGTTTTCCTAGAACCTCGGTCCCCAGGCGTGAGAGGTTGAAGTTCATAGTTCATACTACTGATAAATTATTTCTCTGTTGATACCCAGAACTAATTGAACCGTTAAAGTTAGGCTGTATACGTAGCCGCGCTTTGGCAGAGTCGAGTCAATAACAACAATTTGGAAGACGATTTTATCAGAATGTCTGCAGTATTGTGAAATGAATGCGTGATGTATGCCTGAGTAATTAATTGTAATGTGTAATATAATTAATTCTAATTATTTAATCTATCTGTATTATATGATAATAGTTAGTTTAATTGGTTGTCAGTTGACCGTGCTAATTAAGAAATAAAATAAGACAGTGACAACCAGCTAGATGTTATTTTAAACAAACATAACTGCAGGACTATAAACATAACTGCTAAATCAAGCAATAGCGAGCACAATTTTTTACTTTAATAAACAACAAATATTTAAACGAATTCACTTACTCCAATCAATAATCTACTTTAACAGAATTTTAATTTTATAGGACTTACTTTATACTTATTTACTTCATTGTCGTTAATAAACGTTTATAGCAGTCTACATCGATCTTATTCTTTGACGGTTTCTTTACAAATGAGTAGGTACAGTATTCAAATCATTAGTATTCTGTCATTTGCGAAGAAAATTTGCGTTGATTTGTTAATATGCCCTTGTTATATCCATTACTCCACATAATTGAATGCTGACACTGACCTTCACTTTTCCTACTTGACAAGCACCATAATCGATGGCAATTGAATTTTCAAACGCTGAAGAAATAAGTAATACATTATTACCTACTATATTCAAATTATATGGTTGGGTACATTGAAAAATCGATGACAGTTCACTTTTTGAATATTTTTACATCAGTGTAACGTTTTGCATTGAAATCGTTGAAGGGCTTCCATGAAAATTATCGAGAATACTGTTCGATTCGTGTCGAGAGGATTTTCACATAATTGTATGGAATACTTACTTCTGAACGCTTGCATTAATATAATCCTCTCGAAATGTCCGACCGGATTAAAGCGATTGCAAATGATATTCGATCATTATCAAGCGTCGTCGAGGCGTTCTAAAAGCTTTTTCTAGTCACTATGCCAGTGTTTTTCAATCTTTTTCATGACACCTAGCAAGTAAAATGATTCGCGACCCGCCACCTTCTACAGTTTGGATCTTTTTTAATTAAATATGAAAACAAATATGAAAACCGCGGATTCTTTACATTTTTTTCCTTATTAGGTATCGATTATTACATGTAACTGAATATCTAAAACGAATTTTCGAAAGCTTACTGATTTTTTTACGGCCCTCATGATCCTCTCATGGACGCCTTGCTTTGGCAAGATCGGGACTTATCCTTTTATTTTATCCTTTAAATAATTTACATTTTGAAAAACACTGTCTTATGCTATCTTAGTCCTGCCGACTTACTTAGGCGCTAAAGTAAACTAGTTTGTCAATATGTTATGGATTAGGCATGATAGTATTAAATCCAATCAGAAGTTTACATAGTGGAAGCTTAAAGCTTAAGCTTTCAGGTTATTTTTAACATAATAGTTTATCAATATAGCTAAATCAATGCTTTCGTTTTTTGTTTTAATTTTATTTTGACAAAAGTAATTTCTATAGGTACCTACACTGATTTTTATTTATGCATCGGTTACTAGCTTTTCCCGTGACACCGTCCGCATGGGCCACATTTCAAATGAGGAAAGTGCTTTGTGTTAGTTGAAGTCATAAATTATGTGGTACATGCCAAGTAAAATTTGGTAGTTAAGTAACTTTTCCACAAAAGAATACCAAGCCACCACCCATTCTCGCAAACCTTCATACTTTCATACTTTTAATACCTATTGGTTAGATTTTACAGTATCTCACTCAATTACAGCGTCGCCAGAATTTTTTTTTTACTAAGTCGGGATTTGGGAACTTTTTTTGGCAAAAAAGCGGGACTTCATGGTCAAAAGCGGGACAGTAGTCCTCGCGCTACTAAAGGGCCCTGCGCCTCTCCTTGGTATAGGAGGGCCGGAGGATTTGGCGATCTTTTTTTTTGGTCAACAAACTTAAGTTCTTTTTTTTTGAGTGAGCGCGGGGGACATTTAATTTTGATGAATAAATCGGGACGTCTGGCAACCTGCTCAATTAGTTCAATCAGGTCATAACGAAATTTCTCCACTCAATATCACTCAATATCTAATAACTTTCTGATGTGGACTATAGAGTTTACCATATATTCTCATTCGTGAATATTTGTATGTTTTTGGATATTTGCAATCGCACTCGCGCACAATGTTGTGAAGAAATTGTGTACATGTTTTGGGAATATTGAATTGCAATGCTTTGCGATCTTGAACTGCAGTCGGTGACCAAAAAAAAGTTCACCAAATCTAGATCCTTGGGCCTCCTGCACCAAAAACTAAAAAAAAAAATTGCATTACCATACTCAAATGTTCAAATATTTACATTCGTTATAACCTTTACGTACCGGGTTTTGACATAAAAGTACATTATTGAAAAAGTAGGACGGGCAAAACTTTTTACAAAATAGGAATACTGTTTGAGTAATTCTTTTTTACTTTTCCAGGAAAGTAATCAATGTGTATCCAAGTCAACTCGAATGCCCCCGTATCTATTGAATGTGTCGACTACTGATCCCGGTTGCCAACAGAACAGTGAATTAGAGAATATATTTTATGCAATCATTGAAAGCGTCAGATATCAATATTCCTGTGATATTTGAAACTTACAGCATTGCAATATCTCGATTATTTTTGGCATGATAATAGGATATACCGTGATTAGTTCTCTAAAAACGGTGTAGGTACCTATCATAGACGATGGAAATGTAATATATAAAATTGTCGTGTCACAGTTTTTGTTGCCATACTCCTCCGAAACGGCTTGACCGATATTTACTAAATTTTATATGCTTATTCAGTAGGACTGAGAATCGGCCAACATCTATTTTTCATACCCCTTAAAGGTTGTCCACCCTTAACATTTTTTTTTTATTTTTTATATGGCAAAACAACGTTTGTCGGGACAGCTAGTTACTTATAAATCTTAGAAATATAGTGCTTTTATAAATTTTAATCAATTTTGATATATTGGTAATCATATTACAATTTTAACTATTTTAATATTGCAGCTCATGTAACGTAAAACATCTGCAATTCACCTATTTATCGTTAATTTACAAATCTGAGGCGTAGCAATTTATTATTTCGGTAATTATACTTTTGCAATTATTTCGAGTATTTCGGTTAATTCCGGATGAATGATCACTCATTGCATTGACGGTTATAATTATTTATATTACGGAAATAACACGTAGCAATGATAGCCTAATGGTTGAAACTTGCCCTCTCAATCGGGAGGTCCGAGGTTCAAACCCAGGCAGGCACGATTATGTGTGTATTAGAAATTAATTATCACTGCTTTTCGGTGAAGAAAAACATCGCAAGGAAACCTGTCAAAGACAAGAGTCTCCCTTATTACACTCTTTAAACCAGAAATGAACGGGGTCTAATACTGGTATTATTAAGCAAAATTAAATATGGTGGTGGTGCCACCAAAGTTAAACCACAAAGGGGTTATCACCTTTAAAGTATCTATTATTTTTGAGTTAACTAACATATATTTAAAAAAAAGATTATAAGAATCGTAACCGCTCTTAGCTAAACCGGTGATCATTGGCTTTAACCCACCCAGGGTTACCATAAGGCAGGGTTTCTCAAACTTTCGACTCCACGTACCCCTATAAAAGTTTCCAAGTGACAGCGAACCCCTTAACTAATTAACCCCCTCCCCCTCAAAGAAAATAATAAAATTGACGGTTGAAGAAACTATTATTTTTATTTCAATAAAAGTTAACAATAAAGTGTCAAAAGAAATGTATTTTTACCACTATTCAAGTGATGGGTGTGCTTGTTTGTTGTCACAAATGGAGTAGTAGGTTTTGGGAATAATTTTGTATTTTTATTACGTAAATCTTGTAGCGAACCCCCTGCCATCTAATGGCGATTTACTAGGCGATCGCTTACCCCACTTTGCGAAACCTTGCCATAAGGTGACCCGTGCTCAGCAATAAACCACTAATAGGTGGATGCTAGTGATGTAACGAATATTGTCGCGAATATTCGCATGTTTTTAGATATTCGCATTCGCAAGAATTGGTGCGAAATTTGCGAATATTGAATTGCAATGCTTCGCAAAAAAGGTTTCCAAATCTATTTTTCTTATCTATCTGAAGTAGCAAACGAGCATGCAGTCTACCTGATGGTAAGTGTTCACTGCTGCATGGAATCTGTAATCAATTACATACAGAACATGGGTTCCATCTGAAGTCAATCACGGATGCGTTGCTACTCCCGAGCACTATGATGGTCGCCTCATGTGACAGTGTGCCGGCAACCACACCCTTCTATCGAAACGCAAGAATTGCGTCACGCTAGAAATAGGTGTGGTGTACTTCCCCGGTCGAACTACACTGGTACTACCTCCTTGAAATCGATCTACAGTTTAACGACCTAAAAAAAAGGGTCGTCAAATCTATATTGTAGAAAACAACATTCGCGAATGTCGGTAAACGAATATACGGCATTCGCGAAAGTGCAAATAATGCCATACTTTACATCACTAATAGATGCAACTACTCGTGATTCTTTCCATAAAATCTGTTGTCGATTTTTCTATAGCGATTAGGTCGCTGGGGAGCCACGTTAAGCGTGCCCAATCCTTTGTAATTGCGTTTGCAGACTTCAAGTTTTTAATCCTTAACTCTGTTGAATTTTTAATTGCTGCTGTTATACGATATTTATTAATTTTCTTTATAAGAATATTAAGATGATAATTCCCTTATGACCTAGATAATATTGAACTTTAAAAATAGGTATACATAACAAGTCTTTAGTTAAGACTCTTTTAAGTTTTAATTGTATGTACCTAAATAGCAAATTATAATAACTGAAACTTGATAATAGGTAAACCTTAAATCGGTTGTAGTATTTTAATTTAATGTCAATTAGAAACTTTTTAAGTGTAAAAGTTAAAATAAACGGTATAATTTATTTGACGTCTAAATAAAGAAATCGCAGCACAGAACAAACACCCTATGCGGCGGTGGTGATGCATGAAGGCATTCAGGGCGCCAGCTGGGTCAGAAAGGAAGAGGGGTGAAATTAGAAATAAGTACATACCTTGTCTAGGCGACCGATATGCATAGCAGATAGAAATTCTAATCTACTTAGGTATTACAGCATGTTTTTGTGCAAAAATTTGAATATAGTTTCGTATCTATACTTAGTTATATCATACAGATTCTAGAGTAACCTTTTAAAACAAATTAATATGTTATTTGTACAATTTATTTTAAAGTTTATAACTCGTGATTATCGGAGAGAAGGTGCTGTTATTTCAATCCAAGATTTAAATAAAATGACCTCTATTGTATTAAAAACAAACGTAAATTTTAAAATGTGAAACCAATTTGTATAATTATAATTGGTTATAAGTAATGCCTTATAATATAAGTAACATTAGGTTTTCTCGAGGAATATAGTGTAATAATATCTTACGAAAAACGTGGCAACCATAAAAATGCGTTCTGGTGTTCTGGTCACGCAAGTTGTCGTGGGATTAAATCTTCATTGAGCAACATTTGTCCACCTGGCGAGCGATGCAGAAAAAGAAACACGATGTTTGTGCTATTTTTGAAGTCGGCAATTTTGCGTATATTTATTACCGGTCAGATTATATTGTCGACCTGTACGTATAATAAATTGTCCGGGATTATAACAATTATAATATCTACACGCTGACAGATAAAGATTTTCAATATTTATTTTAACGTGCCTGATTTTCTACATTGATTGGGCTAACAGTAAAGGAGTTGAAATGGAATTTATAGTTTAAATTTTATCCTTTACTCGTGACAGACCAATTTGCGTGTAAGTCAGTCGATAAGTAAGTAGACAGGTGACTAATATCGCCAACGAGATCCCTTGATACCTAACTCCATGTAATCCTTGTTATAACCGGATATTGATACCATTTATAAATTTCATACGAGTTATTACAATGAAGAGGTTTTCTTAAGCTTCGGTTACATACAGCAAAGTTATGTTATTTTATTCCCGTGGTATTATCAACTTCTAACCTTAAAAATAAACGTTTTCTGAGTATCATACCAACCACACATTAGATACAATTTCCATCACACAAAGCCATACAAGATTACAGTCATCATGAGGTACGAGTTTACCTACACAGCAGGTCGTGACACCCTCGATGTCATCCGTGAATGCATGCGAACAAGCTACCGGTAACTTTGTCCTCTAATTATTATATGAAATGTTACTTATTAACTTATCTTCTGTGTAACTCTGCAAAGAATATTTGTTGCCTTGACACGTTCCAAGCTCGGACATGGTATGATACGGTATGAGGACTGACTGCTCAATTATTAAGAGTTCTGCCTCAATGTAAACATTTTTCGTTGTAAGTTCGGGATTCGAAACAAATATATGAATGTAAATATTTAGCGTTTATAGAAAACCTGCACACCCGAGAGTTCTTTAAACAAAGTTCTTGGAGGTGTGTAAAGTCTACTAATTCGCACTCGGCCAGTGCGGTGGATTACAGCCTAAAACTCTCTCATTCCGAGAGAAGACCCGTGCCCAGCAGTGAGACAAAATGGGTTGACGATATATATACAACGTTTATAAGCGTCCAACTTCATATGGTTAAAAACGTTGGATTTGGTATTTTTAAAAGTAGTCGTAAAATAATGTCGTATCTATTTAATTAAAAATTGATATATACCTCCTGAAGGTCTTCGTAATATTTTAAAATTTTCTGTTTCAAATGCCAATGTCAAATAGATAAACATCTGCATTAGCGTGTTAAATAAATCGCTGAATTTTATAAAGTTCGTAAAACTCTTCATAGCTCGACTAGCGATGAACCATGGACACAGTTATTTCAGCTTCTTTACAGTAGGTATAGTCGGTCATGTTGCATTCTACTTTATATTTTTTATTTAATAGGTGTACAAAAATTTACCCAAATACACCCTATATATGTCGTTCCAAATTAGTTCTTAGAGCCAGTTCATATGTGTCTGACCTTAAATAGTACTCTAATCTAATTGTGGTACATGTAATTCGAGGAATATCATAATTCAGCATTTCCATTTACGGTGCAACTTCACAAGCGAAATGACAATGACTTATTGCGATGATTTCAGCTGTAGGACCGTATCAAATCGCAGCCGATTTAATAATCAATAATATTATTTACGTAATTAAATATAGTGCATAAAACAAACTTGTAATTCAATTCGTAAAAGAAAATTATCTGGAATTAACGATTTGACTAATTAGACCATATCTATAAAACTAAAACAATAATTAACTTGCATAAAACGAGAAAAGCAAGTAAACCCCTTATTAAGTAACAATGTCAGACCGCTGCTAACTGGTGCAGTATTTTAAAAATAAAATAATCAGATTAACACTTTTCATTAGACCCGACTAACACTGTGAAACTGAACAAAGCGTGGTTACACAAAGACATTTCCCGTCCGCTAAAACCAGTGGATTCCTTTGTATACAAATTTCATTTAGCGATTACGTTAGCTTTGCACATTTTTTCGTATAGCCAGCGTTCGTAGCGATGGAGCACTTTCATGATGAGTTCCTTGTATAACATTGTAGATGGTTGTCGCGCCTGCAAGAGACATTCCGACGAGAATGGATTCCGCTTACACAGAAATTAATTACTGCGTTTACCCTCAGTATTCTCGGAATAACTAGATAGTATGACTACAAACAATACGGTCGCATAAGTGGCTAAATCGCTTTGAAACGTTGAATGCAGCACAAACTGAAAATTGCATAACTAATGGAAATGTTCCAAAATAAAACTGTACTTCGTTAAATTTTGATAATGTTCTTTTATAGAATAAAAGATAACCAACGAGGACATGTAATATAAAGATAAGTAAAATAGAAAGAAAATAGTTTCAACAATAGAAGAAAATCAAGTACCTATGTTCAAAAGTTTCCGCGATGTTAAGAATAAGTTTTTGCAAATATTATTCTTTTTTATACTACATACCACATAAGTAACAGTGTTAAATTATTAAAACAAAGAACCCGACTACTTAAAACGATTGATTTCCACTAGTTTCTAGTGATCATTTTTAAACAATATATATTTCTTGTTTTTTTAATTAGTTATTTAACTAAGCGATTTTTTTTGGTTTTCGCGTCAAAATAATAACATAAAAGTGTGATAATATTTACAAATATGTTTAGCTTTCCAATTACTAGCTTAAATATAATACCAGTGTATGCGCCATATTTACCTACAACAAGCAGTACCCGCGAATTCGTCCGCGTGGACTAGCTTATACAAAAAACGCTGTGGCAGAGACCTGGTAGCCACCGCCTAGATTTTGTTAGTGGCAGTTGTCAAATACGTGATCTAACAAAGAGGAGGAGCAGCAACCTTCCTCCGGTGACTAACTCTCCAATTGCGGATCGGGAGATTAGTTGATATCTTCCTCTCCTGCCCCGCAAATTCAATCTGCAATTTGAGTCCTTTAAGCCCCCGCTAACAGAACTTTATAAACCTTATTTCAACCCGTTTAGGATAAAGTTATTGAAAAAGTCTTCCTTGTCTCGTCTATAAAAAAACATCTATATAAACCTAAAATCGAGTAAGGGGTTTTATTTATATTTTTTTTTATCATTGTTGGTTTTAAGAGAAAATAGACAACTACGAATGATCATAATGATCATAGTGCTTACTTTAAAATTGGCGGAATTTAAACTTTCATTTAATTTACTCCTTAATCGCTATTTCACTATTTTCATTTTACATATTTTGTGTGATAATATTCTCAGAATAGTGAAACGCGTGGTTCAGTAAGTTTCTTGCACTGGCTGAACATATCATAAAAATGTCAATCTTAAAAAGTTTTGACTTAAAGGATTTACAAAAGTTGTCACCAATGTCCATCAATGAAGTTTGAACCACACCATCTAGTCATGAGTGAAATATGACTTTTTGTTATGACGCGAAATACAACCACACTGATAAATAGCAGTTATCTGTGATAACTCGGTACACCAATAATAGTAATCAAACTTCAAAGCTAAGCGTTTTGCAAGAGGCAACTTTTAAACTTCCATTTTTTTCTATTATTCTATTTTACTAATTATGTGAATGTAAAAGTCTTGTGTCTAATTTTAAAATTGCCGGACTTCCTTGCAAACTTTCTTCCCATTTTTATGCTCGAGGTGTTAATTTTCCATATACAATTTTAAAAAAGTGTTATATTACTACTAACAATATAGTTTAATTCTGCCTAAAAAGAACTATTATTCCCCGAAGGATATTTTTTAAAAGCGTCTAAACATCTAGAAGCGTCTATTAACTCGATGGATTTCGAAACAAACCCCACATAAACCCCTTGTTTACTTTCTTAGGAGTCATTTTCCAAAAACAGTTAAATAAACCTTTAATTAATTGTATCCAACCGTATTAACAAATACTAAGATTCCATCTTCTTACAAAATTAACGAACTTCCTAGCGATTTTTCACCCCCTATGACACACTCTTATATACATACACTTAGTTACCCGACGTCTGCAATTCATGAAGTTTGTGTTTAATCAGAAACCGATCGTAAAGTACATCAGATCTATATTGAAACTCGTCTACCACTTGCTAGACTTCAAAGTTTACAGACATCCTATTTTTATACAAAGACACGGAATGCCCTAAAATAGCAGCAATATATGAATTAAGCCTTTCGATTTGCATATGCATGGATCTAAATTAGTCACCTGGCCTGATTCCAGAATGGCTCGTGTAGAACGGGTCACAATAGGTGCACATTGCATAAGGTTTATGGCCTTAGGACAACAAATAGGCTCTGCTATAGCTGCCTATACCACTTAGCATACATATCGGACATTACATGTCAAACTTGATTGTTAATATTGACATTACATTGTGAGAAAGCAAAAACGCCTTGATACTACATATTTCATGGTGTTCGATGTCTTAAGGTCTGTGACGTTTTTTTCGAGGATGCTCAAACAATTTATTACAAAAAGTATTAATTAAACGGCTAAATCTATACTAATATTATAAAGCTGAAGAGTTTGTTTGTTTGTTTGAACGCGCTAATTTCATGAATTACTGGTTCGAATTGAAAAATTCTTTTTATGCTGAATAGACCATTTATCGAGGAAGACTTTAGGTAACATCACGCTGCAACAAAATGACGCGGACAAAGTCGTGGGTAACAGCTATAATTTATAAAGCTGAGGATATTGTTTGCAAAAATAAATGATGCCCAAATAACTATTCCACGCGGACGAAGTCGCGGGCACAGCTAGTAGTTAATAATAGGTACTTTGGCAGGTTGAAAAAAAATGATCTGCATTGTATAGTTAAGATTTCTAACAAATTTACGTCTATGAAAGTACACATATTTGTAATCTCTGCTTACGTAGACATTCATTGTCTTAGACCATTGCCCCGTTTCGACGACTACAGACGTGTATATGTAACGAGTACCTATGTCATGTTGTCAACCACATTTGCATATTAGGTAATCGTAGTAAGTGTACCTACAGCTTTTTAAAATTTGATTACATTTTCTATCAAAGGTGATAGATTTTGTGATTTAAGGGTTCTGTACCAAAAGGGTAAAAACGATATCCTAATATTAAATTATATTATATTATTAACTAAACTTAGCTGTTTTTCCGTTTATCATGTGGTTCTATTTATTGTACCATATTTTTTTGCACGCCCACTTTAATTTGTTGGTACAGCAATAGGTGCTGTACCAAAAAATTAAAGTAGAACCCCTGTTTTTTTTTTTAAAGTTACATAGGTATAAAGGATCTCCTTAATTTTTCATCATACAAGAAACCCGCGTATCTGTTTTTTGTTTTTATCTGATTGAAGTAGCAAAGGAGCATGCACTCCGCCTGGTGGTTAGTGGTCACCGCCACCCATGGATATCTGTAAACAAGTTTATATAGAAAATAGGTTCTATTCGAAGGCAATCACAGATGGATACAAAAGTGTGCCGACAACCACACCCTTCTAATATTACAAATTTGGTAAAAATGGTAAAAGTCGACTCGCGTTTGGCACGGATATCCGGACACGGATACACGGATATCCTATTTGGTAGTATCAGTGGCGTAGCGCGGACCAAGTAAACGTGGGCAAACTGCTATCAGCGAGGCCCCTTTGCATGATTATATTGGACGGAGCCCTTGAAAATGCCTCCGCCTCATCCTACAAAGAGGCTTCGCGGGGCCCCTTTGAGTGCGAGGCCGTGGGCGATGGCCCATTGCGCCCACGCCTAGGTACGCCACTGTGTGGTATGATAATTGAGTCATCCCTAGATGCTATTCGAAGTCCATAGAAAGGATAAATTTCTTGCCAAATTCGGAGCCGTCACAATACTCATGCGGAAATGGCATTAAGTTGCGGCCGTAGTTTAAATTACAAGCGGGCTTAGCACGGAGTATTTCACCCCGCTCTTGTGACTTTTCACACTTTTTGACCATTTTATCTTAACTATCAAGGTAATGTACTGTATGACAATTTTATATTATAATACTCAGTCAGTCAGTTCGCCAAAGAAGGGCCTGTGGTGGCATTAACCTGCGAATGCACTTTGCACTCACGCGTTCCAAATACCAACAATATGTCACGTTAGCAATAAGTTTCTTTTACAATATTTTATATATAATAAAGCAGTATGAAATCAAGTTTGGTGTGAATTACTCCTGTGTTCCCTTCATACTCGCCAAATACCAATATAACTATCTCAACATACAACACACGCCACACACCAACAGGCCAAACAAAATTAGGATAATAAATATTAATAATTTATATGAACTGGTGGGTGCCCACACGCAGGGCGCTTCCGTTCTCTTCTCGCTAATATTTGTGTTTTCTTTTATGTTCCAACTCAGCCTAAACACAACATAGACAGTGCCTCCAAGACCAAGTTGCTAACATCTACGGCTTAGGAAGATCGTAACACTGAATGAAAACTGAGGATTTGAAAATCAAGTATCTCTTGTTATGTTAGCGGGAAGCTATCAAAGTAGCTTCCCGCTGTCTGTCCCTATGTATGTTTCTATCCAACCATCCAAGCATCAGCTTTTAAAAATCTACTGCTGGACATATGCCTCCCTAATCTGCGCCACTTCGACCGGTCCTGGGTCATCTGAATCCAGCGGTTACGCGCCGTTTTCTTCAGATCATCAGTCCACCCGGTCGGGGGGCGGCCTGCACTTCTTTTGCCCAAACGTGGTCTCCATTCGAGGACTCTTCTACCCCATCGGTTGTCAGTCCTACGAACGATGTGACCTGCCCATTGCCACTTGCAACAATACTTCACACTAATGATATCACATAAGTATGTCTTCCTTACCACACCTTTCGAACCAAAAGCAGCAGTGCTTAACACTAATGATATTAGGCAGGTATTGTGCACCCTTGGTGCTATTGAAGTCCAAACTCAAAGGGATTCACCACCTTCAAATTTTCTTTAGCAATACTATCGGTGTACAATTACACTTTCCATTATTTACCTACATTCAAAGACGTTAAGCTATAGCCCTATGTAATTTAATCACGTTGTCTACAACAGATATCATCGAGGTGTTGAACTTATACATAGCTTTAAATTTACATTGATAGTTACATAACAGATACAGTAATGTACTTACAAAATTACTAAGGTTGGAGGGATAGTTCTGTCGTATTTTGGATAGGCAAGTTATTTTCCGATCATAATTTACTTGCTATATTTAGAGTGAAAATATTGGCACTGCATTTTATATTAATTAAAAAAAAGGAAAAACCCATCGATTGTATGTAAAAAATATGTTCGATATTTGGAAAATATATTGTAAATGTTCGTACTTCTTAAATACCAAATTTCGTTCCGGGGATGGGAACCGAAAAGTGATCATCTGGACAACCATTTAAGATCAATAATGATCATTTGCGATCCATGTTTGATAATAATCCACATTTAATATTTAAATGGCAGACGAGTTTGGCATTTATCATACAATTCTTGGAGATCACATTAATATCTCGGGTTTTTGTTAAAGCAAAATGTTTGAGTTCTATATGAACTAACGGAAAAGAATTTGTCTGATCGTGTAAGAATGTGTTTATAATATCTGATTAGACATAATTTGGAGCCGTTTTTGGACAAACTGATTAATGGAGATGAAAAGTGTATTATTTACGAGAATATTAAGAGAAAAAATGTTACTATAAACCAGAAACATCATCAGCAACAGTTCCAGAACTAAGTATCCATCAACGAAAAGTACTGCTTTGTTTGTGGTGGGACAATCCAATGTACTATAAATTGCTAAAACAGGGAAAACCATCAACGGGGATCTGTACTTCAATCAGCTAGATAAATTGAATGCAGCTGTTAAAGAAGAAATGCCAGAATTAGCGTCCAGAAAAGTAATAGTGTTTATATCGTTCAAAATATGACAGAACTTCCTCTCCATCTTATAGTTATTTTTGCACACTAATAAATTAAATTCACAAAAGTTAAATTATCTATATGTATGAATATCGTACTTCTTATCGTTCAGTATTCTTAGTTAGACTTAGAAAATAGATATAATTTCCATTACGTGTAATACTCATTTAAATGGAGAACACCTGTTTTATTTATTATTACCTTTTTTATTTTACGAGGGGGAAACCTTCAAAAGGTACCCGACGCGGGTTATGTGGGATTCTTACCGCACTAAAACCCCGCACTAAAATGGCCGTCCTCAGCGCTGCGTGGGGGACTCCGGGATCTCCAACGGAACACAACCGGAGTCCTCCGAGCGCGATGCCTTTTTCAGGCTCCGCCCTGGTGATCGAATGCGGTTAACGCACCTTCTGTTATTTTCGGTGGTATACGACCACACATGCCACCGTCCTTTCTGGAGTCGCTTGGCTGGAAGGCTTGAGCTCCCACTCTAGCTGCCCGTAACCCCGAAAGTCCCTTTTAGTCGCCTCGTACGACAGGCAGGGGATACCACAGCCATATTCCTGTCCCGGGACTACAGGGACATATATTTTATTACCTACTAGCAGAACCCTCGCGATCGCAGAACCATAATCGATCCAATACATTTTTGAGATCCAACCCGAATATTGAACCCGATATATTGAACCCCAAAGCCTAATACTAAAATTAATTGAGCTTGTATAAAATTGGGCGAAGTTCCAAAAATACAATCAACCGCTATTTTACTCTCTTTGAAGATAAATACAATTAGATTAGGATATAGATGTAATACCATAAACTCATATGCCTGTTTTCATATCTTGTCGCTCTACACAAGTGACTTACACAGTGCCGCAAACCCTTATTCAATGTCCACCGCCTCGGGAACGCTATTGTCAACTTAATATGATAGAGAAAATTTGGCACACGACAATGTAAGGGTAGCACTCGACAGGAACAAGAACGTGTTTTAATGGTATTCACATCCGTATTGTCCCAAAATGGTATAAGGAAATGTATTTTCAGAATTTTGAGTTAAATTAAATATATTTGTATGATCATGATTATACTCAAATATAAAACGTATTACTCAAGATAGTTTTTGAATAAAATAACAACTTCGTGAAGGACCTTTGACTGTCCAGCATGCTTTGCATAAAAACCTTATCAGAAAGAAACATCTGTTTTTTTTTCTCCGGCCCGATTTAATTACTTGTCGTATTTATCACAATATAGTTGTCACAATATTGGCCATATGTGAGTGAATATTCTCTAAAAAATATAATAGGTTTTATTATCTGATTAAAGTAGCAACGAGCATGCAGTCCACCTGCTGGTAAGTGGCCACTGCCGCCCATGCACAACTGTAAGCAACTAGATAGATAACATAGGTTCTATTTGAAGTCAATCACAGATGTGTTGCTACTCCCGAGGACTGAGATGGTTGCCTCAAATAAAAGTATGCTGGCAACCAAACCCTTCCATCAAAACGCAAGAAATGTTTCACGCTAGAAATAGGTGTGGCGGTGGTATCTCCCAGGTTGAACTATACTGGTTCTACCACCTGGCAAAGGTATGATGATGATAGCTCGACGGGCGAACCATACACGGTCTTCTATGAATGTTAACATCTTTACAATTTAGGAGGGTTTGAACCCCATAACCCCCCACCCCTGGCTACGCTCACGTCTATCACATTGATACATGATGGCATCAAAATCGCTTTTAATTACATACCTCACTGCATTGCAGTATAGCAACTTTCGAAGGTATGAAACTAAATTCCATAAAAAACAGAATTATCAGCAGGTACTATA
The DNA here is from genome assembly GCA_949699795.1 of Spicauda simplicius. Classification (NCBI taxonomy): domain Eukaryota; kingdom Metazoa; phylum Arthropoda; class Insecta; order Lepidoptera; family Hesperiidae; genus Spicauda; species Spicauda simplicius. The sequence goes on from OX453056.1 coordinate 19,320,450, forward strand.
CTAATTTATTAGTCGCTACGAGTAATCATATTGTTGATTTCGTATCGATTTGTATCGTACACTTACTAGTATTACGTTTGTGTCATTAAAATAACCCTAACAGTACTATACACATCTGCATGATATCGTTTTTAAATTTAGATATTATAAGCGTATAATTAAATGACAACTTGAACGTTATCAACTCACTGCCCTCCTACTGTTGAGCGCAAGCAACCTAATAAAATAAGTGGCCGTCCTCGGCGCTACAAAGAGGACTCCGGGATCTCCAAAGGAACGCAACCGGAATCCTCTGAGCGCGTTGCCACACCAGGCTCCCCCCAGATGGGCGGCTGGGCCCACCGCTACATCTAGTCTTTACGACGATATGCGACCACACATACCGCCGTCCTTCCCGGGATCGCCTGGCTGGAACGTTTAAGCTCCCACTCTAGCCGTCCGCAACCCCGGAAGCAAAATTATAAATGAGGAAAATTATAAATGAGCCAAATCACTGTTCCGCGGAAATGTACCCAACACATTAGCATTACTGCGTCTTTGAACTGCCGAACTTATGTCTCGGGTGAAGTAATCTCCGGTTAGTACACTGTATTATAGTAGTTTAATTTAGCACGTGACAAATTCTGGTTTAAGAATACGGGAATAGGTATTATTACCTTCATCCACATTTTCATCTACCGTAAATTATTAAGAAATATATTTAAAATATTTCGAATAATTGTAACGATATTTTATATTAAAGTAGGTAACAAGTAGGTAATTTATTTGAACGTATGTCAAGGCAAGGCAAGGCAAGTTACGTAAAGGTTCTAATGAATGATTTAAACTTGATTAAAATTCTAATGACGCGATCTCCAATCCTTGGCGAGCAGATGTGATGGCGACGGCGGCCAGGTGGAGTCTCTCAATTAGAAACTAGTCATTTATGCAACCGGCACTTAGCGATTGCTTTGCTACTCGCCTAATATGGGCTGGAACAGTTATGTCGCCAAGTTATTTCAATATAAATTTAGTTTTTACTATGGAAAATTCATAATAATGGTTATTTAAAGTTATTTACTCAATTATAATCCTAAGTACCCGCATGTAAAGACAGAAATAAATTCGGTTTTATAATATTAGAAGTCTAACTTTTTATCAAAGTTAAATATGTAGAGTCGTAATTGACCCCGTTAAATCAGAAGATGTTGGCAAGAAAAATCAAATGATAGGGCATTTGATTTTTCTTGACACCTACATCTAAATCGATGAATTGACACTATAATATTAAATCGGCAAACGAGAATGTATAGACATCTGTAATTATTCTTAGTTAGGTTAAAGAGTAATTGTGTATATACTTACTTATATATGTTGGCTACAGATGCGTTACCTACCTATGGATAACTATGTTTTTCTTTGAAAACAAGACGAACTATTATGGTGGCTTATTGGTTGCAATGAATAACTGCATATTATCTATAACTGAATGTACATTAATTTAATAATAACTTATTATGTTTTTTAGAATACTTATATTATGGCCGTGCGTTGTTGATCGCCTTGATTAGACCCAGTGCCCAATTATTATTTACCGTTTATTCGTTATACTCAAGATATTATACGTATTCTTTCTTATTAAATTATAGTCATATACATAAAATATTTATTACAACGTCCAATCCTGTTTGTTTCACTAGATTTTACTACCTACTTTAATAATGAAATATGTTTATTTATTATCTTTTCTAAATATCAAAAATTGTCATAATGCATTCGATATGCAGCAAACATTTACATACAGCTACAAGTCACTTGCAATGCATCAATTTAACTTTATACTTATTAAAACGTGAAGCGAAAACTTTCGATCCATTCTTACGGTTACTGCATTCACGGAGGAATATGAGATTCAGCATAGATTAAGTTAAAGCACAGTGGTGCAGAAAGTAAATTATATTTTTGCACAACTAGCAGAACCCGCGACTCCTTTCGAATAAACCATAATATCTTGCATCCATTAGAAAGTGGAGACTCGAGACTACTACTGCTGGAAATAGCCAAGTTTGGTCGGCAATCAACAATGTATTCAACCACAAAGCCAAACACTAAGTTTTATTGAGCTTACATCAAATTTGGTATTCCGAAAAAAACTTTCAACACCTATTTTACACTCTTAGGGATTGACTCTCCGGAATTGGTGAAGGATATTTTTTACACTACTAAGAGGGTAAAACACATACCTAATGACAACAAAATCACTTGTCTATTTTTTTATCATCTTAACCTAATTTTCTTTAGAATAAGAGTTTTTCAAATTACAAGAAAATTAATGCATAGACGAAAATTATTATTTATTTACATTTATTTAGTAGAGCAGTGATAGCCTAATGGTTGAAACTTGCCCTCTCGATCGGGAGGTCCGAGGTTCAAACCCAGGCACGCACCACTGATTTATGTGCGTATTAGAAATTAATTATCACTGCTTTTCGGTGAAGGAAAACATCGTGAGGAAACCTACACACCCGAGAGTTCTTTAAAAAAAAAAAAAGTTCTCGGAAGTGTGTGAATTCCACCAATTCGCACTTGGCCAGCGCGGTGGGCTATGGCCTAAAAACTCTCTCATTCTGAGAGAAGACCCGTGCCCAGCAGTGGGCCAATAATGGGTTGATAAGATTTAGTAGATAATACTGTTAACGAATTTTATATGTTCTTAAAAATAAAAAAAACCTACTGTGTAGTTTAGTTTTGTCTTTGCGCCTGGTTGACGTTTCTGGAGAATCAAGGGCTGGTGCGTATTTTGGCCGACGCATAAGTTTCGCCATACGCCAAACGCCAACGAGGTAATACCGCAAGCATTATTGGGACTCTCCCAACAACAAAGCTGCCTCGCTTTTCTTTTATTTATAATTTATAATTTCTTTCAGATTTAATACAGAGAAATAATCATTTATTTTTAATAATTTATTTTGTATATAATGTAATTTAGCATTAAGTAATAAAAGTTATTATAGTGTAGTTTTTATTTGAAACTAATTACGGATGTCGAACACCGCAACGGGCAATTAGGCTAATAAATTGACATAATAGTCATCGTAGCTTAACTATATTATCATTGCAATTTGATAATGTATATGGTTCGACTGGGGAGGTACCAACGTTACATCTGTTTCTACCGTATAACGGTTTCTGCGTTTCCGTGGTAGAGTGTGGTTGCCGACTCACTTTAACGTGAGGCAACCACCGTAATTCTGGCGCGTAGCCAACGTATGTGTGATTGACTTCAGACGGATCCTTTATTATGTATGAAATTGCTTGAAGATATCCATGATTGTTTGTATTTTCAATGTTATAAAAACTATTTAATTGACATCCAGAAGTAGGTATCTCAAGAATATTAAGAATTTTCTTCGCCTGTCTCTTCTACAGAAGTACTCTTTGCAAAGGTGCGATATTTGCAAGTATTATAATATAGAGTTTTTATAAGAATCCTTATAAACATACTGCTAACTTGAACATCAAGTTTATAACTTATAAATCTAGAACTTTATCAAATATTCTTTTGAAAGGTATCAATTTATAGTTCACTAAGAAAAGTATGACACTCTTGGAAACTTGGAGTTCAGAAATTTCTCTACCTTAGGTCATGTAACTGTACCTACCACACTATATAGATTTAAACAATAATTTATGTTCTTATTAAAGTTACTTATGTACTTTTCGCTGCCATTTCATTATCAAGGGTGACAAATGCACAACGCTTATTTTACTATGAAAATTAGTGCTCTGTTAAAAATGTGAACAACGTTACTTTTCGTGGTCATCGCTACCGAGTATTGATTACCAACTTTTTATTGTCTAAAATACATTAACTCGTTACATACATATGGTTCCAACAAGATAATACCTACCTACTCCATGCCATACATCACACGAATAGATGGTTTAATTACGCAATTAATTGATAAGCAAACTATCTCTCACTACTTTGATCGGATAATTTGAAGTTTCGCACTATTTTTGTGGGTAAGCATACTTTCTTTGTTTCAACACTGACAGTAGGATCTTAATCCTGTATCGTGCGTGCGTGCCATGAACATACAGAAATGAATACACAAACACCCAGACACAGAATACAAATCTAAATTCATCATTCATATACCTATCTGGCCGGGAATCGAACCCAGAACTCACTGCGTGGCAGACCGATATGTTGACCGCCACGCGGATCTTCAAAACGTAACGTTACACAAATTATTATTTTTTATCTGACTGAAATAGAAAACGAGCATGCAGTCCACCTGATGGTAAGTGGTCACTGTCGCCCATAGCACATCTGTAGTCAACTAACATGGGTTCCATCTGAAGTCAATTACAGATGCTTTGCTACTCCGGAGGACTATGATGTTCACCTCATGTGAAATATTATTAAATAATAAATGGCAAGAATTGATTTTTAACTCCCCTGATTTTAACTTAAACATTTGCTTTACATCTACTTACAAAAATAATAATTTCCTAATGTTGAAATATAAAGCGAACTGAATTACACCATCAAGCCAGTCCTTATAAAATATGTAAGTAGTTTATTACATAGTGACATTGCACAAAAAGTGAATAAGTAATTTATAAATGCGTAAGTACCTCAAAGTAATTACTTGCAACGTTCAAAATACTTTAACTTCGAACCTCTCCTTGGGCAGAAGGTGCGAACCACTTCAATATTTTGAATATTGATAGACACGCAGCTGTTCTTAATTCAAAAGCAGAAAGATTAGTTGCCGCGTGCCGCGTGCTCTCTCTCTGATACTTTTAGGCCGAAACACATTGTTATTAAAGACAGCTGCAAGACACGTTCCTATTAAAAAATGAGCACAACCGAACGCCTCTACCTGAGCCGCAGTTTTTTGGTTTCCTGATGGTCACGTTTACTTATTAATATACTTTTACGACCTTCAAAATTTAAAGGGCTCCCGTGAAACACAATCACCTTTATACTATTTGTATTAAGTATTAAATTATATTTTCTAAATATTACAAATGTCACCAATTTTAGTTTATTTTTTTCATTAAGTACCTAAGTACATTCCAAATTATTTAATTCAAAATGCGCCATTTATGTCGGTCTAGTATTTAACTTTAATGAATATGAAATTGAAATATATTATATTACTTGAGTAGGTACGTTTAATTTAACGGATACCTACATGCTGGCAATGAATTAAGATTACCATAAGCAGAATTGGAATCTTTATGGTGAATCGTCACCGTAAAGATCATGAATGAATCTTCATTCGTGGCCATGATGATCTAATACATAAACTAACCCCTGAAAAGTACGGTTGTTATACGTTACGCCGAAGAAATCTCATACATTTTGTAGGAATAAGTAATTTAATTTAAAGCGCGATATTAATCTGATTGAAAGCTATGTACGAGTACATGCATACCTTCATACTACCTATCTTTATGAGATAAAAATAATTATAGGTAAAAAATTAAATTCATCCAAATGGAACTAATTTATAACTTCGTCAGTTAAAATATGCCCCAAAATATAATAATATAACTAAATGAGGAAAATTAATATCTGATATCATAAATTAGGTTATAGGTTATTAGGTAAATTAGGTTAGGTAATATAATAGCAGATAATAAATACCGCACGTATTTTAGTTACGTTAATTCACAATGAAACTGATATTTTAATACTAGGTACTTGTAAGTATTTATAAATTTTGTATTAAATAAGTTTAGGTGCCTACCTATTATTTTGTGATTATTTACCTACATGCACTTAATGTTTACATAAAAATGTCTTCAATAAATTAGGTACAACATGATGTTACTTACTTTTTAAATATCAGCCTCCATAAATGTGGCCACTCCAACCGGTCCTGCACCCGTAGTAAGTTTTGAAGAAACGTACCTAATACTATTATTATACTCAACTAGTTGATCCGGCGAACACCGTTTCGCCTAAAAGTCAAAAATCTAATTACCTATCAGTCTTCCCCGACTATATTATGCAAGCATTATAGATATAAATAACCCTTCCTCTTGAATCACTCTATCTATTAAAAAACTGATCGATAAATTCGTAGCGTAGTTTTGAAGATCTAAGCATACCTACATAGGGACAGAAAGCGCGAAGTAACTTTGTTTTATACTATGTAGTGATATAACGCTTCTACAACACAATCCTGGTTTACGTTTTCGCCTAATGGACATTATAGGTTTACGTTCTCAATTTTGGCCCTTCCTTGCTATTCACCTTTCAACCATACATAGTTGAAAACGTAAGTAATTATTGTTTTGGGAAAAAGTAATAAATTCATACTAAGTACTTTTGCTGCAGGTTACCGTAGCTACGGTATCTGGGTGTTGCGGGGACATCTTCGCCCGGGAGCTTCCGAAATATGTTACGCAGATGACACGTTGGTCACGGCCCGGAAGAGTCAAGCCCGGCTGCTGCCCAATCTCGAGGGGCCTAGTGCGAGCAGCCGTCGCCTATACATGGAGGTAGTGCGGTCCATGGCACAAGGTAAAATATCTCCCTCCTTAAAAATGTGGTTTTTAAGGTGGGAGATATTTTACCTTGTGTGGAGATAGGGTGATGGCCGTCGGGGTCATTCGTGAATAACGCACCATCTCGTTTGAGACGGCGTGCTTACTGGTAGGGTGCCCTCCTTGTGCTTTGGAGGCGGAGATCTATGCAGCAATGTACCAGTGGCGCAGAGACATTCGGGACGAAAACCCTACGCAGAAGGAGGACGAAGAGCGGAAATTCCACGCTCTACAGTCCATGATTGCTAAGTGGAAAGAGAGGCAGGCCGGACCTATAGCTGGTCTCAGGACTGTGGAGGCTGTCTGCTCAGGGCTTGAAGACTTGATGGACAGGTCTCATGGGTCACTGACCTTCCGGCTGGTGCAGGTACTTTCGGGAAGTACCTGTGCCGCATAACCGGAAGGGAGCCAACCACCCAGTGTCACCACTGTAGCTGCGAGGAAGATACGGTGCAGCATACACTGGAGGAGTGCACAGCTTGGGACAGTCAGCGCCGTATCCTCGTCGTTGCTGTGGGGCCAGATCTCTCGCTCACGGCTGTAGTAAAAGCTATGGTCGCGAGCGAGTGATCTTGGAAAGTTATTAAATCCTTCTGCGAGGAAGTGATCTCGCGAAAGAGGCTGCGGAGAGTGAGAGAGAAAATCTCTACCCTCCCTGTCAGCCGGAAGTAAGGGTTGCTCACGCCCTTCTTCTATCATCATAACGGAGGAATTGGTGCAGGATAACGGCCAAAGCAACAAGCCTCGAGGTGGCGCACGCGTTGTTCCCGCGCGCACCTCAACGACAGTGAGATGAAGAGACTCCAGCTCTATCGAAAACAGAGATCACCGGAATACCGTGGGGTTTTAGCCGGTAGTAGTCCGGCATAACCTCTCAGCTGCCCCAGCGCATAGAGGAACCCATGATCGGTTTCCCCACATAAAAAACATGAATAGGTACACTAACTACCTACAGTAACTTAAATGCTGGTTTCACCTATTGATGATTAAGGATATCATGCGACGCATGTATATGATATTATTGTATAGATATGTTTGGTATTATTACTTACCGAAATCGTTATTGATAAAAAACCAAATGATGTGATTTATTGTTTGGTTATACCTAATATGCGGCGAGCTTGCCGAGCTTTGCTCTGCCAAAACATATAGGTTAAACGCACATGTTTATGTATAAACTTTACTAAATCTGGTATAAGGGTATCTAAGCAGACGCTGTCTGCTTATTAATGTGCTAGATCCCACTTAGTAAATGGGACTCCTTATGTATTTTTGTTATCCATCAATGATTCCTCAAAAAATAGGACTCCTCGAATAAAAACTGTGAGTTATAAAGGTTTGGCACGTTATTTAAATGTATGTCAGCTTAGGCATAAAAAATAATGAAGAATGGTAGCGAAATGATAAAGTCATGATGTGGCAGACTATTAAGGTGTCTTAGCGCCACATGGGTCAGTATAACTAATTTAATTATAATGTTGCCACTCATGGATTCATCAAAGCATTTTACTCCGGTAAAAATAACAGCGGAGAGTAAAATCATATGATCTACAGTACTAAAACGCACAAACGCTGAAGTCCTTGCTGCCGGTGGCGTTACAAAGGTAAATCGTGGCGCTCCCGACATATGTTGCGTACATCTGTCCTATCTCGCGCTAAGTAGCGCACGGGCCGCGCGCAGGCACAGGGTGCTCCTTTTTGACATCCCGTTAATATTATACCTACTGTTATTGCTAAGGTCAGCCCTCCTCAGTATGAGAAGGTGTTAAGCCATAGTCCACCGTTGGTAGTCCAATCGCGAATTGTCAGAATTCAAATCACACTTCTTTCTGAAGTTGTTTTAAATATCGCAGCGACGTAGGTTTTCAAACGGTGCTCCCTTTAATTTTTAAATACATGCCTGCCATGCCAGGTACCCCCCTGGAATTTGATCCTCGGGTCGATAGTTCAAAGTCCGATGTATGTTTCATTTGCATATCAGCCATGATTTTTAGTAAAGTATGCTCGCTTCCCACAGTAACAGTTAACCTGTACCTATATAACATTTTTACTAGTACTTACGAGTACCATAAAAGGTGAGATAACCCTTTGTGGTTCCACTCCGGATTCCCCACTACTACAGCTCATTAGTTGCAGTGTACTGGTGTTTTGGTTTTGGTAAGTTTTCTTCTATACCATAGAGTAACTAGATTAGTTGTTTAAAAGCAAAACCGCCTCTTTGCCTAAAATTATTTCTGCAAAGAGGCGGTTTTGCTTTTAGACAACTATATAGACCTTTTCGTGTTTACTTTTCAGTAATACTTACCGTTAAAACCTAAAAAAAACGTATATGATAAAGTTTATTACTAACGTTAAAGTATAGGGACATAAACATAATTATGAGTTATTATAAATCCACAGATGTAATAAAAATGTATTTACATTGCAAGTAGAAGTACTGGTACTGATCATTACAACTGATAGTGAACCCATCAATTTTAAACCAATATAATTACGACACTAAAGTTAATTGGAAGTCCTATCTCTAATTATAGTGAATTATATGTGTTCTAGTTTTATTATACCAATGAAAATAAGTAATGAATTCTTCCAATACATTTGAGTTATCTGATAATACTATGTTACTACGAGTATTTCACGGCAAAAACAAATGTTTTAATACATACATCTGTTACTTTCAGACTATCAAGGAATCTCAATTAGGTAACGAACAGTTCGTCGATAGCCATCAGCCTGTATATCGATATCGGCCGAGATCGCGGCGACACCTGCGCCCACGCACCTGCTCGCCTCTGATTCGCCAAAAACGAACAGTCGGACACATCACCTGCCGCACATCGATACTCTTGTTTATCGAATATCGCCTATCAGGTTTGTTTTACAATAAAACTATTTACCGCTCTACGTGCGCTGGATTTGAACCAGGATGTAACTGACACACGTTGCACCAGGCCTGCCAGCCACGTGAACAGACCACCGATCTGATTTAAATAACATACCTTCTATAACTATAGAACATCAATATTACTTTATAATTTTAAACAGACATAGGATTTATTCTGGTAAGTGAGCAAAACGTTAAAAGAGCGTGAGTACTTTACCCTATTTCGCTTTTATTATTCTTTACCAAGTATATTATTGATTAAAGTTTAAAAATTGAATCTAATTACCCAAAACTACGTCATAATTACGTTTATGAGTCGCTTAAATTTAATTTGAACCATTTGTCCAATTTGCAACAGTTGGTTAAAATTGAAACAAAATAAAAGCTTAAAGAATACCGACATTTGCCACATTTAGTGGTAAGATACAACTAAGTAATAGCTCCAACATATTTTATTGCTTCGACAGATAGCCGAGTTTATGTCAACTTTTCGCTTTTATTCGTTCTCGATAAATGAATAAGTTGATTTTAACACTTGTTGCAATAGTAACAATTTACTGCTTTCAATGCATCCATTATTATAACTAACTGGATCGTTGAGAGATGAAACAGGTGTGGGATGGGAGATTCAAATTGTGATATAAAATAAAATTCAAACACGCTAACTCGTTTAACATATGTCTTTTATTTAATGGACGGTGGCTTTTATCACAACATTTGTGTACACAATAAAAATATTACTTGAATCTAAAGATCAGTTCATAATATGTATCTTAACAATTACCTACGTGGTATTAAGTATATTCTGTACACTTTTTTTATAAATCAATATTCTACGAATTGGTCGTGTATTGTGTTGTATTTAGTTTATGCGAGATTCGACACAAATTGCTATTTTTTATAATACTATGATATTTAGTAGGTACATTGACATTATTAAATATAATACAATTTGTATGTATGAAATATTATGTAAGTTGTACTGCGTTGAAGTTTAAAATCTATTTTTGAACGTTTAATCATCAAGGATTCCGGCGGGTTCAAAATAAGGTTTATTGGTAAACAAAATAAAATTATTATTTGACATTTTATTATTTCTATGTTACATATATAATATTTACTATATCATGCAAAAGGTATATTATAGACTGAATTAAACTAATTTCTTAAAAATAAAAAGTGTTGTGTGTGCAAGAAATTATTTAAAGCTACCATTAAAATACTCTTTTTCTTAAGAAAGTGGAATGGTTTAAATTTAGATAAAGTAGCTTAGATATCGGACAGCTAATAAAGACGCATAAAAAGGATACATAAATGTACTGAAATTATTATTTATGTCTGAAAGATGTATTCAAATAAATAAATGAAGTCACTTACTTTTTTGCAAATTTATTAATCATGCATTCGTGTACAGTACGAGGAGTTTCGATCCGATATGCGAATCCAATCGTAAGTGTATTCATTGACATAGTAATTATGCAAAATTAAATATTTTGTTATTTTTTGTGGTAATAAGGCCAGGTGTCTACCGAAGTCTGACAATTAAACGGTTGATAGCACAAAATGTATTCTGCGCGGTACTGCAGCCAACTGTCGCATGTCGCCAGTGAAACTCTACAAAATTGACGTCTCAAATTACATCATGTGAAATTTCAAATATCCAAAACTTGTGAGATCTTTTATAAACACACTAAAACGCATCTTAATGCAATACATTACATGTAAACGCATATTAATAATACTAACTTCAATACCTATAAGTTTCTTACTTACTATAATAAAAAGATACTATAATAAAAAGATACAGCATGAACACATATAATTCTTTATATGTAATCAATGATAGTACATTGATATAAATGTCAACTTTCCACTCCCTGGGTTTCCGAGTCCAAACTACTTATTTTTAAATACATGATATACATTCATTAATCGAAACAATGTATATACATCTCATTCTTTTATTTTAATAATGCATGAACCCAGCGGTGGGATACTAATGGGTCGATATCCTAAATTAAATACATTTACATTAAAACTAATATCGTAATTCATTGAAAATTATCATCTACTACTACGAAAACTCGACTATAAGTACAATACACTTGTATTTGGGGCACTATGCGAATATTCGTATATGTGCTTGTAACATTCTTGCGTCGTTGAATTTTGAAAAAAGTGTCATTTCTTCGTACCTCACGTAAGAATGAGGGCGCCGTAAAATCGATATTTTTAATCTGTACGAAGTGCAATGTTGCTATAGGTTCGCCACAACAGCCTGGTTGGCTTTTGTATAAAGAAACAGGGAAATGTTTCTCTAATCATACCTCAAATACACACGATAAACATTCAATCCTAGTAATATACAACTACCATGAGGTAAGTCCTTCAAAGAACCTAGAGCTAAAACACGTTGTAGTGTCGTGATTTTTTACGTTGACCACTACGGCTACGTTTCGAAACGTACCACGGTGTGACGTGTATATGTGTACGTACCACGTTGTATATGTGTTTGTTTTAGCCCGTAAGTACATCCTAAAAAATAAATAGCCTCAACCAACCTATACGAACGCTGAATATATATTATGAACGACATTGATATGTAAAAATGCATTTTTTTATTATTTATTTTATTTTTACATTAGTATTTTGTAGTGTTCGCAAAAATTGATTAGAGATTATTTTTAGTATGAGGTGCACGCACTTATTTTTAAATAAAAATTAAATATTCCCATGAATATTACAATGTATAAAAGTTGATCGTAATTAATACTATACTAAAATATTGTTATGTCATTACAATTTATGTAATAACAAATTATAAATCAGTTTCAAAAATAATGAGTCAAGCAAACGGATTTCGTCACTGCAAAGGTTTGTTAAGGAAAAATATCTTTTAATAAATCATCTTATTAACCTTATAAAAAGTTCGCAAATATGAAACGATTAAAACAATGTTCAAAACCAAAGCACATAAACCTGTACAACTTTCAGTTTACAACATACAAAAGTCAATCAATTACAATTGAAAAAATAATTAAAATCGAAAAATACCTATGACAACGTCATATATAGATCGGTGTAGTTTTAGCCTGAGATAAAGTTGCGTGCGCCGAATTTATTTGTATTATCATTATTAACACATATTATAATTCTATTTATTTCTATTATTTAGTTTTGCACATTACTCGACAGGTCAGTTAATTTGTATGCATAAAAAAATTAAAACATCAAACATATAGTAAAACCTTTAATATTCTAAACTTCACTGTATTAATTTTGACACATCTAAACTGCATGATGTAAAATTATGTGACGCTTATAATTACATCGCAGGTGTTTTCGGTGAAAGTTGATTATCTGTACAATTAACAGAACATTGCCAATATTTAGGGTATTTTTCGATATATTTTTGCTGATTAACTTTTTTATAACTTCGTTTATAAACCGGAAAGTTTCATACACCTGGTTTTACGATAATATTTAATATAAATTGTCATAAATAATGAATTGTTTTAAATCCAGCAGTCCACTTAAAATTGTCCCATATGACTTTCTATACTAGTAAGTCCACCTCATACTGTCAGTATATTCCATTTATCTCTATTGAATAAGAATACTTAGAAACTTAGTTTTGATACAGATACATTGTTACGTCCGAGGACTGATAGAACATATTATATTAACAACTCACATTTATAGCAACAATTACATTTAGAATATAGATTTCAGCCCAAAAAACCAGAGGGTTATGGTACACGCTCACTGCTGTCACTGGGCTTCCAAAAACACGGCATTTATGTGAAATTAATTATAGATGCAGTGCTGTTCCCGAGCCCTATGATAGTCCACATACGAAAGCAAATCGGTTACCCGAACAGTCCATCGAAACGCAAAAAAAAAAAAAAAAGCCTAATGGTTGAAACTTGCCCTCTCGATCGGGAGGTCCGAGGTTTAAACCCAGGCACGCACGACTGATTCATGTGCGTATTATAAATTAATTATCACTGCTTTTCGGTGAAGGAAAACATCGTGAGGAAACATACACACCCGAGAGTTCTTTAAAAAAAAAAGTTCTCGGAGGTGTGTGAAGTCCACCAATTGGCCAGCGCGGTGGACTATGGCCTAAACTCTCTCATACTGAGAGAAGACCCGTGCCCAGCAGTGGGACAATAATGGGTTGATGACGATACAGTGTATTAGGTTAAACAATGGACATGTTGCAGCTGACGATAATTCACGCTTACAGGTGGATAAAAAAAAAACTAATCAATAATAATAAAAAAACAGAATCAAGATGTCATAAAAAGTTCTCCCACATATGGACAACATGGCGCTAGTGAGCTATCTTATGCGCTGCATTTATTTTTTGCACCGTTTACTTTATCATGTCTAACAATTTTTGCGTGGCCTTAAACCTTTTTATTTTTTAAAAGAGACGCGTAACGCGTGAGAGAGCAAAATGAACGATCAATAATGCATGTTAATCAGTATTTCTATCGAAAAAATACATCTGTTCTATACACATTTAAGACGAGGTTGAAATATTGCACAATTTTTAGAAATATGCCCTATGATTTACCTAACACTTCGTTTTTCACTAGTTAGTACAATAAAGTAATGTAAACCAGTAACAAGAAATTATTATGAAAACTCAAAAACCCGACAGTAAAAACTAAATTTTTGCAGTTGCATTTGTTTATATTTAAAAAAAATAATGTAACCCTTTAGGAGATTGTGTCAAAATTGTTACATAAAAGGTAGGTATATAGTGTATACAATTTATTAATGGTGTATTTACTGCTTTTCATTTGATACCAATATTGTTATGTTAATAAAAAAATCGCTTCTATTTCTTTCTGATCTAAGGAACCATGGTGAAAATTACAGTCGATTGCAATGCTATCTCACATGCTGCAATCCATCGCGCCGTTTGGACTGTAGCGCATGGCGAATGGACATTTAAACAAACATACATTCGCTCAAAAACATTACACTCCTGACGCGGTCGGGTAACCTCTAACGCCACGACATATGTCCGTTAGAGGGGCTGTCCGGCGTGGTTGCAAGCGAACCGTTGTACATCGAATCGTCTGCATCGTCTTCACTTTTCATATCTTCAGGCGGCTGGCGACAGAATGGACAGTGCCCCTTCGTGACCAGTTGAATTTCGTAATCCTCCATGTAGAACAGCTGCAACATAAATTAAACTTTAAAATTTGCGATTTAATTTCGGTCAAATATGTAAATTAACAACTTGCGAAAAATAAGTTAAGGTTGCAGCTGTATTACGAGTCTCGTTTTCGACCTTAGTGTAATTTGACATAGCATCTGGATAAAACACGATTTTTACATACATTGAATGAATTAAATGAAAATATTTGTTCGCAAATTATGCAATTTAAACTTATCTTATTAATGCAATTTCATCATATATATTTGTATTTTTATAAAATATATTGATGTTATTATTGATCCATGGAATAAGTTTATGGTCATTACCGCTACTAATACTAAGAAAATAATAAAAAATCTTTTTACTATTCTCATTATAAAAAAATGTAATGGATATATATCTGACGGGGTAAGAATAAAAATAATTGAACACAATTTTGCTGATTTAATTGAAGCTTGCGGTTAATAAAAGAACGCAACATTAATATGTTAGTTCCTTTTTTGTATGCAATCGTATTGTCTTGATTTTCTAGGTGATAGACTACGTTGTTTAATAGTTTTAGATGCAAGTATTTGCCGGAACTTTGAATTCAGTATTTTTCGTTCTCATTGTGCGATGTGTTAAAAATGAAAATAGGTAAATTTAACGCTTTATTGAATTTTGTGTTAAAATAGTAATGTAAAAGTCATCTCTTCACCTCATCCCCACAATCATCCTTTCCCCCTTTCTTCTGTTGATTGCTATGTAATATTCTACAATCTGTAAATCTGTTTGGGCTGTAACGCATGTCAAAGAAATTGGTATATGTGCATACATACGCTAGAAAACACTACTTTTATTCTAACGTAGTTTAATAAAAAACATGTTACTATTGCTCTAGCAGTGCGGACACGGCGTGACTAGCAGCTCATACACACATACACACACACATATACATAACACTCTTCCATCTGTCCAAAACACTACCATCCTAACGCAGTTGTAAGCACAGTACTAACGCGTGACTAGCAGCTTTGACGACTCCCGTGGCCGAGCGGTTACCATACCGGTCTGACGAGCAATGGGTTCCGGGTTCGATTCCTGGCTGGACAGGTGTCTGAATGATGAGTTTAGATTCCTGTTCTGGGTCTGAGTGTTTGTGTTTTCGTCTTCGTGTGTGTCCATGGTACCCACGACACAGGAGAAAATTCTAGTGTGGAGCTATGAGTGTAGAAAGCGTGAGCTCAGCAATATGTGTACATATTCATACACACATATACATAAAAACACTACTCTTCCATCTGTTCAAAACACTAGCATCCTAACATTACGGTTAACTTTTACATATAATAACTGTAAAAGTTAAATAAGGTATAATTATACATACATACAGATATATGTCTAGAGTAAGTAAATATTAAGGTTTTCTGTAAAACCAACGCTGCCACCATCGCCCTCTGGATGATGGTGACAACGGAGGCTTAAGTGGAGCTAAAATACTAACACTGACAAAATGAATGCTATATGAAAAAAGGCACGGACGATCCGTCTGTGGAGCTGTAATTTTATTAATAAAAAAAATAAAAAAAACATTACGGTTAAAGAGCACGCTACTAACGCTCTGGCAGTGCGGACACGGCGCGACGGGCAGCTCGGGCAGCATGTTGCGGTAGAGGCGCGGCGGCAGCGGCGGCGAGCGCGCCGCGACCACGCACGCCGCGCTCAGACGCAGCAACGCGCCGCGGCCGCACGACACCACGCCGCGCTCCTCCTCCTTGCACGGACAAGGTTACGTACGAGGTACA
Organism: Spicauda simplicius; assembly: GCA_949699795.1. Classification (NCBI taxonomy): domain Eukaryota; kingdom Metazoa; phylum Arthropoda; class Insecta; order Lepidoptera; family Hesperiidae; genus Spicauda; species Spicauda simplicius. Next base: position 19,336,840 of record OX453056.1, read on the forward strand.
GTCAGCAGCTAATAGTTGGTGACATTCAAACTGACCACATTGTTCGATACAACCAGAGTGCTCAATAATATCGGTTATTCATGCGGAGCAACGATCGTTCCTGGCTCACTTTTCAATGAGGCGATCATCTTAGTACTCGGAAAAAAAAATTGAAAATCGAATACAAATCATAGATGCGTTGCTACACAATCATCAATATCATCAATTCATAATATTAATAATGAATTTCACAATTACCCTGCTACATATTAATATACAATACCAGTTATGAAAGTGCTTAATCGTGACCCTCGTTATTCTGTATGCTAGTCATCTAAATCTACTTAAAAAAACACAAGCTTCTTAGAAAAATAATTTGATTAAATTATGAAATTAAATATTATTTTAAACACATATTTTTTAGTAACGTTATATTCTTGTACTCAGCACGAAATAAGACTCTCTCATGTAATACCCCTATAATGAAAGTGCATAAAACATATTGGTCCACCAACCTCGGACGTCTTCTTATTAATACATCACACGATGTTAGTAAAAGAAATTGATACACAAAAGCCTTGCGATACCGCACTACTAAACTGTAGCGAGCAAATCATAAAAAAAACAATATTGCATTTTAATGAGACCAGCTAATAGCTCTAAGTAATTTTGAGTCGCCGAAATACTAGAACTAACCTCATCAATTTTATCCATGAATGGGTCAGTGGCATCGATGTCCGGGTCTATCCTCAGTATGTCGGTGTTCTCCGAGCCTTCCTTCTCGGTCTTCGGTAGCGGCATGCGTTCGATCAGTTCAAACGCCTCTTCGTAAGAGATTCCTTCCGATGGCTCGAATTGCACCAAAGGCAGCACCTCTGTTAACAATCATGTCGTTCATTTTTATGGAAAGACATATAGGACTATTTTTAGATCCTAACACATTAAAATTAATTATACTGTTTCTGCAACTTTACATCATTTTCCTTTGTCAAATTAACATAAATAATAATTATACTATGCTAGATTCACACGGGAGAGTTCTGTTGCCTATATTACAGGTTCTCGCTCAACTTAGGCAACTGAAGATAAACTTTATGTCCAATCTTACTATATTGTTACCTTAAACCTAATGATTATGTAATGTTACTGTGTTATTTTATGAAATAAAGATATTATTATTATTAAAAAAAGGTTTTTTTTTAAACATAGATGATTCTATTTGACGAGTATATTGACGATTTCATCAAGCCGCAATTGTACGCGCGCGCACGCACTTTTTAACGACTACATGCATCGTATTTATACGACAATCAATCTATGCTTTCAGAGAAATGACAGTATGCGGCGTAGAGTATTTTATGGTTTCATTGAGATTTTTTGCAATATTGAAGCAGCATTTTTGTAGCGGCAATATTGAAGCAATATTTCATATGATGGTAAGCGGTCCCTGCCGCCTATTCACTAAGTCAACTTCATATATAACACGGTTCTACCTGAAATCAATGACAGATGCGAGACTGTATGCAGACTACTCCCGAGGAATAATAATCACACCTTTCCACATTTTCAACTACTTCACGCTGGAAATATATGTTAGGGTGCTACTTCCGCAATAGAACTATACTTATTCTACAACCTGGTACTAACTTCCGAAACACAGATAATACCTCGATCGCAGTCGCTACTTACTGATTGAAACTGCTAACATGTATAATACAGTTAGATACCCACTAATTTATTTAGACAAAACTATAGAGACAATTTTGATCCCAAATAAAAACATTGAATATATTAAAATAATTTGGAACTTTCTATTAGAAGGGTATCAAAATTTACATACAAAAATAACAAACATTTTTATCACGTATGATTCTATCGCTTTTAATAAAATATAATCGGACACGTAATTAACACGAACATAATTAAATTAACAAAGGATATTAATTTACAGTTTATACAATGTACCGTAATTGGTTCCAATAGGACGGATAATAATTACATAGTCATTATTCAGTATGCTTAATCCCGCTCGGCAGTTAAAGTAATTAGTGATGCAAAAAATGTAATATTTTAAACATCACAATAGTAAAAGCCGTTGCACGTCTGTCAAACCACGAACCTATTAGAAAATACTGCAGGTACAAAGATAATTCGTCTCACCGGTGACTATATACGAGCAGCGAGTCGGACAATAAATAAAGACACAAATTTATATTTGTATCTGCAATAATTGTCTAAACAAAGTAGGCATAGTACCTGTGACTCACGGCAGAGTAAGTGACGAGTATTAGTATTGACTTAAATCCTTTTTTAAATTTGAGTATAATTGCCTCCAAATTTTATCGTCTTTAGGTAACTTTTTTCGAAATCTAGAGAGTCTGAACAGATCAAACAGAGGTACCTACCGCGGAGATTTGATATTCATAAAAAAAAACTCGTAAATTTGATTTTCATTAATTCTAAAATATTTTGCCCTATTTAATGTGTCTTGTTAAACTTTTGACGAATTACTCGCTTTGAAATATATATCTAGCAGTTGTGTTACGAAAATTCGCATTCGCATTCGCAAACATTCACATGGTTTTATCTTTTTCGCATTCGCAAGAATTATCCGAGTGCTTTGCAAAAAAGGTCGCCAAACCTATGAAATTTAAGTTGACTTCAGTTTGTACGTACGTACTGCAGTTTGTCAACGAAAAGTAAAAAGGTCGCCAATTCTACACCCTTGTACACCAAAAACTGAAATAAAAGTATATTCGCATTCGCGAATGTTCAAATAGCATTCGTAGCATCACTAATATCTACTAAAACAAATACCCGAAACCATACTATATCATACGGAAAATATCGTCGCATAAAACATATTCGCTAGCGATGTGACTAGAACGTAACAATTAACTACACACAATGGCATTCAAGTAAAGTAGGTTAAGCAGGAAAACGGATCCTGAGACTTATTCACAAGCACAATAGCTTTTCACACAATTGTTAAACAACTAGACGGATTTTCTAAGGATCAAGCCTGGCTAGTAGATTGCTAACAATAAAAAGTCACTAACGTCAGTTAAACAATTTTATACGATTAGATAATGCCGGCAGATAATTGGTCTTCAGTAACATTGTTAACATCGTTAATTTAACTTTGATGAGGGATTACGGCTGATTTCACTGTTATTCAGAATTATATTTCACTAATAATATTTTGAAGGTGATAGAACCAGTGTAGTTCGACCGGAGAAGTACCACGGTCGCACCTATTTCTAGCGTGAAGTATTTCATGCGTTTCGATAGAAGGTTGCCGGCACACTTTCACTTGAGGCGACCATCATGGTCCTCGGGAGTAGCAACGCATCTGTGATTGACTTCAGATGGAACCCATGTTCTTTATGAATTTGATTACGGACGTCCATGGGCAGCAGTGACCACTTACCATCTGGTGGGCTGTATGCTCGTTTGCTATTTCAGTTAGATAAATAATAATAATAATGATAAATGATAATATCTACGGTAAAACACAGCAGCTGTGCTAGGCTCTGGGATGTTTTTATTTGAAGGGTGTGGTAATGGACTCATATTTATACGCACGTTGCGTACTTGGTCCTCAGTCGCAGCGTCGCATCAGTGGCCGGGTAGAATACAAATATTCATTGATGACAATTGCCAATTATCATTAGTTAGGACCTTGTTACTTCACTACATAGTATAAAACAAAGTTGCTTCCCATTGTCTGTCCCTATGTATGCATAAATCTTTAAAACTACGCTACGGATTTTAATGCAGTTTTTTAGTAGAAAGAGTGAACCACAGGAAGGTTTTTATGTATATATGCATAATATAAAGGAAGAATACTGATAATTTTAGATTTTTGACTTTTAGGTTGAACGAAGTTTGCCGGGTCAATATAAGTTAAAAAGATAATGCATTTTACAACACCTACATCGGTTTTGGATCTCGACAGAACAATTCGCAAAGAAATACTTTAAGCACGATATAACTTTTTCAATAATTAATGCGAACACGTGAAAGAACATTTTCGCAAGCACGTCATTTTTAACGCACACAAACATTAAAGGAATTTAACCGATGCTGGAGCAAACATGAATTCAGATATTGTTGTCAAGAAAAATGCGTGGACAGAATACGTTACCACAATATTTGCAGATGTGTCTGGAAAATTGTAGGAGCCACCAATGAAAATAGACCTTCAATTTTAAATCCGGAAGTGACAAGCCTTTAAGACTAGCCAAATCCGGAAAATCTCCTGGACTTGTACCTGATAATATTTCAATAAGGACCCAGAACTCTTGGAGAAAGACCAGGTTGATTTTCTGTGACAGTTCTTCAATAACATTTACAATACTGTCGATCTTCCCAAAGAATGGCTCAAATCTACGCTTACGACAATCCCCAAAATGCAGACTGCTCGTAAATGCGGAGTATATCGTATTATTGGCCTTATGAGCTATGTGCTAAAAGTTTTCTTGAGAATGATATAAAACATGATCACGGCCGCTTTTGATGAACAACCAGGATATAGTCAATTAGGAATCAAGTGGCAGGGTAGATAACGAGGATACAGAAGAAATTGAGACTTGATGTGGCGTTCGACAAGGTTGCATTTTATCTCCACTGCTTTACAACATACATATATTCAGAGTCTATAATATCGGAAGTGAGCTTAAGTGAATATTAATGGAAAAATCATTAATAATCTTTGCTATGCTGATGATACAATTTTGATAGTGTCAACAGAAAAAGACCTGCAAGAATTTTTTGATAATTATGTTCAACATTAGCAGTGAGAAAGCTGGACTGTCGAACAAAATCAGCAAGACAAAAATGGTAGTTTCTATAAATCTTGACTTTAGTCCAACATACTAAGTCCAACAATACAATACAGTCTAAGGCATTCGAAAAAAAGTGTGATCGTCGTATGTTTTGCATCAACTGGACGCAAATACAAAGCTCTTCACGAATACTTCCAAAGTACGTATGTTAGATCAAATTTCAATGTATATGAGCAACTTAAACTATAAATGCATATTTATCGCAGTATTTGTACATGCTTAATTTGCGTTTTATACACTCATTCCGTTTTCAAGGTAGCTAAAAGAAATTTCATCTTTAGTAAGTAGTCAATTGTAGTATTTTAATGTAAGATTAATTTAATATTACCATTTACGAAGAGCCCAGTCAAATAAGATCTGAGGTCGTTGTTTTCGTATCATTCTAACTACATTGTATCAAAAATGGAAAATCAAGTGCCAAATTTTGATTTCAGACCTTATTTGACTGGACTAAAAATTAAATAATTATTTCAAATTACCGTGTGTAGCCAAAGATATGGCGGGAGTGTGTCCACAGCGGGGGCAGCGGGCGGCGAGAGGGGGGCAATGGCGACGACATCGCCAGCAGAGAGGAGAGGCGTCCTCCTCGCGACTCTCCCCGTCCCGGCTACCGCTACCGCTACCTCTACCTGTCTTCAGCGTCAACAGCTCTACGCCCTCCTGTTAAACAACGATTTTAATATATTTCTTGACAAACTACGTTTACCAATGATGTACATCCGTAATCTACTAAGACTTAAAAACTAGTTTTTTTTTTTTTTTTATTTGACTGAAGTAGCAAACGAGCATGCAGTCCACCTGATGGTAAGTGGTCACTGCCGCTCATGGATACCTGTAATCAACTTCATACAGAACATGGGTTCTATCTGAAGTCAAACACAGATGCGTTGCTACTCCCGAGGACTATGATGGTCGCCTCATGTAAAAGTGTGCCGGCAACCACACCCTTCTATCGAAACGCAAGAAATGCTTCACGCTAGAAATAGGTGTGGCGGTGGTACTTCCCCGGTCGAACTACACTGGTTCTACCACCTTCAAGTTGTATTAGTTTTTGAATTTCGGTGAAAGGATGAAGTTGCTGACTTACTTTAGTAGCAACTCATTCTTAGATATCATAGAAATCCTCTTCTTTATATATTTGGATACGCCCATGGGCGGTAATGGCTACTATCCATCAGGTGGATTAAATGCTTTTAGGCTATTTAAATCTCATATATAAAAATATATAAGTATTATGTACTGACCTGAAACTTCTGTGGTATTTGCAATCCCATAATTTTGTCCAACATTTGGCGAGCCAGCGGTAGTACTTTCAGTGTCTTTGCTTGTTTCGCCAAACATAGGTACAAACAACTGTGCAATCAGTTAAGGACATGGTTTACTAGTGGTTGTTATTCAGTAATTGGTTACTGCAAAGAAATCGTTAGTTTTTAGTATTTTACAATATTAATTCATTTTGCATCTGCAGACATCGACTGTGTGGTGGCAGGAAGAAAATTTCAAAAGTAAACAAAATTTTGACAGATTGGACCGTATATTCATGATAGTGGGATTACACATTGTATATTAGTAACTATATATATTTGAATACTGTCACGTTCAATGTCTGTAGATATAAACAGGGCTTATATTTGAAACGTGCTTAACGAAATTCCGTTTGACAAACCATTAGCAGGCGGTTTGAAAATTAAACATACAAAATTTACTGGTTTTTGTAAATGATCCACACAATGCAGAAAATTTTATTTACATACATATTTTGACTGACCTACAAACAACAAACAAATAACAAAGTACAGTAAAATAATATCGTCGATACAAAAGGATACAAGAGTGAGACGCCGAGCGGCGGATCTCCGTCAAGCAGGGATAGCACGTATCGCGCGGCGTTCAGCAGCGCGTCGGGCTGGCTCAGCGAGAAGGGCTCGTGGACGCAGCGGTGCACCACGTCGTACGCGTGGTATATGCGCGCGAGACGATCGTTCTGCTCGTACGAGCGGATGTTCGCGTCGCGTTCGCTACAAAACAGTATAGTTATGTAATGTAATTATGTAACGTTATATAACGAATATCGCATTCGCAAATATTCCCATTGTTTTAGATATATGCATTCGCAAAAATTGTACGAATAATTTGCAAATATTTAATTGCAGCGTTTTGCAAAAAAGATCGTCCAATTTATACAAATGTGAATCGACTGAACTGGCTGATTGTCAACAAAAAAATATAGCCAAAATTTATATCCTCTGGCATCCTACACCAAAAACTGAAAAAAACTACAACATTCGCATTCGCAATGTCAGAAAGGAATATTTGCATTTGCGAATGTCAAATAATAACATTCGTTACATCGTTGATATATGTACATTAGCACCGACACATGTGAAAGCGTTGCGGTTTTATACCACTAAAATACATGACATTGGTTGTAATGGCATTGGTAAATAAGTATACCGAATATACACTGAACAACTTCCAAGCAATGACAAGTATTTAATAACCCCACCAAATTCCCGCTAAAAGACAACACTGAGCGCAGACTCGACAAGCAACATGGCAAGTACCTAATAGACCCATCGTGTAGAGTTCCATAGTCCTGCTCGTAGTTGCACATATACCTACAATCATCCTATCATTTTATTCAAACAATTCCTTCATAATCTTTAATAAAGCATTAGGTTTCAGCGTTGATTTATCTGTTATACAAATTAATTTCTTTAACAAATATTAAGCACCTGCCAGTAGTCGACGCAGCAGTGTCGAGGTGCTGCGTGGCCAGCAAATGGTGCAAGTAACCGGCATCAGCGAATCGCTCCTCGCTCACTGCTATGTTCACCAATACGCTGAAAACTCGCATCGCAGTCTCGGTTTCCCCGGCCATGTAGTACGCTGATAAATACAAAACGTTAACAGGTAAATTATATTCTACGCAAAGATATTTACATCGAAAGTAGTATCTCCGGATATTAAAAGTATATCAACATTTAACTTTAAAAAAAAAACTTTCCCTTTATAAGAACTATAAAGGCGTGCACGAGGATGCATGAGGTTGAACCCGCAGGGCATAGGTAATAATTATGAACTTAGTAATTAATTGCTAGAATGAAATCACAGCTGGTGTTTGCGATGAATGAATATACTAATGAATATATTCATTATTGTATACATTGGCGCATCATGACATTGGTACTAAATAGCATTTACATTGCTACTATATCATTTTTTTTAATTTCACCGATGTATAGCGGCCTTAACGAGCCCAGCACTAGTGTCCGACTGAAGCTTCGGTTCGGCTTCGGTTACCTTCGGCCAAGAAATCTACTTTCAGCGAAACCTTCGGCTTTGGCTAAAATGGGCCGAAGTTTCGGAGTAAGCCAAGGATTTCAATTAAATGTAAAAATTTAACAACCTGGAATTAATGCTGGACATCGCACTGAAAATGATGATGTGCCGAAGTAAATACACACGGGTAATGAGCTTGCTTCGTAATTTTTGTTCGGAATTCACTTTATTATCAATTGTTATATTTTTGGAGAAGTTGCAAAGCAATTGTAATCAACTCTTAGACTTGTCTTCACATGGTCTTGAAACCTTCGGTCTTAGCTTCGGCCGGATACTACACGGCCCTAATACACGTCACAGAAAAGCAAATGCATCGCAATTGATTCGCTTTAAAGGCACTGCAAAAACGTAAAAGAGCTCGTGTCTTACCTTTTTGTGCATCGACGAATTTATTCTCGGTAGCCATGCGGTGCGCGTACGGCAAATATACTTCTCGCTTGCACTCGGCGTGTTCGCGAGCGAGCGCGAACGCCCGCGACCATTCTCCAGCGCTCACCGCCATCTGGGCTACTTTCCTAGAAACATTGTCTTTTATTATGACACAATACGTGGTTTTAATTTTTGTATAGAGCGGCCGCTCATTCAGAATGCATTCAAGTCTGTCAGTTAGCGTCAAATGCACGTGACTAGAGATAGAAATGATAAAATTAATTTTAATCTTTTCAATATATCTACTGGAAAATATAAAAACCCTGGGATAGATATATCTTCGAAAATATTGAATCCAAAATATTTTCTTGAGGAAGTACTGTCCTCGTGTTCCTTGTACAAGACGAATTTAGTATCGGTATTGATATTTCGTTCAAGTGTTCACGTTATCTCTATCATCATTCCAAATTCATATTTCTGGTACTCTAGACCTTAATATAGTGAATGAGAATATGCGAAACCAAATAAGACAACAGTATTTTTAATTATCTTTGAACAAAATCAAATGTACATCATGGTACAGCAAAAAAAATTACATGACGAATAAATCTCTCTTTTCCTTGCGATGTCGGTTAAAAATAGAGTGTGTCGAGACAAAAATATTAATTACGCCAGTCAAGTGCAACTGGTCACATGCATACAGACATATATATTTTTCAAAGGTGGTAGAACCAGTGTAGTTCGACCGGGGAAGTACCACCGCCACACTTATTTCTAGCGTGAAGCAGTTCTTGCGTTTCGATAGAAGGGTGTGGTTGCCGGCACACTTTCACATGAGGCGACCATCATAGTCCTCGGGAGTAGCGACGCATCTGTGATTGACTTCAGATGGAACCCATGTTCTGTATGATGTATGAAGTTGATTACAGATGTCCATAGGCGGCAATGACCACTTACCATCAGGTGGACTGCATGCTCGTTTGCTACTACAGTCAAATAAAAAAAATATATATATATTTAAAGAAACCAGTAATGCAATATATTTCCAAACTTACTTTAAATCACCAAGTCGTTGATAAACGTCAGCGGCCGTGGCGTACTCTTCAACAGTGGCTAACGCTTCAGCCAAGTGACGCAAAGACTCGCTTGATCCCTTATCCAATTTGCGAGCCAGCTCTATTAGCCTGAAAATGTACCATTTGTCTTAGAAATAAAATATAATGTAACGTATGATTTGATAAATAAAATAAAATCTAGTTTGCAAACTAAGATCAATGTTATGCTTGCACGTAGGGTTAAACGTTCACGCACATAAATCGAAACCGACACCCCATGCATTGCAACTTAGCATAAATATTACTAATTTTATACAATTATATTTCATGAAAATTATAATAATCAAATTTTATATTCATCAAAATGCATCTTTTAATTTGTGTCATACTGCATATACTCTATGACCAAAATACAAATTACATAAATAAGCATGCATTGATCGAAAGAAAGGGAGTAACATAATTATACCTAAAGGTGGGCATTCACGTTACAACGTTCGGACGGACTGTCGCACGAACTACGGTCGTATGCGACAAGTTCTAAGGCACACTGTATGACCAAAGTCATGTCGCAGATCCGTTGAAGTATTCATCGACCGTAGTTCGTGCGACAGTCCGTGCGACCGTTGTAACGTGAATGCCCACCTTAATGTATTTAAGTATTGCATTTAATTATTTTAGTTCACGTGTTTATAATGAAATAAGCAAAGAAGAATACATGTCTCGTTTCCCGGTTTCGGCCATCAGCTGTGCCGCGCGGCGTACGTCTCCCGCAGCTAAATACATCTCCGCGGCCGCACGCGGTTCGTTCACGCGCCGCGCCCATTCCGCACGGCGACGAGCGAGTGCCATCACACCTTCGCCCTCGCCTACGAACTCCTGTGCGTAAAATATTGTTTTTGAAGTGAAACTTCTTTATCGGGGTTGTTGAAGTGAAACTTCTTTATCGGGGTTGGAAAAAAATTTAGTGTAACATTTTTTCGTTACGCGCCATCTTTTTCTGTTACGCGCCATCTTTTTTTTCCGTTACGTTCCATCTTTTTTTTATCCCTACCACGCGTGATATTAGATAGATTATTATTAGATAAACTTTAATAAAAGCCTTTTATTAAACTTTATCTAATTTAACTTTATTTAACCAATTTCTGTAAAGTTGCATATAGTAAATTATTTTTTGAAAAATATCGTCATAAAGAAGTTTCACTTCTTACGAGTGTACGCTAGTACACGCACACATTTTTTTTAAATCTAATGCATTGAATGCGACGTGTCAGACCGGATGTTGTTATGCAGCAGTGATGTTACGAATCTTACAATGTGAACATTAGAAAATGTAAAAGCGAATGTCGCATCTTTATTCATAAAAAGAAACTTCTTTAAATTTTTGATTTGCAAGTTTATTATCTAGTTCGTTCGCTTTATGGTAAAATATAGATTTGTCGACCAAACTACAATTTTGACTTAAATTTGTATAAATACGCTGACCTTTTTTTTAGTAGTCAAACTTTCAGATCTATATTCGCAAAACATTCCAAAAATCCTTGCAAATGCGAATGTGTAGAAACCTGCGAATATTCGTTCACACTAATACACTGATACATCAGTATATCGTCAACTTTGTCAGTATATCGGTTGATTTAAAATATAACTAAACAATAACTATTTTATTACACTTAAAATTTACTAAAAGGTATACTACGTTCGTAACGCTTTCTGGAGTTGATATACAATAAATGAATCATTTTATCTGAATTTTGGAAATTATTCACATTAGACGTTGAACTCTAATAGTAATTGACTTACATATATCGTTTTACTATACAAGTAGGCCATGCATTATGAAAACTTTTTCTATTTTCCGTATTATACATAAACTGCAATCGAATGCAAATTATATTTTGTCAACTATACAAAGAATGTTACCTGAGCCTTGTTAAACATCCTCAGATCGACGTACAAGTTGAGCGCTCGCTCGTCTCTACCGACGCTCTGGAAAGCACGCGCTGCCTCTGCATACCGCCCTCTGTACGCGTGAATCTCCCCTTCGATAACGGCTCGCTTCTCGCCGGACTCGAAACGCTCCTGAAAATGTTACAATTTTCCTAGCATGTCTGTAACTGTTTTAACCTAAAAGTAAATGAAATTCCTCTAAAAATTCACACCGCCTTTTTTACACTACTATTACTTAATAAAATCATTAAGTAATGGCCGTGCCGTTTTTGCGCTCGACTTGGCGGAGGCACTGCCGTGCCCCCATATTAGCAATCCGCATTAGGTACCGAAAAGCACAGACAAACAAATTATTACACTTAAACCATAGCTTAAAAAGTAAACTAATAGTATAACACATGCGTAAAGAGCTGAAATCGATTATTGTTTACAAATTAACTGTGTGTAAAGTAATACTCCATGGTTTACAACTAATGCGATTTCATATAATAACAGAACACAGTAATCAACACAAAGTGTAGAAGTATGTACCTGAAGATGATCTATAATGGTGAGAAATAAAACATTTTCGCTTCGCTGGAACGCCTTTCTCGCCACTTCGAAAGATAGTTCCTCTAAAGCTGCAGTTCCTAACCTCTCCCAGTCCAGCGCCGTAACACCTAAACATGCCACTGCATATGCGTCGCTTAAATAATAAAGAAAGTCTTGATTAAATTATCGGTATTTTTATTAGCGATCAAGAGTACTTGCAAATTATCTTGTTATCATTTTAGTCTACATAAAAAAGAAAAAAAATAAGATTTTTAAACTGGTTAACAAATCTTAGAAAGTGAATTTTCATCTAATAGAAGAATATTGCACCTTAGTAGTAGTAGAAGATATAATATATTCCTTTGTTGATCGACTCCGCATTACAAAGTCTCCACAGTATTAAGCGCTGCTGAATTTTGTTTTGAAGGGTGTAGTAAACTCCACACTCCTGTTTCGTTTATGTCATGAACACAAAAAGAATTACATACCACTTACACACAAAGAATTACATACCAATTGGCACTTGGCCAGCGCGGTGGACTATGGCCTAAAACTATCTCATTCTGAGAGAAGACCCGTGCCCAGCAGTGGGACAGTAATGGGTTAGCACCACACACAAAGAAGAATAAAAACACATAGACCCAGAAAATAAATCCATATTCATCATCTTGATATCTGTCTGACCGGGAATCGAACCCAAAAGGCAGTGCTGGCATACTGATATAGTGATCACTACGCCAGGCGGGTCGTCATAAGTTAAATATATACTCACTTAAACATTTTCTGTTGTGTGTATTGATGGACAGCGTGAGACAAGGGAACATTTATAGTCTGCATGGCGTTAGCTTGTAGGCAGAATACCCGTCCTCCCTGTAAAATATTATCTTGTGCTATTAAAAAATAGACATTAGTGGTATCTTCAACACTAAAAAGGAATAAGACGACACAAATCGACGGGCCTCTAGAACAAATATATGTGCAAAATTACCAATTTACAGTATGAAGTTCAGCAGTTTTGTGGAGATACAAACATTGATTACTTACGCCAAGAAAGACGATCTATGGAAAATCATTGTATAGCTATTACAATCACTCATTACAATCAACAAGGCTTCATACTATAAATTGGTAATTTTTCATATACGATTTTATATGTATTTTATATGATTTTATATGTACGATTTTATAGAACTTGTTACATGTATGTTAAAAATAGTTTGTACATCCTAATATTCGAATTCACAAATTCTTATATTTACATTGATATTTTTTGTAGCCAAAACGGGACATTTGAACGGTATCTCGACCACTTCACTGCACGATCTATCAACTTCGAAATCCAATTGAAGCTTGTATAAATAGACATTAATTGGTACATGAAATTGTTGGTGCAAAAAGATTTGATGGTCAGCGTGCTTATCATCCCAATTTGAGTTCCATAGACAATAGTGTTGACAGTTTGCGTGGACAGTTTTTGCGTGAAAGAGTAAGAAAAACATATTCATCCTTACAAACATTCGAATTCAATATATTATAAAGATGTAAACCACATAAATTTATTATTTATATTAGATAAATTTCAATAAATTATTAAAAACTTTTATTAATTCTTCTAGTTTCAAGAAATTTCAAATAAGCATAAGTAATAAGTAAAAATAAGTTATGAAACATATCCAAAGTCACCTGAAACCCTACTACGGAGCCAATCATTGGTTGTGTGGCCGCCGGGAAGTTGCCTGCCTTTATAGATAACAGCCCGGAGCCGGACAGACACAGGAGATCATCGCACCACGTATTCCACGACACAGATGATACATTCTCCTCCTAGACAAGTTACATTTTAGTACTTGATTACAAAACAGTATGCTAGACATTATTATTTCAATTTTGTACGTGGGGTAGGAAGTTAAGTGAGTTTTTCACTCTAATCTTTCCCAAAAGAAACCAGAAACCTTCGCGAGCTCATGAATAACAACTTTGCTAGAGATCATCACATAATCAAATGAATAGTTTACGATTCTATAAAGGACATACAGACAAACAATAAAATATTATCATTAATAATGCTCTATTTAAATTTATAACATTTACAGAGAGTTATAGGCTATAGTCCACCGCGCTAGCTAACTGCGAATTGGTGGACTTCACATACCTCGGAGAACTTTTTTTTTTTAAAGAACTCTCGGGTGTGTAGGTTTCCTCACGATGTTTTCCTTCACCGAAAGTCAGTGATAAATAATTTCTAATACGCACATAATTTTAGGAAAATCAGTGGCCTGGGTTTGAACCGCGGAACAACCGATCGAGAGGGCATATTTCAACCATTAGGCTATCACTGCTCCTAATATTCCAATGAGTATACTTACAAATAAAAATTCAAGTCACATTTGGTAATCCTATATAAATTTTAAATTTATTAACTTGCAACCATAATAAGCTATTTTGATTCTTATTTTCAAATAATTATAGGTGAAAAATCCACCAATTCGCACTTGGCCAGCGTGGTGGACTATGGCCTAAACTCTCTCATTTTGAGAGAAGACCCGTGCCCAGCAGTGGGCCAATAATGGATTTATGGAATAGATGAAAAATACTAACCACATAAAGCAAATCCGCTTTGTGCAGACTATAGACACGGCAAATGGAAGCTTCGTCCACGACGGCGAGACGATTTCTTGAAGCGTTCACATCGAGGCAGCGAACGCCAGCTGGTGTCTGTAACACCATTCTGGACACACCATCTCTTGGCTCCACTAGCCAGACCTGATAAAAAATACTCATACCTTCATTTTGACTAGATAATTGCAATAATCTTATTTTAACTCTGGATATGCTAATTGATGAGTGAACAGTAAAGGTTTAATAGGGAACCTTTGGGTGGTAGAACGAGGATGATTCGATTAGAGAGGCACCACCGCTTATACTTATTTTAAGTGTTA
This sequence comes from Spicauda simplicius, assembly GCA_949699795.1. Taxonomy (NCBI): domain Eukaryota; kingdom Metazoa; phylum Arthropoda; class Insecta; order Lepidoptera; family Hesperiidae; genus Spicauda; species Spicauda simplicius. The sequence goes on from OX453056.1 coordinate 19,351,852, forward strand.
AACAATTCTTGCATTTCAAGCTGACTTACATAAAACATTCATCTCAATACTCGGGAGTGGCAACGCATCAGAGATTAGCTTCAGAAAGGATCCCAACTCAGCACAAAATTTATTACACATATCAGAGTTTAAAACTGAGTCTGGTGGACTACAAGCTACTTCAGTATTTAAAAAAAAACTATAGTTTAAAAGTCGGAGGATACAGTCTAAGGATCTTTTGTTTGGAGGAAGTCAGGTGCAGCTAGACCAGCCGAGGGTGAGCTTTTAATTAATCTGTTGGTCCTACTAGCGTAAAAATTTATCATTTACTAAACCACAATGTATGTAAACAAAAGTTATACCTGTCCGTTCAAGAGGCCCAATAGAAGAATTTCTTCGAAAAATAAGGTGGTCACTTTCACGTAGCGTATTGGCGCTGACATATGCCATGTTTTCGGTGTTTGAGTACCGATCATAATTAATTTGGTATCCTGAAAATACGAAATATTTGTTTTATTATTATTATTCATCATAAAAACATAGGTTTCTTACTTTCATACATTTTGCAATATACAATTTAACACATTATTTGTATTAGGAATGATGGGGTACAATGAACTAAGGGTATGCCAAGAGTATGCACTTAATGTGTACTTAGTTAAAATGCGTGGTATAGCTCATAACCCGAGTGTACCGCTTTGATCTCTGTGTCAGCGGCTGGTCATACCGACAGCAAGGACCAACCTTTTAGCTAAAGCACCTTTCACCCGAGCTCTCTGTACTCAAGACACATGAAAAACTTGATATAATTTCATGTTACTTGAGTGAATTCGCAAAGGTGGTGTTTTGTATATTGTCTTATAATATGTGATTATGTACTGTATAATAGAATATAATGTTTAAGATTTAAAAATGTAATATTGCCTACACTATCGTATTTTGGTTGTAAAGCCTGTAAGGATATATACGTTTGTATAAATAAATAAATAAATATAGGTATTGTTTCTATTTTTTCTTTTGTTGTGTAAATGTATATCCATTTTTATGATATAATTTATGTACAGATAAAACCATAAAACAGTTTTTAGCTGAATGTCATTCTTACACAGACTAAATTTCGAGAAAACTTTTATGCTTGAACAATATACATAGTACTCAGATACATCTTTATTTTTTTTTATCAGTACATACACTCAAATACGCAATACTTACCTGGCACACTAGCAAAGCGTCACTAGTGGCCACTAGTAAGGAGCATTCCATTTTCTGTGTCATTTTATCCTTCACACGGTACAGCATCCCATCCATATCGCTCTGCTCGTAAACCGCCACTCTCTCTGGCAACTGTACCTGCGGGATAGGAATTATGTCGATCTTTGCTTAACTTCTTCATACAATAGTTATTTGGTTATTATCAGGGTGTTTACAAAAGAATCTAATGATATTGGAGCTTAAAGGATTTTACAGATTATGTGAACCTTATTAAAGACACTCTGGCTAAATGGTACACATGAGACAAAGATATACACATACAAATATACTCATGGTGTAAATATTAGCACATGGCATAAATATTTATACATTTAAACACATCCTACAATTACTTAATACTATAATTACTTAATAATAATATTATTGTTACTGAATAGATACCATACGTTGTATATCAATTTGCAACATGATATTGTGATACTAAAAAAATTGCGTACAATTAACTTTAGTAATACTCCTCAACAACAGAGTAGACATAGGCGCAACACAACAGACACACGCAGTCTCTATGATATTCTACCACTAACCCCATCCAGTACTTTTCAATGCGAAGCAAGTACTCTCGTATATTAAACCAATCTATCCACAATCGTCTACAAAATCAGAAAAAAAAACAAATGATGATTTAATTATTTTTTCTGATAGCTTTGAAGTTATTGCTGAGGTTGAAGAAACCTTTCCTCGGATTCCTTTGCTTACTTTTTTGAATGTAGTGAATAAACATAACTTACAGCCAACCGAGTCTTGTATATGGCAATCTTCTGCACCCGGTCATGGCACTTGATGCGAACCTTGTTGCCCGTGATGAGATGCTGTATGATCACATCTGTCATATTCTCCCTATACGCGTACTTCTCCTGGTAAAGGCCATGCACAGTGCTGAACACCAGCTGGTAACACCATAGTGTCCCATCTTGACAACCCAATGCCTGAAAATTTAAATGTTAACAAATATATATTCATGAATAAATTAAAGGAATATCATAATATGGTATATCGGATATGTAATCTTTAAAAAACATGAATTTAATACTAAAACTTCTTTCACTATTATAAAATTACTTACATTCCTATTACAACACACAACAACGTGATTCACGAAAAAAGTGTAATACATTTCATTTTCTGTTATTTTTTTACTTGATTATGTGTACACATGTTTTCAAAAATTTTACGTACACCATGTGACGTGTAATAATATATAGTGTCTAGATAGAATTGATGGGGGTCACTTGAACTTTTCATTTAATAATTTGCAATGTAAGGCCCATTTAACAATAGCAACATATTGGTGGACAACTTCATGTAGAACCTCTGTTCTTTACGGAGCTCATTACAAATGTCCAAGGGCAGTATTGACCACTTATCAACAAGCTCATATACTATTCCAATTTAAGAAAAAAGTTGGTACATGGCTAATTTCGTTCTCATATCAGTGTAATGCCAGTAAATTATAATAGAAAATGTCCTTTTTTAACAAAAACATCCCTTACCAAAGCACTAAGGGAAGGAGACGGTGCAATAGCCCACACCCAGTCCTGAGGTGTATTTGCAATGGGCACTCCTTCAGCCGTGAGTATTGCCCAACCACCTATGCCACCAACCAACACCAGTGAATCAAATACTGTCAGAGAAAGGGCTGCAATACCTGTGAATAAGAAATTGTATATTTTAATGAGTATCTTGTTACACGCAATGCAGAAATACCGGGAAGGTCCCATAGGACAATATACTATGGAACACTACCCAAAAACATGGACTAGTAAGGGTCAGATTGCGCAATTTAGAGAAGACCTATATTCAATAGCGTACAAAGGGTAATTATCGAATTACTTTTGTATAATAGAGAGATGGATAATGTTTTCTATGCAAGTTACATTCTAGTGTACAAATGTGTGTGATTGTCATTGATGAAAATACATGAATCAAAAGTAGTTTTTTTTTATGTGTTAATGCGATCTGCATCTAATGATAAAATCCAACGATAAGGTTATGAATGGACAAATCAAAAAATAGATATTATAACTTTTATTCTTATATTAACCTGATATTAAGTTTCGTAATTTAGTTTAGCATATTAACTGTGAGCCAACTGTAACTTCAGTACATAAATATTTGCATGAAATTATAATACTATAGGCATTAATTATAGAAATGCATGCATGCAATGCATAAGTTATTACATATTATATGCATTCCTATTATATTTTTATACATTTTAAACTAAAACTATTCTCCATTTAAACATTTGATTTCATATAATATATTAAATTAACAAGAACAAGTAACATACCAATACACCTTTCTTTATAAACTGGCTGAGCATAGACATCATAGAAAGATAAAATTTCATTCCAATCTGTGATCAATAAGGACGTTTTTGAGAATGTTAGTGCCCACACAGCTGCATCTCTTATTATTCTTTGTATTTCTTCTCCAACCTTTAACAATAATGACATGAGGTTAATTAGAATAGATACATATAGGATTAAAAACAATCAGTGCAAACAGCCTAAAAATTTACAAATACCACATTAAAATCATGGGACAGAATGATTACTTCATATTGATGAAATAGTAGAGTTACAGTTCATGTCTATTTGAAAGGTGGTAGAAAAAGTAAAGCTTGAACGGGAAGTTATCAGCACCATACCTAATTCTAGTTAATAGTGTTAAGCATAGTGGATGGGTAGATGCCAGGTGATTTTTATGAGGCGACCATCATAGTCCTCGGAAGTAGCAACTCATCTGTGATTGACTTCAGATAGAACCCATGTTCTGTATGAAGTTGATTACAGAAGTCCATGTGTGGCAGTGACCACGTACTTACTTAAGTCAGATAAAAAAAAAATTACATAAGATATCAAAGTTCTCTTGAGAAAAGACATGTCTATGACTAACTATAGTTAGAGTTCCTCTTGTATGTTGATTTAGTTAGTGTTGGGAGTTAATACGGTCCTTCAAAACTACCATTGCTTAAGATTTTGTTCATACCTTTCAATATACTTTACACATACAAGTTTTTGATCATACCTTACAATGTAGTACGCAATGATGTGCGATGTCTTTAGGCAGCACTAAGCACATACCATCACATGTACTCTATGCTTATTTAGTACTTCAATCTATCACTGTTTCATGAATAAAATAGGATTACTTTCATACCTTATCCCTTAGAGAAACCACTCCATTCGCCAAACCAATGGCCAAGTGTTGCCCAGACGGAGACCAAGCACAGCAAGTTATGCGCCCAGACAATCTGTACTTTTGTACCGCCTTTACATCAGTAGACCAAAATGCAAAGTCGGACAGTGCACAAGATACGAGGTGAAAAGTAATAGGGTTGTACGCCAAGCATTGAATAGCTTCACTGTGTCTGTTCAAATAACAATAACATTAAAGCATTTATTATAGAAAACGTATGATTTTTCTAAATAAAGATGGCCAAAATTTCCAGATAATCATTACTAAAACAATATAACTCAACACATAAACTAATTCAGTTCCAGTATTAGGTTCTTCTTTAATCATACATTTATTTATTGTTAATTAGAACGATACAATACCACTTATACTAATTAACACAATAATATCAAGTTACATTTTCTTTCTTTTTTTTTAATTTATCAAATAGAATTAAAGTAACATAAAGAAATATCAAATTAATTCATGCATGCTAATAAATCATTGAGTTTCGCTGAAACTTAAACACACACTAAGGACTTTTTTCCACTTGTCAAAAAAAATATATATATGGTACATATAGATAATGTTGAAATACTAACGAATATTTCAGTACACCCTCCATTTTGGATGTCCAAATGATGACATTCTTGTCAGCACTTCCACTGGCAAACTTCTTGCCATCACCACAATAGGCAACAGCGTGTACTGTTCCCTTATGCGCTTGGAGTAACTGGACGAGTGCTCCATCTCTCGGATCATACACCATCACCTTTTCACCGGCACCGACCACCAACTGCGTTCCATCTGGACTGAAGCATACTGCATGCACACTAAAACATTTTGCCTTATTAATATTGCACAAGCAAGAATCCGGTTCATGTCTAATTTGGTATAATACAACTAAATATACAAGTTAGAAATAGATGCCATCAGTTTTTTTGATGTTTTGGGAGAAAAGGATTCAGTGTGTTTTTAAAGTAGATTGTGGTGCGGAAAATGGTGGTGTATTGGGAAATTTATTTATTGATAGTTCCATTATAGACCGTAAATACAAATGCACTTGATTTTTATTTTTATTATTGTGCCAAAGTAATAAAACTTGGTATATGTTATATGAGTAGAAACACTGTATTTGCTACCCAATCTGTTTTCAAAGAGCAGGAATTAGGCAGAAATATGAAGTAAGCGATTTTGTATTTGAAATTAACAAAACTTATGAGCAATTGTTTTATAGGAACTAATAGCTATCACCGTAACTATCACTCATATACGCATTTTCCATGGGAATATCATTCTTTCTACTAAATACTTGTTATACATAAGTGAAGCAGATATATTAATTGATCTATGATCATGGCTTAGTAGAGGACATGTACCAAATATGGAGTTTTGAGATTATTGGACAATTGAATATGCTATGAAATATATATTTTTTTAATATGAAGTATCATTACTACTTAGAGAGGCACTTATAAAGTTTTAAATACAGAGACAGATGAATGTGTGGACAGTAATAACTTTTGTAAACTGTATAAATGGCATTAAATAAATAAATAGTTACCTTGAACAATTAAGTTTATCAGCTTCATGTATTTTATTCACCCATTTTGGCACAGTTCTCATTTTATGGTTGTTGTATGTATTATGAAATTGATATAAGAAAATTAAATGAAAAATTGTTACTTTATCGATAAGTTAACATTAAAGCAAACCGTTATTGAATAATGTTTGTACGCGGCACTCTTAAGTATTTCGCATTCCCATTCCTATTGACAACGGCCCACACAAAAACTGTAAACAAACGCTTTTTAACAACTTTTAAAGGTCGCGCCATGTAATAAGAACAAATCGTATCGTATTTTCGCTACATTGATGACCATTCTAATATTAGGTTTATAATAATTAAATTGATCACATTAAAAGTTTAATACTGAAAAAACTTTTTTACTTAAAAATGCTTCCCTCCAATAAAATTAATTACAGAAAGCAGTTTTTTATTTCAAACTGCGGTTGACACTGGCATTGACATGAGCTGTCTCTGCCTTTATGACATAAGACAACGACAAGTATTTTTGAACGAGTATACATCGAAAGGAAGAGTGGATATTTCGATCAACTGCTGTGGATACTGACTTCCTTCACTCAAACAAACGCAAAGAACATGTTTCATTTATTAATTAACAATATTTATAAAGAAACGGTTGCAAGTTTATAATATTTTTACTGTTAAAAAATATTCATGACGAAAAACTTCGCAACAAATGATGAGTTTTGTACATAGCTCTTGTTGAAAAAATTAAAAATCAATGGTATTCAACTATGTCTTTTTACTGTACTTGATTGGCTTTGTGACCTTAGAGGTAGTTATAATGATTTTGTAGGCAAATGTAATATGGAGAGTCCACACAATACAATTTTACGAACAATTTTATTATAAAGAAAATCAAGTTGCATGCTGTTGGTGAAATATGGCTAATTTATAATTGAACATTGAAGATATTGGCTCGTTAATTGATCTTTCAATCGACAATCTAATCTTCCAATCAAATCAGTTTGTGTGGAAACACTATTAATATCCATAGAGGCAAAAAGTTTTTTTTGGCCGAATCGATTATAAAAATTAAAATCGATTCTTATGTATAAATAAGTATAAACAGGTTGGTCAAAAAGTCGTGGATCAAACGTAACTACTAGTTAGATGGGACCATGAGCAGCAAAAAATTGTTCTACGGGAGGTCTTGATGTTGAACCCTTACAGAGTTAAACTTTAATGTGTGTTTTAGTAAGAAAATTGACTTTTCCGACAAATTCTAATCAAAATCAAAAAAAATTCAACATATCATTTATCATTTTCATAATTTTCACTAGATTTATAGTTATTTATTGGGTTTAATAAAGACATTATTAGGTTTTAAATGAAAACATTTTCTCAAATGTTAGCTTTCTATTTGTTTCGGACCCCACTGTGAAAAAAAATACTCTACCGAAAAGTGACCCCGTATTACAAATTTTGGCGCATTTATTATGGATTCTGAAAAGGTATTACACATGGCGATGCGCGGCTTTTATATAACAAATCCATGCATCGAATCGCAGTCATCGAAAGATATTTCGAGGACGATCATACGCAGCATGGTTAAAGTTAACCCAACCATAAAATTCGGTAAAGCCTATTTAAAATTTATTAGGGAACAAGTTATTTTGTCCATGTGGTTCCAGGACCTGAATAGGGCTACGGTATCCCCAAACCTATCTTAAGAGGCGATTAAAATGGGCTTTGGGGGTTGCGTAGAGAGTAGAAGGTGCGGTGAGCGCATCACCGGGGAAGAGCCCGAAAGGGGCGTCACGCTGGGAGGACTCCGGTTGTGTTCCATTGTAGATCCCGGAGTCTTCCACGCAGCACTGTGAACGGCCACGGGGAAGCTTTTAGTGAGGTTAAAGTCCCATATAACCCACGTCGCTCCCACGGCATCGGGTACCTTTTTTAAAGGTTTACCCCCTCAGAACAAAAAAAAAACGGTGCTTTCCGTTACAAGTATGTTATGTTACGGTGCAAATTATATATTATGGTCAGAGGCAGAAATTTTAAGCAGTTATTGTAAAATGTTTTGTTTTATTGAAACAATGATTTCTCATTCGTTGTTTTGCTTTTTCATCCTAGAAAGATATTAGAGCCACTCATGGCCATGTGTAATATATTTTCAGAATTCCTATTAAATGCGCCAAAACTTGTAATACAGGGTCACTTTTCGGCAAAGTATTTTTTTTTCACAGTGGGGTTCGAAGTAAATAGAAAGTTAACATTTGAGAAAGTTTAAGTAAGTATAAGTCTTGTTGTGACCGTTTGGTTTTTTTGGAAAATTATGTTTTTTTTTAAATCCATTCGTGTCGGTATACTACGAGAATTTTTGGCCTTCTAGATAGAGGTTCGACCTCGGATGCACCACATCTTGTGCTGGTTTGAAAGGTGAGGTACAGAAAAAAATGTTATAAGAGGCGTTCCACCTCAATTTTCAGGAGTAACAATGTATGTATAGTAGGTAGATTTGTATGTATGAATAGTACCTCGGCGCTGCGAAGAGGACTCCGTAAACTCCAACTGACCGCCGCCTATGTCCTTAGCGTGTTGCCTCATCGGGCTCTTTCCTGGTGGGCGTGCACTGCTCGCCGTGCAGCATGCAACCACACATGCCGCCGTCCTTCCCGGGGTCGCTTAGCCGGACGGTTCGAGCTCCCACTCTTCTCGCCCGCAACCCCGGAAGTCCCTTTTAGTCGCCTCTTACGACAGGCAGAGGGTACCGTAGTCGTAGTGATGAATAGGAATTCATCAGGGAAAATCAGGTATACCTCCTGATTGTCCTGATGATTAGTATTCACTACCTCGTTTGCCACATATTTCGAATTAAAATAAAAAAAACTTAAATTCTTTGCAGACTGGTCGGAGGTGTGACAGGTAGCGAAAAGAAATAAATTGTAGTAAAGAAGAAATATCCAATCCGTTCTGATAGATATTAGATATCTGTTCCTGTAGTTCCGAGACCTGAATAGGGCTACGGCGTAAAAGGTGACTAAAAGAGGCTTCGGGGGTTGCGGGCAATAAGAGTGAGAGCTCTGAGCATCCAGCCAAGTGGCCCCAGGAAGGATGGCATGTGTGGCCGCATGCCGTCGTAAACAGCAAGAGGCACGGTTAGCGTCAATTGGTCAATGGGGAAGGACCTGAAAGGGGCATTGTGCTCGGAGGATTCGGGTTACGTTCTGTTGGAGATCCTGAAGTCCTGCGCGTAGCGCTGAGAACGAACACCGGGGGCTTAGTGGAATAAAAATCACACATATCTAAACCTCTTCTCTTTTATCTCTTCTCAAGGTGGTAGAACCAGTGTAGTTCGACCGGGGAAGTACCACCGCCACACCTATTTCTAGCGTGAAGCATTTCTGCGTTTCGATAGAAGGGTGTGGTTGCCGGCACACTTTCACATGAGGCGACCACCATAGTCCTCGGGAGTGGCAACGCATCTGTGATTGACTTCAGATGGAACCCATGTTCTGTATGAAGTTGATTACAGATGTCCATGGGCGGCAGTGACCACTTACCATCCGGTTGCTACTTCAGTCAAATTAAAAAAAAAAAACCTACCTGTGTTGCTGATTACTACAGTACCTGCCTACTTCATTTGTTTGGAATTATCAGATATTTTGTACCCAAACGCGAGACTGACCTATCTTCAGATGGACTGAACCTTCCCAAATTATTATTTGTAATTTAAATAAAAAAGATTTAGTTTAGCCACAAACTTAAAAAAAAATTAAAGTATTTGACCCATCCATCCATCCATCCATCCATGCATCAGCCTTTTCATGTCCACTGCTGAACATAGTCCTACGAGCGATTAAATATATACATATATTTATTTGAAAAATGGCGATGGCGATGGGATGGCGATGGCGGAGGGTTCGTGCAAGAAGAGGATTCGAAAGAAAATCTTCAAATTATTATGTGTTTTTGAAGTAAAATTTGAATCGTTGAATGATTTTTGGTAGAGGGAAAACTGACAGGTTGTCACCAACATGCTGCGACGTATCATAATTATGGGATAGGTAAGATTTAATAAATAATATCCAATAATTGTATTCAAATCTATGTTAAGTAGGTAAATACGTATATTTTTATTATGTTTTGATTCAAATTATTATTTTTTATACAAAAATAGGTAGGTATACCTACATAAAAACGTACATACATAAATATATATAAGGTCGAACGTCATCCTCCTTCTGATGTATTCGGATAAAATCAGTGGTGCGCGCCCAAATTTGAACCTCGAACTCTCGATTGAAAGGTCGAAGTTTCAACCATTAAGCTATCACTGCTAACGTATGATCAAATTAAATCGAATCAAGTTTATATGTAACTAAAACCCTTCATTTAAAATATTTTTTATTAAAATACGTTGCATTTGTCATCATCGGACATACCAATAAAAAAGTTACAAGGACAATTAATTATTATTAACTATTACAAATTGTTAAGCATAAATGTCATGTTATGTAAAATTAAATTTCAATCTACTTAGGCCTAATTAAAATCGTATTGAGTAGGATATGTACCGCATAGAGATTTTATTCTAGGTACTTGAAAAAACAAACGACAAACGGAAATAGGGAGAGAACATAACATAAAAAGTTATGTTTGTTGACAAAGTCATTAATGTTTTTCTCGTTCCGGACATTTGAATTGAAATCCAAGGGTCGAGAGAGTTATTTATAGCGAACAGAATTTTGCTAAATTCACCAGATGACGCCGTCAAAGAAGCGCTTTCCCATGCAAAAAGTGCTTAACTATCACAGCTAAAATCAGACCGAGAGGAAATAAGTGCTATAATCGGATGCTAGTATTTTTAATAAAAAAAAGTGTCTTGCTGATGACTTCTTATTAATGATGTGTGACATTCGAAGCGCTACCGTCCGCCCCTATTTGTGTTCTCCATAAATTACTTTAGGCAACATTCAAAAGCTACTAACATTAGCCGAATATGTAGTATACATAAGGTTCTTTTTTGAAGTTTTTATGTTTATTGGCAACTTTGTAATCTTTAGATGAGATTAGTAGTACAAAACGCGTTGGTGACTTTTTTCTCGGCTGACACAGACAGCATGTCGCCGACACCGGATGTGAGACGAGGACCACTACGTTAGACAATATCTTGATCTCACGTTACTGTTCCTAACGACGGCAGTGATAGACAGGTGGTATCTATCGAATATAATTATGACAAGCTTTACATAAGCAGACATAATGGAGGAATAGGTACATAGTTCTTATCGTTTGATAAGTTTACAATATTGTGAGCAACGACTGATGAAAAGTTCTGAACGCCCTAGGCTAATTATGAGGACGCACCCCACCAGGTGTGTTATTGTCAGCCTAAAAGTAGTTTATTAGTTTTGACTTTGTTTACTACTTCGAAAATTTTAACATGGCTCGCACTACCGACCAAACGTCGCTTAAGTTCTAACACCGCGGATCTCAAAATTAACAACTTTTCAGGAGCAAATAAACTGTCTCAAATAGTTATTTTTAATTCTACAACTACCAAATAATATATTGCATTTAAAATATTAATATACTCATATTAAAATAATATATTTTTTAAGAAAATGTAACATGTTCCTATATTAATTTGAGATACCAAAATAGATTTATTTCATTAACTCAAAATGGGCATTTTTTGAGTTACGCGGTGTTAGAACTTAAGCGAAGCAATGATGTACCGAATATTCCCATACGCGAATATTCGCATGTTTTTAGACATTTGAATTCACAAGAATTGTGCGAATGGTTTGTAAACATTGAATTGCAGTTAGACGATCAAAAAAAAGGGTCGACAAATTTACTCGCGCGTCCTCCCCATCCTAGCTTCCTAGGCTGCTCATTAGCCTAAGGGCCCAGGTGAGGTCTACCAATCAGCACTTAGCCAGCTTAATTTTTCCCACACTAATTGGACAAAGATGTGTTGAAGTTGTATTCATCTTTGAAAAAAATCTTTAGTGAAACCTTATGTTTATGCAGTAATGTCTTCTTAGGAAATGTTTAATAAAAGTAATGATAAGAAGTCTTCAAATTTGATTAACAGCACTTAGCTACTAATATATTTTTAGTTATCTACAGGGCATTTGCGTTATTTTTTTTTATCGATGATTGAAGTAGTAGTTTATCGAATTTGAAGTCCACCTCATTTGAAGTCCAGTCATGGACATTTGAGGTGTACCAAAATTATTAAGATGATCCACAGCCGAACCGTAAGAACTATTTCACAGTACAAATTCTAAGGTACCTACTCAAAAATAGATATTAAAATAAGAGTGTATCTAAACCATAATAAACATATTTTTTCTCTAAAATATTAAAGCCTTTTTTTTTGTTTTCGAGGGGGGAAACCTTCCAAAGGTACCCGACGCCGTGGGAGCGACACAGGGTTATGTGGGATTTTTACCGCACTAAAACCCCCCCGGTGGCCGTCCTCGGCGCTGAAAAGAAGGACTCCGGGATCTCGAAACGACTTCAACCGGAATCCTCCGAGCGCGCTGCCCCATCGGGCTCCTCCCAGATGGGCGCCTGGGCCCACAGCTCCGTCTAGTCTTTACGACGGTATGTGACCACACATACCGCCGTCCTTCCCGGGATTGTCTGCAACCCCGGAAGCCCCTTTTAGTCGCCTCTTACGACAGCCAGGGAAACCGTAGCCCTATTCTGACCCCGAGGCTACAGGGACAAAATATTAAAGCCTACTTGCCACCATAGATGTGTCTCTAGTGAGCTATCTTCAAGTTGATTCTGGTTTGGATTCCCCAAAATAATTGTGGATATGATCGATCGATCGTACAATTAAGTACCGTATGTAGAGTTCAGGCGAGTTTAATAACATTCACACATAATAACAATCTAAAATATATTAAATTTATTGCAGAGTTAATGATACATAAACTTTTTTATGGTGTATTTAATCCTTTTATAATGCATTATTAATGATAATAATAGGCTTGGGCGCCTGGGCCCACAGCTCCGTCTAGTCTTTACGACGGTATGTGACCACACATACCGCCGTCCTTCCCGGGATTGTCTGCAACCCCGGAAGCCCCTTTTAGTCGCCTCTTACGACAGCCAGGGAAACCGTAGCCCTATTCTGACCCCGAGGCTACAGGGACAAAATATTAAAGCCTACTTGCCACCATAGATGTGTCTCTAGTGAGCTATCTTCAAGTTGATTCTGGTTTGGATTCCCCAAAATAATTGTGGATATGATCGATCGATCGTACAATTAAGTACCGTATGTAGAGTTCAGGCGAGTTTAATAACATTCACACATAATAACAATCTAAAATATATTAAATTTATTGCAGAGTTAATGATACATAAACTTTTTTATGGTGTATTTAATCCTTTTATAATGCATTATTAATGATAATAATAGGCTTTGATGATAATATTAATTAATCTTCCAATATGCGCTTGGACAACCTAGTGCGTATTTGACGATTAATAAATATTATCCTTAATTTGTAGAACTAAAATATAATTATAAGGCTTGACAATGGCATTAGTAAAGTGGTTTTAAAAACTAAAATCGAGTACCTATTTCGAATAGGTATACGTATATCAATAACAATAAGTAGCGCTTCGCAAACTAAATTGCGGCAACTTTAAAGCGGGAAGGGTGACAATATCCGCCAGCATCGGTTAGCTTTATTCAACGCCCCCGTCACGTCCTCTGTCGACGGAAAACACAATTAATCCATTCGAAAATTATCCGGTGCAGTTTCCCCTCCAGCTTTCATTAAAATGTAAATGTCCCGGTTCACTGTATAAGGCCAGATATCACGTGAACACGCGCCGTTTCCATTAAATTTCGTAACCGCCTCGTTCATTGAATTGTAAGTGCCCACTGAATTTATGAATTTAAATAGCCTTATTGAAATTTACAGCATTTGCTCGCGTTTTTAATTGTGTTTGTAAAAGTTTTGTCATAATGGCTTCTTCGTAAGAAAGGGTTTCAAAACTTTCTGTGACACGATCACTAAACTACCGCCGCCTCTATCATGACTTCTACAGTGCTATGCAAAAAGAAAAAGAAGCATCTTTTACTTACATAATATGATCCATAACTTTTTGTTATGTGAAGGAATATGCATGTGTATATAAGTATTTACAAGGTGGTAGAACCAGTGTAGTTCGACCGGGGAAGTACCACCGCCACACCTATTTCCAGCGTGAAGCTTTTCTTGCGTGTCGATGGAAGGATGTGGTTGCCGGCACACTTTTATATGAGGCGACCATCTTAGTCCTCGGGAGTAGCAACGCATCTGTGATTGACTTCAGATAGAACCCATGTTCTGTTTGAGGTTGCTTACTGATGTACATGGGTGGTACATGTATACATGTACGAAGCTGATTACCGGTGTCCATGAGCGGCAGTGTCGCAGTGACCACTTACCATCAGGTGAACTGCATGCATGTTTGTTACTTCAGACAAAAACCTATATGGTGACAGAATGTTCCAAACGAAAATACTTTTTAGAGGTGGCACAGTTGTGAGTGTCTTGCGTTTTTCGATGAGCAATGTCCCCAAGCACCAATTATATTATTGTTATATGTTGTTGCAGACTCGGATCCATCTAATCTGCATATTATATTTTGGTCAGCCTGAGCCTTATGGTTCTTAGCAAGGATGTAGTTGGAGTCCTACGTCTAAGTTGCGGATTGATGAGATAGTGGAAAGTGAAAGGTAAGTAGAACCAGTGTACTTCGACCGGGGGAGTACCACCGCCACACCTATTTCTAGCGTGAAGCATTTCTTGCGTTTCGATGGATGGGTGTGGTTGCCGGTACACTTTTATATGAGGCGACCGTTATAGTCCTCGGGAATAGCAACGCATCTGTGATTGACTTCAGATAGAACCCATGTTCTGTATGAAGTTTATTACAGATGTCTATGGGCGGCAATGACCACTTACCATCAGGTGGACTGAATGCTCGTTTGCTACTTCAGTCAGATATAAAAATACATACTAAGGCTGCTAGAAAGACCCTACGGCTAATTTTCTTGGTAGGGTTTTTGTTATTGTTGTGCATATAAATTATAAATGTATTTATACCCGGGACATTCTTCAGGATATAAAGAGCCACCATTGCCCATCTATTCACTACCTTCTACTTCAGATGGCTCATTGTCATCCTATTGCTCAGTGGCGAATGATTCTGGTGGTAGACCTACCTCCACATTGTATTACTGTGATCTTCATAGTTAGAGTGAAAACTTAATTCCTCCAGCGTCTAATATAATTATCATCCATTTTGATATGAAGAATACTTAAGTTAAAAAAATAACACACACACGCTCCCGAAGAAGCGTGTGTGCATATAGTTATTGTTTTTTGCTAACATAGTTTGACGGTGCAGTAGCGGTGCGGTTACCATACCGGTCTGATACGCAGTGGGTTCTAGGGTCGGTTCCCAGCCAGACAGGTATTTGAATGATGAGTTTAGATTTTGTTCTGGGTTTGGACGTTTGTGTAATTGTCTTTGTGTGTGTCCATGGCACCCACGACACAGGAAAAAATCTTACTGTGGGGCTATGAGTGTAGAAAGCGTTTTAAGTTTATTTTTAAGTTTTAAGTTTATAATCTTTTGTGTTAGGTACTAACAGAATGTATGGACACATGGTACTGATATAAATAGGTACATTGTTGTTAGTATTATTATTTGTCCTTCGACATGATCATATATCTTATACCGGCCTATTCAGATTAAAACAAATACATGATCCTACAAAATTTTAGCATAAACTTTAAAGATTTACCTTTGATAGAATCGACTCACTAACTTTTCAGTAGGTATGTATAGATAACAATTTCTTTCCCGAGGCTTCCTACCGCTATCATAACGAAGTTGTTCATAACTTCCATTGTTCGTGTTGTCTTTCGTCAACAGATTCAAAGTCGTGCCGGAAGTCCCAAATCAATATCTCGTGAGAGAGCGAGACAGCACGCTTAGGGGCGTTGAGCCCCGCCTCCCCTTCCCGCCGCCCCTGTAGCAACCCCTAGCCTGTAACCGCTATGTTTTCCAATAACTCAATTTGAGGGACATCTTAAAAAATATATAAGGAAGTCTACCTGAAGTTATATAGGTAAGTAGGTACCTATTGACCATTAATCATACTGAGTTACGCTCAGCAATAGCTGAATAGATATAAAAGACCTACTGGCATTATTCTTTTTTGCAATAAGTACGTACTTCCTTTTAATTTTTGTTTAGCAGCGCAGATTGTACCTAATAATATGACAATCTCGTAAATAAATCTAACATTATCTAAGTTATAAATGAAAAAGTTATGGTATTGTAATCTTCTCAACATTATAACGGAGAAAGTTTGTATGTAAGAATGTTTCAGCGGACATACAGATTTCAGACAAAGATAGTCTGGAATAACACATAGGTCATATTTTGCCTAGAAAAATATTCGATTTCCGTGGGGTAGGATTTTTTTTGCTTTTTTACAGAGCAGGGGCTCGCCATGAACTTCGCATAGTAGTTAATTAGGGATCAAATAGTACATCGTCTGCTTTTTAAGCCGGAAAAATGCACAGGTCTCATAGGATATACGGGATTGACATAACAATTGTACCTTTAAAGTGCCATGTTAAATACATGGTACCTTCAAAAGAGTAACATTCGGGTTAGCGCACATGAGGTAGGTAATTCAAGTACTAGTTACCAAAGAAGAGGAGGTTGGGGAGGGTCATAGTGTCGCTTATTTTTGATGGCCTGTGGGGTCTCATCTGTGCCACACGAAGAAGTAAAGCTTTGTTCAGAATTTTACAATGAAACCGAAATACAACTTTTGTTTGGTTCTTATTCAATATTCTTCAGTCCTCCGTGGAAAAATGTTAGTTAGAAGAAATGGTTGCAGGTATGATATAAATACCACTACTAGTCCTTATGTAACTAACGTTTAATGCCAGCTGGAATTAATTGTGATGAAAAGTACTCAATAAATATATGAATCTTAATGTAGTCAATGATGGCAACGTATGGCAGATGCAGCCCAAATGTTATTCCAATTGACGTTACCGAATAAGAATTTCAAATAAGGTATGATGAGTATTTATCCCTATATTTTATTTACAGAACACGACCTCGACATTTCTCAATAAAATCAAAAATGTCTAAATACCTGTCTAGCTTTATGCTCTACCTTTCCAAATGCAATAGGTGGTAACTTCATTAAATTTGGCAACTGTTATAGACAATAGCCAGCAATTTGTACATCCTCAAATTTTCCTTTTTTTTACGTTTTTTTGTCGTCAAAGGAGAATGCCCAATGAAGTATGGAGTTTGGTTTCATTTTAAATATTTTTGCACCATATCGTATATTATATCATTTTGTCGAGTTTAAACTGCAGATTAAATATTTGTAAGATATTTGTCACTATTTGGCCGGGCTTAAGAGAATATGGTAAAAGCATTTCATCAAAATTAGTTATTTCTTGACAGTTATAAGTTGCAAAAAACATTTGTTTTTAGTTATTTCACATAACTTTAAATATCTATATATTAATACGTGAAGCAAAACTAGTGATTCTTTTTTATAATACTTGCCGCATACGGAGGAGTATGAAATTACGCACAGTTATAGTTGATGTAGAGAAGGATTACGCAATGCTAAATTTTTTTATCAAATAATGCATAAAACATACATAAAATCAACTAAAATCACATAACATACACTACCTTGCATTTGACACAAACACATAATAAACGAAATAAACATTCAATGTTTCACTATGAAAACACATAACGGCAAACATGTCGGATGTCTTTGTCAAAATACCCGCTATTGCTTTTAAATGCAGCTTAGTTAATAAACCTCGTTTACCTTTATCGGATGCGTTCAAAATAACTTGAAAATTATTACAATTTATTTGAATTTGAGAAATATTCGTGTTACTTTGGACATATTAAGTTTATTTTTTAAATTAAATTACGGTCGAATTTCGACCGTTACGACTAGTAATAATAAATGCGATAGACATTCTAGGGCTAGTTAGGAGATACCTATTTCAAAATATGGGGACCAACCTGCTACCAAACGTGCTTTTTAAATACACCTAGATGGCAAGTATGTATATTTGACCTGGGAATATAAATCGAAAAAAAAAACAACGCAGTCGATAAATTGATAAATGGACATAACCGAAACGTCATATCGGAATGTAATACACACACATTACACACAGTAAAGTGTAATAGGAAATAAAACAGTTACTTTCTATCAAGAAATTAATACTAACTATTTTTTTCCGGCGAAGTTTTGGTTTGATATTTTAGAATGATGTTTGAAAAAAATAAATATGAATTTTAGTTAAATTTCATTTGGTGATTTAACATTTGGTGACCATTTAAAACCGCAAATGAACATATTTCTCTGATGGCCGACATCACCTCTGGCAACGACTAAATGTCCCGGGGTGCCAAAAGACTATCAACCGCTGGAAAATATATCTCAATTTTGATTAGGTATTTATACTGTTAATTAAAAATAAATTGTGCGAACAATAGTGTACCATTAATAACATTTTATGAGCATGTAACAAATCAATAATAAGATTTTATTTGCTTTTTACGTGTCTTGGAAATGACGTTATTAGTATACCTGATTGCTTTGGGTAAGTACTTAATATTAGTTGTATAATTTTTAAAAAAGTAGTATGAGTTTTGAAACTTAATTTGGTGACTCATTTAGGGGACGTAGAATTTGGCGACCTTTTATTTTTGTTCGTAAATTACAAACTCCTTCGTCGTAAAACAACATACCAATACAAAAAAAGCCAATCTATAACAAAATACAAACGAGGTGAGTTGAAACAGACTGTTTCAATTCACCTCAGGTACAAAAATCCGCCCTTTTTACGGTTAAGCTGAAATAATTATATGACACATGTTAGTACCGAATAATATTCACGACAGTTTAATTCTTGAATTATTAAGCTGTCGAATAGCATTTAACATTGAGAAATAATCCCGAATAAATAGATAAATTTATGATGAAAACCTACTTTTGCAGTTTTTTTACCCCTCATTTTGATAGCGTCGTATGCGCGGAATGTAGAGCATAATTATATGACTAGGTACTTATAGGATGGCTGGGGGCAAAAAGGGGGCAAATTAATAAAATTTCCAGCTCATAGTTTTAGACTCCGAACTGTTTCAACTCACCTCGGTTTCAACTCCCCTCGGTCTCCCCTACTTCGTAGTTGTTTTGTAGATGGGCACTATCTACTCCTCGTAATTGTATCTCTCATATTTATATTCAAATATTGTCGGTAAATTGAAATCTTAATCTTAATTAGTACATCTAAGTACTTGTAAGAAAAAAAATATTGTTACAAGTTTATGTTCCTATGTATTATTTTTAAACGAGCTCAAAATTGCATCCGGGCGGCCGATATGGCGACTGTCATTGGCACAATTAGAATTTAACAAATTACTCGACAATCCGAATTTTGCCGATGTGTATTATCGACATTAGATATTTTTTTTTATGCGTTATTATTCAGGAAGGTTTCAATTGAGTCTATCGTACCCCTTGATCCAATTACTAATATAAATAATATAATCATCTCGTATGTTGACATCCATATTTACCTGCAACGAAACGTACAATCTATTTAATGTTAGAAATACGTATAAATTACTTGCATTATTATAACTGGAAAATTTTGCCATATTTCTAGGCTTTATCCATGGATCTCACAGCCATTACTTTGGAGAACACAGTCGTAGAATAAGACTCATGATATATGCTCTAGAAAGAGAACTTATTAGAGACTCTACGCAGAAAGTCAAGAGTATTCAATTTATTAAAACTTATTATGTAAGGTATCCTTCCTTCCACTCTGCAGAAAGACTTTTCTCTATACGAAGAAAGCTGTCGCGAATGATAAGACTTTACACATTGTCATATGACAATTTCCATTATAGCCTCCTACATGTAAGTATTAACTCCATAAATTAACGAAATATTAGCTAAATAAATGTTAACTGATACTACACTTAACATTTATTCAGCTAATATTATCACTACCTATACTTTTAGGCATAGGTTTTCTTTATCCAAATGAATGTATCCTATCTGATGGTAAGTGGTCATTGTTGATCATGGACAGCTATAAGAAACTTCAAACAGAACAAGGGTTCCACTATCTAAAGTCGATCACAGATGCGTTGATACCCCCAATTGAGGCCGCCTCGTGCAAAAGTAAGCTGGCTACCACATCCTTCCACCGAAATGCAAACCACTGAAAATTAATTATGTTTTTCCAGCACACGAAAAGTATGGCAGAAGTTCAGAAACTGAGCTCGGACATAGACCATTTGGTAGAAATGCTGGTAGAATGGGAAACAAATCCTTACAACACTGTGATAAATGTGGGAGGCATGGTGATTCCAGAGGAAGCTATTGCCGATGCCAAAATCAATTTTATGGGCGGCAAGTTTTCTGGCTTTCCCGACAGACCAGCACTGCCCGGAAGACCTGTTCTCCCTGGCAGGCCAAATTAGCAATCAGGATGAAACAAACACCATTTTTTTGCGTTTGGTTTCGTAGTCCTCAGGAGTAATAACGTATAGATCTCTGATTGACTTTAGATAGGACTCATGTTCTATTTGAAGTTGATTACAGGTGTCCATGGGCGGCAGTGACCACTTACAATCAGGTGGTCTACATGCTCGTTTGCTACTTCAAACAACATCATACACAGCACCGTCAATTCTAAGTTAAGAGTCTGAAATCACGGCAGTACTTTTTATTTCATTTTATCAAGTTTCATGACATTCGTTGATATTCATTTGTTTTTAACGTTGTAGAAGATAATACCATAAAAAATCTGGTTATGTAAATGTAGGATGAGACATTGGATTTTGGTTTAAGAATAAAGCAAAAAGCAGAATTAATGAAACAAAGAGTTAAATTTCGATCTTTTGGCAGAATAAAAAGCAACACAGCAAATATGAACAATTACTGCTATTAAATTAAATTGAAGCAGTTGACTATTATGTCGTTATAACAGCAAATGTTATCAAAAAAAGCGTTAAGTCCATGGCGGCCTAGTACAGTAAATATACATTGACGCTAGCAAAAATATACTTATGTGTAGGTACTCTGATGCAAGGATGTAGGTATCTACCAAGAAATGACTTCATTTATTCTGTTCTAGATCTTAAAAGTACGTACGTTGTAAACTTAACTGATCCTTATTGTTTACTTTTGGCCAAGATTGATGGTTACTTCAAATTTCACATATTATTTAAGTAGGTACTTACCGTTCGCAGAACTAGACGAAAAAAAAACAAAAAATAATGCATTTAGTCACCGTTAGCGTAATAATAGACTCGATCAATTAAGTTCTTGATTACAACGTGCAAGAATATCGTTTTATTTCAAATTGAATACAAACACACATAAACTGCGCAATAAAAAAGACTGCGTGTATTTACATACAGAGGAAAATGCTCCGAGAAAATTCTAACTTCGTCTAGGTAATAGTAATACTAAACTCTAAAGCAAAATTGAAGCTTGGTTTGAAAGTTTTAATCTCCTTTAAATATTTTAATATTTCATTTTTTTATATATTTTTAAGTTTTCAAAATTTTCATTGTTAATATTTTCGCGGTCCGTGCACCGATCGCTGTCATTCAGGTTTAATAGTTGCGTCTCGCAGAGACCTTTCATCCCATACCACTTTTGTCCAAATCCACCCAGTAATTTCCGAGATATTCACGATTTTCGTTTTCGATAAAAAAAATAAAAAAGTCTTTAATTTAAAATAACAGAGGACTGCAGCCTATATGATATGAAGTGGTAACTACTGAACTGAAGTTATACATATTTAGGTCTATACTTGCATTGATGACACAAGTACTCACCTATTGTTGTTCCGTAGAACTTTGATAGAAGGCCACCTTGTACCAGAATAGCGATACTACTCTTATCCTACTAGGCAGATCTTCCTCCTCCTAACACTTGTAAAATTTTATAATAATTTAGTTTCTTTACCGTTTGTTAAATCAATAAATTATAAAGTGATCTATCAAACTGCTTTAAAATACTAGCTAGCATTAAGCAAAAAATTCATGACGATTCCGATATTATGAAAATAAGATCAATAAATATGCAAATTATAAATACAACAAATTGGAGATCTTAAGAATAGGTTGTGCTGTTCTTGGTGTAACTAACCTAATATTATATAAATATATTTTTTAAATTCAACAAAATCAAAATTATGCGATGGACTTACAGCACTTACCACGACTTACTACCAACTTAGTCTTATTATTGTGTGCTGTCAAGAAACACCCACATACATCATGATCTGCCCTCAAGGATTGGGCTTTGTACAACTATTGACAACTTGTTGGGCAACTATTAACAATAATATACACCCATGGGTACAGTTAGGTTTATCTAATGATTATAATTTAATTGTGTAATTGTAACTACATTGTAAAAAATAATTATGTTGCGGCTCAAATACCAATCCCAGAACAAGAGTTTCGCGTCTCAGACGTGCAGTTTTCCTCATGTTTTTTTTTAAAGCATGTAATAATTAATATTTATCTACCTAATACGGATGAAACTGAAAAATCAGAAGTAGGATTCGAACCTTAAACCTTCCCGCTAAAATACCGACATACACTATAGTTTTAACTATGAAACCATTCAACTATCACAGATCGTAGGATACTTGAGCGTTAATTGTTAATTTATTTGTTTAAAGTGAGCTCGGTCCAAGCACATCAAGGTTGAATGAAACAAAAGCACTTTATACAACTTAATGCCATTTTCGCCTGCGTGCAGGCACACTCACTAAAAACGGAGCGCGAGGATACATTGGTTTACTTTTGGTTAAGAATTTGTTATTGTAAGCCATATGGGCGCAGGGCGGCGCGGGTTTTTTTGTTACGACGAATTTACAGCCATCATTAAACAATGGGACACATGCTTAGGTATCCGTGCATCTGTGACTACATAACATTACTGCTATATTAACGAATTCCAAGCATTATAACTATTAACGGCGACGTCTGCCTGCTTAGTAAAATTTAATATTTTTGTGTTACGTTAACAGTATCTTCAACTCTACTACGTATACGAAAGTCTAAGATGAATGAACGCATTTCTAAAAAAAATATGGTATAATAACATTATCTACCCGTTACTTCTAAAACTAATCTCGTTATTTTATCGACTTTAGATAGGTACGTACTTTTACATTAGATACGTACTTTTATAAGTTTAATTTAATTCTTGGAATAATTAGATACTTATAAGTGGATACTTAAGTTTAGAATCATTGACTACGCAAACTGACGAGATAATCTATTATTTTTTCGTAGATCCTCGTTCCGAGCTACGGTATTAAGCGAGTATTATTTTTCGTTAAATATACTTTTCGGGAGTAGAGTATAATCCTTACAGAGCTCTCGACAAGTTTGTCGGACGCTGGTGAATATCGCATTATCAATATTATATTCAGGGGAAGTCTTACAGCCCCGGGTTACCGCAACGCTCAAACTTCCACTTCGCCTCAAGGAATCCACTTAACGATGAATCGATATCTAATTATTCCAACAGCCACCGGGGGATTAAATCCAATACGATGTTATACTCTGTTTACCTCATAAACCCATGTTTCAAGTTGATTATTTTTTAAGATTTTTCTGTTGGTGAAGAAAAATTGTAAACGAAAATGCGTGTTGTATAAGAATTTAATGTCAACGAATTCAAAAATAAGTATACCTATTTATATAGATACCTACCAACTCGTTTTAAAAATAAGTATACCTATTTATATAGAT
The DNA here is from genome assembly GCA_949699795.1 of Spicauda simplicius. Classification (NCBI taxonomy): domain Eukaryota; kingdom Metazoa; phylum Arthropoda; class Insecta; order Lepidoptera; family Hesperiidae; genus Spicauda; species Spicauda simplicius. The sequence goes on from OX453056.1 coordinate 19,375,703, forward strand.
ACCTACCAACTCGTAAGTAGAAATCTTAACTATACAGCGATAAGCAATATTACAATTTTAAAACTTCAACGATATACCACTCCTAACTTTTAATCTAAGTCACTCCAAAATAACAAACCTGGAATCTCCCACTTTTATAAAATTATTCAACCACTACATAAAATTTGAAGGCTGCGTGGGTTGGATTCGAGTGACAAAGCGACAATGTTTAGTTATATAGAAAAAACATCTTTACTGCCACGGAATAGGAATCGACAGCTTCGAGCGAACGAGTCGACGTCGGACACTCCACAACGAACGTCACAGATCAAATCGACAATAAACGTCGAGTATTTACTTTACATTTACTCTTTAATTGTACGTCGGGTAGTGACGAGCGGAATGCTCATTCGAATTCCGATGATGACAATGCACGTTCGTCAGTAGGCAGTCTGTTATTTTATAACATTTTATATACCAAACTGGATCCGATGTCTGTTCACAGCGTTATGTTGAATTTCTTACAGTTGAAATGCTTAGTCATACTGCTGTCAATTGTACCGCTTCTGGAGCTGTAATGGTATCCGGCGAATTATGTAGAGACGTCGGATATTGATTTTTAAATATATTTCTTACAGATAACTATATAAGTTCGAAGATGGAGGAGATCTACGTGATACATATTTTTGTAAGGTTGATGTAAATAGCATGTAGTACCTACCTATGTATTGTGCCGCCCTGACTATCTGTAATCAACTTCAAAGTATAGAACAGGGGTTCTTCCCGAGATAATCACGGATACGTTGCTTCTTCTGAAGATTATGATAAACGCCCTTATGTGTAATTCAGACGACATCCACAAACGCAAGAAGTGTAGTAGAAATGCAACCACGCACCAATAGCCGGTACCACCCACGCCGAATCTAAATGGGGTATCCATCTTTTAAAACAAAAATATAAATGAAAACTAAATAATTTAAAACTTAATAGTAATTTCCCTTTAATTTTTTTTAAAGTAATGCAATATACCGTGTACTCCATGTACCTATGTATATATTATAGGTACCTACGTGATATGAAAGTCACATCCCATTAATACGGTAATAAATTCTAGCAGTGTCCACTAAAGGTTGGCTTAAGAAGCCAGGGAAGGGAAGTGGGCCCGTTCAATAATGTGGGCGCGACGACGCATGCGTTGCGGCCTGGGCGGCGACCTGAAACAAAGCCTTCGACTAGGGTTGAATCTACATAAAGATAAATATCGAACATATTTATCTTCAACCATATAAAATCTTATTTACAAGTATATTAGTGAGATTTATAAAATACATTTCAAATTAAATAACGACAAAAACATTTTTAAATGTAACGAGTACTCACGAATCGCACTATATACCTACTGTTTTTGAATTATTTTTCTGATATTTCGATGCATGGAACGTGGTTACGGCAAAAGTACGGTGACGGAATTACTATTGACAAATAAACAAACACTAGTGGTAGATAACCTACGTCTATTAGCCTTCGTCTTATACAAGGCTGCCGAGACAATGCAGGCCTTGTCAGTGTTGCATTTAAATGATGTGTTTTAGCTGACTGCGTTGTCGTAGTCATACCATACGCAGATCATAACTTTTCTTGTACTCTTTAAATGTCTTTTGATATGCAAGAACCCAAGCTGAAACTATATATTCTGGCACTTGAGACGTGATACTATATTAAACAGCGGTCTTATGATGCATTATCAACATAATGTAGAGTGTCATTAATACCACAGTGAAGTGTAAAACAGTGTTAAAAAAAGTAACCTTTCTTTCTCGCTGACGGGAAGAGAGAAGGAGGTAACCTTCAAAAGGTACCACAGTGCCTTAGAAGACACTAGGTTATGTGGAAATTTTAACGCTACAAAGCTCGCTCGGTGGCCTTCTTCGGTGTTACGTAGAGGCCTCCGAAACCTAAAACGGGACTCAATCGGAATCCTCTGAGCTGGAGCGGGCTCCGTCCAAGTGAGCGTTCAAGCTTATCGCATCACCTGGTCTTTACGACGATATGCGGCCGCCCATATATTATTGTCCTTCGCTAGCTGGACGGTTCGAACACCCACTTATACCGCCTTTAATCCTAGAAGCTCCCTTTTCATCACCTTTTACGCAGTAAGCACCTGGTTGGTATATTGATTGTCAAATGTACTTGGACTCATGACGACTTAATGTTACTACTTATAGTCGTAAAAGCGAAATGGATTTGGATGCATATTAATAATCCTTTTAACTTAAGTAATATTAAAACTTACAATCGTTATAATCTTTTTCTTATTACATTAGGCTACAAATTGAGCCCGCTTGGCAGCCCTGCCTGTGACCCTATAATAATCATCCTTATATACCTACTATCGGCATTCTGTTAATTTACTCCGCTATACCTCTCTATACATACACATAATTATAATCTGGTGTATTGACTGCACAGAATATTAATTACGGAGTACTGTTTATAATCCATAGCTTGCCTTGATTAGTTTGGATACATAACACTAATTATTCCAGCTTTATACGCAAAAACCAACTAAATTTTAGGTACACGTGTATCTATATCTATATTAGTTATATATTTTAGATATAGCTGTGGAAAAAGAAGTTAATTAACGAAGTTCGTTTAAAACTGCTTCAAGTCTATTGTTATAAACTTCCAAAATTGACTATATTGTTTATTCGAATGCAGTTATCAAATCCCAGGATCCGAAAGTCTTAGTCTTAAGTATCTAGATCCTAAGCCGGCTGCAAACAAAAAAGTTATGACGAAGTTTAGCTCACACAACCAATTAAAGCAAGTTATAAATATGATAGAAATATGTTGCACATACATAATCTACTTACCTATGTCCATGGGTGGCAGTGACCACTTACTATCAGGTGGACTGCAAGCTCGTTTGCTACTTCAATCTTATAAGAAAATCTTTCTATTTATATCAATTCCTTAACTCTTAAGTTATCTTTACTCTACCACCTTTATGATGATGATCTACAAATTTATTGCAAATGCCCAATCGAGGATTTGCCGAAAGCCATAGGCATTATAAACGCTGACTTCACTCGTGTTTTATATTGGTGCCAGTTGCGTGGATTGAAAGTAAATCCTAATAAAACTGAAGTTATTGTCATTGGCAGCTTTAGATTAGATACTAAATAAAGATGATTTAAGTACTCTATCTTTAATCTTTTTTAATGGTGTCCATGTGCCATTGCATGAAAAAGTAAAAAAACTTGGGCGTTTACATGGACAGCTGTCTTTCATGGACTTCGCAGGTGGTGTCGCACCAACGAGGTGAGCAGGAAAGTGTTATTTGCTTTGGGATCACTTCGGAGGCTTCGCAACTTTTTACCGATCACCACCAAAATGTCACTTGCAATATCCTTTCTACATCTTTAACTATGCAGATGTTTCATAACAAGATCTAACCGAGGAGCAACTTAATAAGCTTGAGCATATTCAAAATTTGTTTATTTAATTCATATTTGGAATTCGTAAATATAATCACGTCTCAGAGTGTCGTATGAAACTCAAATGGCTCCCAATTCATCTTCGTCAGAATACTCATATTCTTTCTGCTTTGTACCGCGTCTTGTTAACCCAAACAGTCCAAATTACATATGGTAGAGTTTCCAATATTTGCATCTCTCTCACGACACACGCTTGCTTCGTTCTAACGACAATCTTTCCCTTTTAACACCTTATTCTTCTTCTTTCTAGATGGTAAATCCTTCACTGCAGTGGCTATGCTCTTATGGAATTTCCTATCAATTACCACTCGTCGTGCACAATCACTAGATTCTTTTAAAAAGCAAGTAAAGGAATTTTACCTTACACTGTAATATGCAGCTAAATATATTTTTATTTATTTATTTTCCGTCTTTATTGTTCTTTTTTTCCATTTTTTGGGTTTCTCTTGTTATTTCTATACTTTCTACTATAAGTACTTTTTATGTCTTTATTAGATGCTGATAAAGTTAATGTTGGTATGTTAGCCAATCGTACACCCTTACCCTTTCTGGCAATTAAAATATGTTATTTCTAGGTACAAATATTAGGTTGTCTGGAAGAAATCGCTATCTTAGTGATAAGACTGTCTATTATACTTTATATGTTTATGTGGTTTTTATTTTTATTATAAGTATATATTGGTGTACAATAAAGATCTTTTGTATTGTATTGTATTGTACCATGCGAAAGCCAATTCAATATGGCAATAACTATGATCGTGTTGCTTAGCATCGCATAGAGTAGCGAACACAACTAACTTAGCTTCACGTGTTTCAGGTCGTTTACATATATTAGTTTACTCTTTACATAGTTTCATTTTACATACATGTATGAAGTTTGCCTTAGTCACAGATAAGAACCAAGCTAGAATAACTTTGCTCCTGATCTGCAACCGGCATTATCTGCTATGGTCGCTATAATTTTCTAGCGCGATGCAGGTACGTTGCTACGTTCCTACTTGAATCTTATTAAATTATTGATATAATAAATATGAAATACCTGAAATGAATCCGGGAATACCTCAGGAGGAAACTCGTTCCACATCTTTCACGTCCGCAGCAGGAAGGAGCGCGTAAACCGAACCGTGGAGGACGGCCATGGGCCCAGTTCATGTGGATGGAAGTTCATCCGTCGGCGAGTAGTGCGGGGAATGAAAGGTGATGTGCGCACCAAATCATACAATTCCTCGAAACACTCAACACCATTATAAAGCCAGTAGAACACGCAAAAGGAACCTATGTCCCTCCACAGTCTTATAAATAATTAAATATAAATAAATCACTTATAAATTATTTATCGATAATATTTATGTACTTTAATAATATCTAATAATAAGTTACGTATCCGTTTAAACAGATGTTGTGCACTCGTAACACCAAGGTAAATTAAATATTATTCTGAGATGTACAATAAAGGTCTTCTAAAGTTATTACATACCTATTCGAGAAAATTCTGGAAATTATTTATTGTCTTCTTTATGATAATTGAATAACCCGACTACGTAATAACAATTTTAAAAGATATTTGAATATTTAATGAAAAATCAGACGATTTTCCTATATCAATTGTAACAATTTATTATTATTATTAAAAACTATCTGTGGGGTCTGGTCGCGAATAAGTTTCAGTTCAAGTTCACTCAACAATAATATAATATTCGATTCATACAAAATGTTGTACCCTAATCTAGTAAGTACCTTGCAAACTCAGCCTTATGACGCCATAATAACGAATATTTTAGACTCCTAATTCCATAACGAGGTGGAGGATACTTGAACAAACATTTTTTATTTTCATAAGCACAACAATAGAACCTTTTATTGGCCGTTTTGTAGATCAGAAACTGTCACGAAACGTTTAGTCATCCCCCATCGGCTGTGTAAACATTCCAAATTAAAATCTCCACCAAGTCCATCGGAAATAGTCCTCTATAAGTGTCATGGAAACTGTACCTTTTAGTGGACCCCTATTTTTAAAAAGAAACAATTTATAAAGTTCTGGTGGCCGGCCTATCATGATGTTGAATAAATTTAATATTTTTTTTTCAGCGTTGTCTAACTAACTAATAAAAAACAAGCCCATTAATACCACTATTACCTATACAAAATGCACACAAAATATTAAAACGATAAATTTCTGTTTTCAGTACTTATTACCTATTTTTTTTTATCAAGATTTTTTTGCCTAAATCTTTAAAATTGTCGAATATTGCGCGTCTAAGCGAGAGGAAGTCACATCGGATAAGGAAGAAAAAATATCTTTCCCATCAGCTCAGCTAAAGTCATTTGAACAAATAATTTTTAATCCTTATTGTAAGGTGCGGCGCAATAACACTGACTCGTAAATTCGTAACCACCACAATGGGAATTAGAAGTAGTGCCCATTGTCGCAAATTGGGTAGTCCGTCGGCCGTAAAATCGCCGTGGAAGCAATGACAGCGGGCGTTAATAAAAACATGACGACATGTCAAAACTGACCAGATTTGGTAGGCGACAAGTGACGAGCATTGTTCGGGGCCCATTGAAATCGGTGTGGGCCTTCTCGACACCTACGTGGCGATGTGAAGATGACGGAGAATGCGGGATGACAGTGTTTGCACATCGGATTCTTCCAATGGAACATAATCGTTGAGTCTTAAAATTGAGCACGCCCGCCATTCATAAAATCGTCCAAATCCCAGCACAATGAGGACGTGGACATCCCTAATTGTTGTGTAATATTAAAGCTATAATGGAATTATCTATGCTAATTCATTTCTTATCCTTATGTACTCGACCTGTCGTATAGTTCATTAGGCTTATGATATTGATAGGTATATTTTTTTGATTTGGTATTTTGTGTTGTTATTTTTTAACTTCAAGTAGGTAGTTTAAAATATATGTATGTAAAATTTTTATTGATAAAATATTAAAATGCGTAGTTTAAACTATGTTAAATGTTGAAACTAGGTAGATAGGTATACTAGTTAGGTATAAACTAAAATATCCGGGTTTGATTCCCAGCTGTGCAACCAGTGCATGTGAGTGAATCTGGGTGTACTTATCTTTGTGTGTATTCATGGTCCGTTTAGACAAATAATAAAATACCTTATAGATAGCATAAGTTACCTTGCTAATTTGAAATACTGAACGACATTTGTCTGTAGAATATTCAACTCCCGATTGATAGAGAGTTCGTTTGTACCTACTGGCACCACCCCACGAAGGCACAAGTCTGTGCGTTTACCGCTAAAAAGCCCCATTTCTCATGGCGCTAAAGTTCCAAGGGACCTCTCTCAACATTGACAAAAGGGATTGCGTAGGGATCCTGGGCGTTGACATCTCGTGTGATGTGCAGTTTCGGAGTCATTTGGATGTTAAAGCCAAGTTGGCATACAAAAAGTTGGGCGTTCTAAGCAGGCCAACTCCTTCTGCTTTATAAGGCTCAAGTGAGACCCCACATGGAATACTGCTCGCATCTCTGGGCAGGGGCGCCCAAATACCAACTTAACCCACTTGACCCTGTGCAGAAACGTGCGATTCGAATCGTCAACGACCCAACGATCACCAATCGGTTAGAACCCTTAAGCCTGCAGAGGGACATAGGTTCCCTCTGCGTGTTCTACCGGCTTTAAAATGGCGAGTGTGCCGAGGAACTTTTTGACCTGGTGCCTTCGTCACCTTTTCTTCACCGCACCACTCGCCGAAGGATGAAGTTCCATCCACACCAACTGGACTCGTCGCGGTCCTCCACGGTTCGGTTTGCACGCTCGTTTTTGCCACGGACGTGCAAGTTGTGGAATGAGCTTCCTCCTGAGGTATTCCCGGAGCGCTATGACATGGGGTTCTTAAAGAATGGTGCGAAAAGAGCTCTCCTACAAAGCCGGCGATGCATTGGTGACTCCTCTGGTGTTGCGAATGTCCACAGGCGACGGTGACTTTTAAAACCTCTATATAAATACGTGAAGCAAAATCTTGTGGTACATTTTTAAGTAATATACCACGGACGGATTAGTATGAAATTTTGCATGGTTATAGTGGACGTAGAGAAGGAGTGCAGAATGCTAATATTTTTTAAATAATGCATATAACTTATATAACATCAACTAAAAACACACTATACACTGCCGTGCATTTGTCACAAACACAAAAATAATAAACGAAATAGAACATTCACTGTCTTACTATGAAAACACATAACGTCAGAAATGTCAGTGTCTTTGTCAAAATACCCGCTATTGCGTTTAAATGTGGATTAGCTAATTAAACCTCTTTTATATTTATTTTTTTATTTTATTTTTAAATTTAACCTATTTGTGACGAGCTCATGTAGGTACTTAGGCATGTATTTTATTCGACAGTTACCGTATCTCAAAAGTTCAAGTTTACCTAGTACCTAAATGATGGTAAAAGCTCGAATCAAATAATGACCCTATAACATTATATGCTGTTACCGTTAAGTATTTTTTAATCTTAGGTTTTACTGATAAATATTAGATGTTGCCATAACAGTTCGGGCTTTTACAATAACATATATATTTAATTAAATGTAAACATACGTTTGATAAAGTAACAATTGTAAGCCATAACGAATGAATTTTTTTTTTACTGGAATCGACGAATAGTCTTAAGAAGCTCTTAAGTACGTTTCAACAAGTTTGTATACATATATGTACTCATTAAATAAAACTACCGCTATGCAAATTTGTTGCGTTGACATTTTTTGTTGCTATTCTTGTGGTTTATCTAATAAAGCCTTTTCGAAGTAGCTGTAGGTAGCTTATTATCGTACTAAATAAATCTGGTAAAAATAAAATGTATCACTCACATCGATTAAACAAACAAGTCTCATGAATACCTATGCAAAGGCTTATATCCTAGTAGGATATTTAATAAAGTATAGTAGTATTGCAAAGTGCTCAATGTACTTATATGGGAACCTAGTTACGAGACACAGACGTTACACATTGCTACTGAAGAATTTCGCAGTGAAATATATTATGTTTGTATGTCTACCTACGTTTTATTCGAATATATTCTGTAGTGAATTAAGACATAGGCTAAGAGCAAATCGAGGCGCCGGCGCACGTGGCAATGTTGTTGCAGTGTCATCGGCTAATTACTGATTTATACCAAGCAACGGGATGCCACGGCCACGCTAGTGGTACAAGCTATAAGAAACAATAACCTCAAATACGTCTAAAAGTATTTGGTATATTAGAAATAGATTTTTATACACTATCGTCGTTTATTAATTTCTTTTAATAAATAGCTAATGACGAAACGTCAAATCAAATGCGTAAAGCATAATTATCAACTTATATTTCAATTATCATCATCAGTCATCTGTAAGCTTAACCGGCAACCCCCCCCCCCCCCTGAGGGAACGCAACAATTGCTTTACACTATAAATAAGTGTGGCGGTGAAACTTCCCGGTCGGACTACACAGGTTCTACCAGGTTTATCTGAGAACCTGGATGATCCTTGATACACCAGGTTGCAAAATAATTAATTATTATTACTATTTATATTATTTTAAATCCGTTCTTATGTTTATGCTTGAAAACAAAAATGCAACATTAACATTACAAAACTTTAACAATTATAATAATATCAGGACTGACGAATTATTTAATCCAAGTGCATGTAAAGCCTTCAGTCCGACAGTATGTAATAAATTAGGAACTTACATTTCAAGATTTGCATTTATATTATTATTCTAAAACTGCTTAAACAATTTTACAGTCCTTATCTATTTTGCCATAAATCGATCAAAAAACGTATACAGGCTTTAATTTAAAAATTAATTGCAGATGATTTTTTCAAAGTTGATATTACCTGTATAGTTCGGTGTTGGAAGGACGAATTTTCATGGACGAGACTGGCATCCATGGATTAGACTGGCATGCTACTTGGACGCTGACACTGGTTTGCCACAAGATTGTAAAAAGTGACTGAACGGTACGATAGTCGCCCTAACCTCATGACTCGGAACCTCGGAACTTGAACCTGGCCTGAGAGAGGAGACCGCGGCGTCACAGACGGTTGCGTTAGCTAAACAAACGGGACCAAGTTTAACCACGGCTTAAGTCCTACACTTCACATTCGAGTGACAAATTTTATTAATGCTCGCTTGTGAACATAGCTGTGCAATTATATAAAATCATAAGTGTAGGTATCTGACCGTTTCCGACGTTATGATACTTATAAAAATATAAGTGGTCCCTCGCTTCACTCGAAGTTGACTTTTTACTTTGCATTTGCAATTCACGCTCCGCACTTAAGTTTTTATAAGGCCGTTTTATAATCCCTATGCAATGCCTACTTGAGTAATTAGAGACCGACGAATAGACGGTTTCGGCGCTCTCAGGTGCCTACATTTTTTCCACTTAACTGTTTCATTTTGGTAATAGTTATATTACTCAACTATTTACACACCTTTGTAGCATTCGAAGACTTGCTTAAATCAAATAAGTAATAAAGTAGGCTATTGTTTTTACCTTACTATAAAATATAAACAGCAATTATGTATATACCGGTTGCGGTCCTTTCGAGATCCCGGAGTCCTCTTTATAACGCCGAGGAAGGCCACCGGGGGGGTTTTAGTGCGGTAAAAATCCCACATAACCCTGCGTCGCTCCCACGGAGTATCTTTTGAAGGTTCCCCCTCGACAACAAAAAAAAGGTATGTAGCATAAGTAAAACAATCCTTAATTTACGCACAAGTAGCTAGATAGGTAGCTAAGTATAGCTGGTAAATATGTATACCTAATATTTGAAAGTGTATCCGTTTATTCAACTCAGCCGTTAGTTTAAATCCTAGACCGTCAAGCTTAGTTGGCAGTGCTAAACTGATACTAAATAAATAAAATGTTGTATATTGAAAAAGATACAGGTAAATAAATAAACACGAGTCGAGACCTGAGAGTGGTTCGACACCACAGTGTTTGTTTTGTATTTTAACCGTATCTTGCAAGAAATAACATATCGCACAAACTATGTCATCATATCTATATAATCGTTTAGCGTTCTTTCCCTAATATTGACTGTATTGGAAACATTAAATAAAAAAAATAACAAAACTAGTAAAGGCGGGGAATTCCTCGTTGCTAGAATTACTGGTACGTAATGTTGGATTAACTTTTGCGCAGAGATAACTATTACCTCGGTATTTCTAACAACATAACTATGTAGTAACAATAAAACAAGAAAATCTTTATCTTTTAGATATATCTACATAGTAAATACACTTAAAAGTCGTTAATCAGAAAATAAATCAGCAGATAATTATTGTAACAACAAATATTATTTAAAGAGATTAGTAAGACAGAGGATTGTTTGAGGTAGAACATAATGTTAACACTGGATTATAGCCACGTGCTCACCACATTGTCGTCTCGACGTGTGATGGCTTTGTCCGACCATGGACTGAGAACACCCATTCAACTCTTGTTCCGCGAAAGGCACGGGCTAAGTATTGTAACAACATCATTGTCAAACTAAAGTCTTTAGGCAAGATAAACAAACAAAATGAGCCATCTGTTGAGATTAAGGACCACAAAAATGAAACAAGTTAAGATAGAATTTAATTTGAAGGGCAGAAAAATAATTAATTCTTAGTTCGAATGGGATATCGTAAATTCAAGCCCGTAATTTAATTTTGTTATCGAGTTATAAGATGTATTTTTCCAACAATATTTTTTGTTACTTATTTATTTTAAAATCAATGAATAACACTAGTTATAGAGTGTTAATAACGGCGATGCTATAATGACGATACTTGATATAGGTATGACATACATATGAAGTAAAACCTTTTTAAATCAAATTTAAGTTAGCTTCCAGTAATGGACACATAACCTACCTATATACATTTTAGTCATTCTGCACATATATTTACAAAAAGTAATTCATTTTTCTTTCCTGCCGATACCAATTACTTAATTGATAAATAAATAATTACATAAATATTGATGAAAAAGTAGTCATATCGTGACAAGTGGACTACCCCGCGGGCAGGCTTAAAATCCATAGAGAATGTACCTATGTATATATTAATAATAAAGTCATAGACATATGTATATATGTTTTATTGTAGTTGCTTACCCGTGAATTCATAACAAGTTTAAATAACCGCATACTTTCTAAGCTCTACTCTATTCTGATATTCCTCTTACATTTTCACAATGATTTTATCTAGTTTTTTAATAAAAAAATCCCATATTTTTGACTCTGACCGTTCTTTGAACTCTACATTTATAAAACAAATTATAATGCTAAGATTTTTTAATTATAAAAGTAACTGCATTCAGGGCCCTCTGAAAATACTTCAGTAAGAACTTCTAACACCAATTGTGTGCAAGCAAAATAATACAATTCCCTCACTTGAAGCGCCCTATCTAATTAAATGACCTTGTTTCTTCGTGGTAGAGGCGCGGTTGCAATGACGGGGTTTTGAAGTTAAGCCCTTCTTTTCATCGCTGCCTATATTAGGGACGATGTGTTTATCCAAGGGATATTTGTGTATGTGTATTTAATGTTAAAATAAGTCTACCGACCGAAATTAGGCGTAGAGGCTAAATCCAAATTGCAGCTGTTTACTTTTTGAACGTCGGCGCATCGATTCTATCCAGTAGCTGCGTTGCTGCACATTCCGGCTACTTTGATTTCATTAAATAACAATAATAACATTAGTGGATTATTTTTAAAATTGTCCAATACTCTTAGTATTTTTTTTAGATTTTTTTTGCGAATTATTTTTTGAATTTACATTTAGAAATTATAAAATCATGGTCTATTTGCTGCATTCTAGTACGAGAGCTCATCCACAACTATAGGTGCCTACTCTATTGTTTATGATCACTTGTTGTAGCTTATTTTTAATTTATCCAGGTTATGCAACAAACATAGATATATTAATATGTTCATTTTAAATGATTGAAAAAGTATAATTTCATAAAGTTGAAAAATTTAAGACCTTGCGTTAACAATAGACTACATGTTAAATTGTAATTAAATCACACGTTCGATAAACAGTCATGCGAAAATATTACTGCAATACGTAAAACGATTTTAATTATAGTTTATAAACATTTTTAATAAAATATGAGTGAGAATATTAACCTACTTTATGTAAGCATTCTTGCATTAAGAGTTGAATGGAGTATTAAAATTTCATTTATCCATTCATCAGCATTTTATGGTCCAGTGCTAGACACAGACCAGCCCTTAAGTGGGCTATTACCAATAGTGACCTGCAGTAGTTGTATTAGTTGTGCTTATTAAATATTACAACAGGAAATGCTGCTGCCCATCTACTGGACTTTGCACCACAGTCACCTCCTACAACATCCCCGGTAAGAGAGTGTTATTAACGACCTACACCACACGGCACACACACAACATTATCCATGTCACAGAACAAAGACTAAAAAACCAACAGGGCTTCCCAAACTACAATGAAAATGCACGATTAATAGGTACGCTAGTAGTCTATATATTAATACGTGAAGCAATAACCTGTGATTCGTTTTCACAAAAACACATAAATAATAAACGAAAAAACACATTCAATGTCTTACTAAGAAAACACATAACGTCAAAAATTTCAGATGTCTTTGTCAAAATACCCGCTATTGTTTTTAAATGCAGCTTAGCTAATTAAACCGCTTTCTGCTTTTAACGAGTGTGTTCGAATTAACTTGAAAATTATAACAATTTATTTGAATTTGAGAAATATTTATGCTACTTTGGACATTACGAAGTTTAGTTTTTTAATTTAAATTACGGTCGAATTTCATCTGTTGCGACGGGTGATTTTTTTATTAAAAATCGAAAAACGAGACTAAAATCGTCAAGTGCAAGAGGAGCAAAACGCGAGTGTGATGTGCAATGGAGCGCGGGCGTGCGCGCTGCCCCATTACTCGCCAGCTTTGAACTCGCTGCGGACGAACTACAATGCGCAAACTGCACACACTTCCTGGATTTAATGTGTGATCGTATGGATGGTGAAAATGACATTGTATTTTAAGTAACAATGCGCTTGATGGCTTTATAGCTACTACTGCATCTCCCAGCATCTGCGATAGAATATTTTACAATAAAAATTACGTACGTCCTATAAATTTCGAAGTATATAGATAGAAGTTATCGGCTTTATTTACTTAACTAGAGGTACATAATAGAAGTAGCGAGATTTGACATGGAAGTTATCACTGCTTCTTCTTGCGTGTAGGTGGAAGGGGGTGGACGCTACTTGACATAGCTACAAGTCATCTACCTCACCTGCAATAAATCTAATTCATTTTATTACACTCTGATGATTTTAATGCGACTACCTGCATTTTGGTAATTGTTGTTATAGCTATCATGGTTCACGACAAACTGGTCGCAGACAGACAAACGCACAGACGGACAAACTGCCCATCAAACGTACGGACAGACGGAAAGGTGACTCTGAGTAATAGGGCTTCGTATTTCCTCTTTAGGTACTGAACCCTAAACATGTACCTACAGTACTACCCTACTTACAGAGCGAGTAACCAGCGTTTACATGTTACGTCCTAAAACATTTAAGACGTACGAATACATTGAAAATAGCTATCTTGAATTTAATTATACTAACCACAAATAGTTTTGCAAAAAATATTGAAATATGATTTCTAGGAAAATGCAACAATGAGTATTAATATCAATATTCCACGTATCATTAATTGCGTCAGTCGTCGAATGATTCGCAGTATTCGCCTTTGAGAGCGCAAACCGTCATATTGTGTCAGGTGTCGTCAAATCTTTAAACGTTCTGCGCATTGGTTGCGATAACCTTTTGATCAAAACAAAGAGAGGACAGATTGATGACAGGAGTCAGAGAAAATCATCCCGCGTTTCCGTCTCACGTATTTATGTGATAAATTTGGCAGCCATCGATGCCATACGGACTTCCGTTGGAATTTGAATGCGCAAAGCTTCCTTTCTTTATGTATGTATGTGGTGATAATTATGCGCACACTTTTCTTTATATTATTGGAGTTATAACGTCATTGTGCTCTACATGCCGTAACTACCAAGAGGACTACATTCTTGATATGTTTGGCTAACTGATGCTAAAAGCGCATGAAATTAATCAATTAGAGTCAAAGTTCTTTCGGGATAAGACTACGAGATATAGAGTCTGACTATAGAGGCCTGCCACCGAGGATTTGAAATGCTTTATATCTCCCACATCACATCAACGTTTTTAAGACATCACAGAATAAAGTAATTTGCGTATATCCCACATTAACTAATCGTAGAGGAAATCGTTGCGGTCAATTTATAAACCATCATATTTTACACAGAATAAAAATTGGACCCCTAAGAACAAAAAATGAATAAAATATTACAGATAGATGTAAATGCTTTTATGACTCTATTTTAACGCGTTTTAATTACTTTAACTGCAAAGGACATGGCCAACATTTGTATGGCGCTCTGCTTAGCTTCTCAAATTCATGTAAACGAAATTTTTGTTTTTTTTTGTTTTAGAGTATTACAAAAAGAATAATTTAACAATTTCAAAGCCCATGAACAAGAAGTTTTTTATAGGTTTCTGGATTATAGCTCATCTGCAACATGGTTCCATTAAGTTTTAGCTAATGAATAAAAATAAGAAAAGTGGAAAATATTATTATTATTTATTAATAATAAGGTAAAGTAACAACCATTACAATTAAAACAAATAATTTCCATTTTGTAACATAATTGTGTGTAAATGTTTATTTACTTATTTGTTTTATGATGGAAACTAAATGATTATTGAAAATGGCGAGAAAAGGCTTAATAAACCGGTCGCAAATAAATCATTTTTATAGACTTAGAATGTTTCTACCTAGTTATACATAAAGTTAAATATACGGTAATTTATATGTTTACTTTAGATTAATTATCATAAGAGTCTTTTCCGTGTACACTTCATTGGAAAACTGCCTAGTTTTCGAAACTGGCCATGTCCTTTTTAAGAACAATACAGGATCATTAATGTGTAATCCAAGCGGACTTTCTTGTGTACTGAAATTTTCAGTACATATTAGTTGTAGACAAAAAAATAAAAGATTATCGTCTATCTCAGTACAGTTGTAGGTATGTTAGTAAATCAAATAAATACTGACCAAAACACACAAACTACATTTACAAATAAATTGCTGCCTATTTTGGCCTTAACAAGTCCACCATCCTTACTCCACACTTTGGTTCGCACGCCTTGAATAAACCAGTTGCACATATAAAAAACTTTCAATTCAGTAAGAAAACAGTGTTCGTCCGTCCGTTATTTTGCTAGCGGCTAAATTGAAACCATAGAGCAAATATAAAATAGAATGACTATATTTTTATTATTACAATTCTCGCTAAATAAATCTTTACATTGCAGGACTACATTGAAACATTTTATAAAGATCGTTGTGGAATATAATATTTATTACCAATCTATATTATTATTACGTATTCCAACGTTTAAATTTTGACGGTGAAATCGGCGTTAAGTCTAATGGAATCTAATACGATTACCTAAAATATAGTTAATCCTTTTTTCTTTCAAATAGTTTATCTGTAAATTTGATATTGATATAAAATTACTACTTATTGCCGATACACCACAACAACCTAATCGGAAATTGTAAAATAACGCTTTTGTATCGCACTAGTGTGATATTTAAAAAAAGTTATAAATGTTTTCTACACTCATAGCCTCACACTAGGATTTTCTCCTGTGTCTTGCCATGGATACACACAAAGACGAATACACAAACACCCAGATCTAGACCAAGAATCTAAACTCATCGTTCAGGTACCTTAGGTAGACTGGTATGGTAATCGCTCCGTCATACGGGTCGTCATTGGTATTTTATTTTAAATATTAATATTAAAACACATATAGGTACTTATTATTTCTACTTTCATTCTAATTAACTATGTAAGATATATGAGTAGCCAAAACTGAGGAACATGTCGCCTATCTATGTCATTTCTATTTCACATTTACTCTGTATTACAACAATTCTCGGCAAGTTGATAGCACTCAATCGAACGTCATTACAAAGGGCTGTAAAATATGGTGATCCGCAGACAGTTTCGAATTAAAAGCGTATCGAGGATAAAATTAGAAGGGGTTGGCACGGCGGGCTGCGGCGGGCGAGATAACGGCGCCGGCGACGCGTTAACGCTTATCCTGTATTGCATGTGATGAACCAATGGCACTCAACTTTTCTTTACATGTATTTTTCGTAGCCTTAAAATTGCTACGTGGAAATACACGGGATTATAAGACTGTGTTGGGTGACGAGGTAGGTAAGGCGGAAATATTTGTGTTGTAAACTAGTCAAATTGAACCACAAAGATATTTATCACATTTAAAATTTGCATTAGGTATGTAAGCAATATTTGCAGTGCCCACTTCTAAATATAATGTTGTTTTAATTTATTTAATAAATGTGTTTTTATTTGTTTTTGTATCTAATATATTTTATCACAATTTATATCTATTACAAACCGAAGCTTTAAATTCGCCTTCGGCGATCTTCGCCCAATAAAGCCATTTTGGGCGAAATCTTCGGCTTTGACTAATATGGGCCGAAGTTTTGACCGAAGTCGAAAAATTTATCATGCGCCAAAATTGAACAAACTGGAACGAATATACGACACGGTGATGGAAACGGTAAAGAGAAATGGTAAGCGCTCACTCCGTACTAAGCTGGCCTCGCTACTTATTTTTGAAATTCACGTTATTTGGAAACGTTATCTTGTTTGACAAGATACAAATTTATTCTGATCAGCTCTAGAAGTTGTTCATATACATTCAACATTTACATAGGTACATCATCTTTTTTATAAAAGTTTTTTAATTATTATAATATTCACTTTTAGCCCATAAGAAACTGTTTTCTATTATTTCTAAACCTTTGGCTTCGACTTCGACCGAGAGTTATAATTACTGCCAAATAATCGACATTCGGTCGAATACTACATTTTTATTTTTATTTTAATTTCAATGTGAACTAGTTGAGCAGCACTGTCCTGCGTAAATGACAATGGAGTACAAACCTGCATAATCCCCGCATTTTGAACCGCGGCAACCCGCCACTGTCTGTTCTGTACCAACGAATTTAATAAGCCTCTACGTTCAAAAAGAAAATATATTAGCAACATTGCTAAAATGGCTAGCGTGTTTCTAATATAAAATTAAAAATAACGTTAAGTTTTACCTAACAGGCTAAAATGAAGCTAAATCACATAAGCTTCTTATTTTTTCCACTATAAAGAACGACTACGGAGGATCCGTACTCGTCCTGGTGTAAGAGGGATTTAGAATACAGTCCACCACGCTGACAACATGAGGATTACACTCTACTCTACCTTCAAATTTTGCTTTAAGGGCTTTCAGGTGTGTAGGTTTTGTCACAATGTCTTCGCTTTCCATCAAGGCATATGCCATTTCCATTATAGAATATGAAAGTGCCTGAAATTCTAACCATCGGGTCGTCAATTGAGACACCGACTTTTAACCACTAGGACATCAATGCTAGTCAATGTGCGAGCAGTAACACTAGTTTTTAAAATTTAACTTAGCCATCCAAACGTTGAAGTTATAAAATTTTGACGAAGGTTATTGTTTACATTACAAATGACATGAATAGTGGCCGAAGGAATTCATTAAGAAATACGGCTGAGAAAAAGCTCCACAGCGTGTGTGATTTTCTTGTAACTAAATACAATCTAGAACCGTATACTAATAGTACTACGGTATATTTTTGGTTGTACGAAAAGGTTCACTAATACGATATCTGCGACAAAAAATCCGGTCCGGACGGACGGGATGAATGGTGTCAAAATGACATGTCAGTTTTAATTTTTTGCAATTTTTTCAAATATGCATCGTCTGGCGTAAGTCGACTGGGTCTCTGGCGATAAATGTTTTATCCCGGATTTGGGTTTTTTTAGAACATTTCTTAATCATCTCTCGCTAATTGGCGATTAAACAGCCAATGGAACCGTATAATTGTTCGCATATTGCTCATGTAGCATCTTATTAGTAACAGTATTCTGATTTCTAACATAATGAAAAGATGGTACACATAATTAGAAGTGCGTTTACGTGAAAAAAGGTACTTTGTGCTGTACACTAATTACTGTCCATACAAACTCTATATGTTCTATTCTAAAAATATACATGAATGCCTTTATATTTGTACCAAAAATGAACTTTTTTTGTACTGACAATATAGATGTAAATATTTAATACGAACGGTGAAAGAATAACGCGAAAAAGGAAGATATCACCGATCCTTTGAAGCAATTCTTTAGACTTGGTGAAGGGGTATTAATGTTGGCTAACTTAAATAAAGGTGATCACTTTAGTACTCGAGATAGAAAGCGCATCTGTTAATGTCTGCATAGAACCTTCGTTCTAAATGTAGTAAATTACAGATGACTATGGGCAGCAGTGACCATTTGCCATCAGCTGGATTGCATGCTAGTTTGTTACTTCAATCTTATGAAATAAATAATATGACATTATAAATAGAAATTTTCACTATCTCAGGTTTTTACTAAACAAAAATTCTTAACAAATGCGTAGGTATCTTTAACACGAACTAAATCGACCGGATAATTTTCTACAAATAATAACAAGGAGTAAAAATCCAACTCCGTGTGGGATCGTACCCACCTAAAAACCGAGACCACCTATAAAATAGCTGAAATAGTTTCTTTATTGTGATTAAATTGCATTAAATGTGATGTCTATCATTGTTGGATTTGTTACACGGAGTAAAAAAGTTTCGGCAATACCGAAATTGTACCGAGTGTATTTTTTAGATAAGAGCCGTGTGTTTTATAATGCACGATAAAGTAAGTAGTGAAGCGTCTGACAGTATTTGTGCGTAGATAATTGCGGTATTGTTAGTTTTTGCGGATTATATTGGGGTGTGCACTGTGTAGAACGGCCGCGGGCACAGTGGCGCGCGAGGTGGATTACTCGCCGCATTACCCCCGGCTACGGATTCTATTCCCGATGCCCGCATCGAACGACCTAACAATTGTTGCGCATTTTGATCGCGGCTTATCTTTATAAACTTTAAGAAACTATGTCGCTACCTGCACTATTGTTATATTTGTAAAAGAGATAAACAACTATTACCTCCGCTACTATTTGAGGTGTAACAAAATTGAAATTGCACATTAATATCACAATAATTGGAATGTACATAAAGTAACATGATTTTTATTCCACTATATCAGAACTAATCAGAAGGAGGGTAGGTACCTACTACACAAATTACATATCTCATACCGTGCAGCAGCTTCTAATCTTAAATTACTACTTTAATAAAATGCATAGTAAAATTGTGTCCATCTTTTTAGCTAATCACTTTTAAATAGTTTGTTTTTTGTTATTTAAATAATTTATTTAATTTCTTAATTAACCCTTATCAATTGAACCTTACATTTTTTATTACATATAGATATTATTCGTTTTTTATCCATATTAACTGATTACATTTGCCAAAATGTATTTAGACATAGCAATTCAAATTTAAAAATAAGTTTGATGTGATTGATCGTTCAATGACCACCTGACCACAGCAGTAATGAAACTATTGTCAAGCAAAATGAAATATGGTTATAAAATGACCTAGGAATTAAATTACGCAGCCCTAAAGATGATCCCGAATATACCGATAACATCTATATTAAAAGTAGAGTAATATATTTTCCCGTGTTTAATGTTTCAACGCCGGCAACGGCCCATTTCCATAGTCTAACTTCATCGTCGTCGATACACACTGGCAATAATTTCTTAAATTTTATTCCTTACTTTCTTTTTACATAAGAACTGCCTAAGTAATGTTATTCTGAGAAAAAAAATGTCTAATTATTTCTATATAAGCGCTTAACCTTAATGAGATTTTGATGGTCAATAATAATCTCAACTTATACGATTTAGTCATTATCACATATTATAAAATATTTTGAAAATAAAAGTTTAATGAATACGAGAGCTTCAGGATACCGCTTTCTAAAAAATAGGAAAAATTTTAAAGATAACACTATTGTTCACCGTACATGGTCAACTATCGTTTGTAACGCATTAAACAGAGTTTATTATTGGTAACCAGCCACAAGTAATGATCTACAATATAACTCTCTGCACAACATCAATATTTTACGAGCTTCGCCTCACCAGCGGATTATAATGCGCGGCCAACGCGGTTTCCAATAAGTATCCATAGCTAGTACATACTCGTACAAGGCAGGCCAACCCAGGCAGGCACGATTGTGTGCGTATTAGAAATTAATTATCACTGCTTTTCGGTGAAGGAAAACATCGTGAGGAAATATACACCCCCGAGAGTTCTTTAAAAAATAGTTCTCGGAGGTGTGTGAAGTCCACCAATTCGCACTTGGCCAGCGCGGTGGACTATGGCCTTAACTCTGTCATACTGAGAGAAGACCCGTTCCCAGCAGTGGGACACTCATGGGTTGACGAGGAGGTACCTACTAGTAGTGATGTAACGAATGTCACTCTTTTACATTCGCGAATGCGAATGTTGGTATTTCTCAGTTCTTGATATAGGGAGCCGGAGGAAATAAAATTGGCGACTTTTGTTTTTAGGTTAACAAAGTGAAGTTCGATTTCAATTTGGATAGGTTGGACGACTTTTTTCGTGACTTATATTATCAAAACATTCGCACCAATTCCATCGAATGCGCATGCGCATATATTAATAAATTAAATTAATTATTAATTTTATTTCCTCCCACTTGTTATACCACAAGCTAAAAAATACCAACAATTGCATTCGCGAATGTTGATTTGAATTATCTGTCAGAACAATATGAATGAAATTTGATAAGCTAATATTTATCTTATTTTAACTAGCTATATGAAACCTTAGGAAACCGTTCGTCATCTGTCATCAAAAATCAGTTCAATCAAGGAATTTTAAATGAAACGCTCTTACTCTACACTTTACTACTTTGGCAAAAGTGACAAAAGATAGTTCTTGCGCTTCTATGGAAAGTTATATAAATATTAATAGGTATATGTTATATCAATGTGTGTCGTGCCGTGTGCCGTGGACCCACACACAAAGACGAATACATAAACACCTAGACCCAGAACAAAAATCTAAACTCATTCAGATACCTGTCTGGCCGGGAAACGAACCCGGGACCCACTGCGTGTCAGGCCGGTATGGTAACCGCACCGCCACGCGGGTCGTCGTGGTTCAGTAATTAATATATATAAATAAAACTCTGCCAGTACTATTATTTACATTTTAAAAAATACAAAAACGGAAACAAGCTAAGTACCTACGTACAACAAGAGCTTGAGGTTCACAGAACGATAAAGGTATAAAGGTGGGTATCTTCACTCTAGTAAACGACATAATTTGGTGCACACGTTACGACTTCCAGATTGCGTAAAAACACGTCTATAACACACTAAACAAACAGAAGCGCGTGTGCAACCGTCTATAAAGCCGAAGTTACTCGTATCTACATTTAATTACATTCCGGTATTTTTGTAGGTACGGAGCGGACCGCCGGCGACGCGCGGTGGTGGCCCACCACTGTTAAATCACATTTTTATTTTCAGAGATAAATGTTACTCTCACTCTCTATTAAAATTCTGTACTGAATGCACTTGACTTAACTTGTTAACGTGTCATTTCTATCACAAGTGATATGACATTTATCGTCATAATGTTCTTAGAATTTTAAGTAAATAACAGATAGAACGATTGTAGCTCACCCAAAGAAGTGTAACCAGATCTACTTCTAGCGTTTAATTCGGTGCCAGCAGGTGATTGACGGTTCACTTTGGTAGGTATCTGGCGTCCATCTTAACTCACAAGAGTGCAACGAATCTGTGATTGACTTCCGATTGAAACCCTGTTCTGTATGAAGCTGATCACAAATGTCCTTGGGCGGCACTGGTTGATTGCATCTGCTTCTTCAATTAAAAAAAATACACTATTAAGACCTTCAAATAAAGAAAATGGTCCAATGTTATTAAAATCTATGGTGAAGTGGTAACTAAAAAAAATAATGTCATTCTATCTATAGATTTTTTTTTAATTCCCAGACAATTTTCGTCACATTTACATATCGTCTCCATACTCAATGAAACTTGAAGCTAAGTAAAGCACAGTAGGTATAACGTGTAAAAATATAATAAGTAGGTACTCAAATTTTATCGTGACAAACATACAGACTATTAGTAAACACATGGACGAGATAGGCAATGGATCTCATTCATTTTTAATACAAAAAACGCATAAAAACACATTACAAGGTGTATTTTACTTATATATGTCGGGGAAGGGATGATTACAACTTTGAAGTTATTTAAGATGGCTAGGCTTACATTAAGTTTCATAATTTACAGATTAATTTAAATGATTAAAGATTAGACTAAGTAACCATTGTTTTATATTGAGTTTGAGTTATATTGTCATGCTATATGATTTACAATAAGAGCAGAAGACTTTTAAGAAGTCTCTAGTGGAGTCGAGGTATGTGGGAGGATCATAATTTCGTTGTGCGGTCACTGCCTTGAACCCGCTGCTCAAATAGCTTAATTGTATTAGATTATAACATACGAGTATTTCAAATCATTATTTTGTCGAACTATGAATATAAAGTGTTAAGAACAATTAATGCGATATTTGTGCCCACATTTACCTACCCTTCAATGACGCCCACAAAACCCACTGATTAAATATCCGACATATACATATGTACACTTTAAATATACAAAAAATTAAATGTCTCATTTTATGTTATGTGAAGTCACAATAACTAGGTATATGTACCTATATAAATGTAGGTAGGTAGTTCCATAAAGCAATTAAACAGGCGCTAAAAGATATTTAAACATCAACGCCCTCTTATAAGAATTTATGTTTGTTTAAATGTAGTTATGAATTTTATGCGATGTTATTCTCAATCAAATCATAACATTGTCGGTCAGTTAATCTCGTGTAAACCGACATTAAATTGTGACCGACTGACTTAAATCCCATCTAATCTCCAAGTCATAACATAGAGAAAACATTTCAAATCATGCATTTCGTCTTTTTTCATACCAAATACCGAGGCATGTTTAAATTAATAATCATTATTTTGAAATAACTGCACTATGAGGTGAATGATGAAACTCGTCCACGTAAGGAAAATGCTTTGTTCCCCATCTATGTAACTTTCTCTCTGTCTTTTTATATCAGGTGCGACCATATTTGTACAACATTTATGGCGTGAATTTTTTTTTTTGTTTTTATTAAAAATACGTACGTTATGTTACCTAACCTGGTTATCCGTATTTTGCATGCCTCAACTTTTATGCTGACAAGGTGTCCCTAACCGCAGGTAACTATCTAAACCTAAACTATCTCTAAGTATATATATAAAACCGATGTCTGATATAATGAAATTAATAATCAACTGCAAGTTAAAAATGGTAGGTTTTTTTATGAGGTCGATAGGATGATTTTAAAAATGTTGGTGGTACCTATGGCTGAAGAATCACCGTCTGTATTTTTTTAAATACGATGCCTATGATTACATACATACACACACACACATATATATATATGTTCGAAAAATATCATCCTCATGACGCAGTCGGATAATAAACCAATCACAACAGCATATTTATTACAGATTGCACAATTTCTATCAAATTACAAGTATATCACTAAGTATAGAATGATATCATAAAGCTTCTTGATATTTCATAAAATATCGCAGGAAATGGTGCGACAAAAACGTATACCATTTACAATTCCTCATCGATCGTTAAGTATAATTTTGCCGTGGCTTGACAGCAGGGGAAGAGCACATAGATTCATATATAGGGGTGAACGGGCAAACATTTAGCTACAAACCATTTCCAACGAACGCCCAGGGCGGCGGTGCGGCCCAAAAGAGGGTTGGCGGGAATAGGCAAATATTTGCCTGAAGGGCTGGGAAGGAACCGACTAATTGTTCTTTAAATACCGCAGGCCCACCTTTCAGCAAACATGTTCAAAATCAATTTATAGAGGTCAACTCCCTGTTTTTGCTCGTTTTTTCTCTCTGCAAGGAGATCCTGGCGTAGTTACCTACGGCGTATTAGTCCGTCATGACAGAATACAGGTTACCGAATAAACATCTTTCGAACTTGGACAAATATTTTTGTTCGTTAGTATTCTATACCGAAGATAGAAAAAAACGAGGTTTCGGTTCGGTCAGGCGCGCTGTTAAAGGAACACAATTCTCAAATGCCGTAGCATTTTATAAATAATTATAAGTAAATATTTAAAAACAAAATAGTAAACTATCTTATATTTCAAACTAAAATCAGTAAAAGTTCACCAGTTATTAATTCCTCCAAAACTTGATAAGCATGGTAAACTACTAAATAACATAGTTGTTGAATTGTCTAATTTATTCATAAGGTTCATGTCACAAAAATCTGCATTGATAGAGACAATCTAATTCCTGTTCATTATAATATTAATTCTTGCGGTAATTGTTAATGAATTAAAATCAAAATATGAGGTACGGTTACGATACAGTTAGGTATAAGTACTGTTTTTTCTTGTCAAAAATGCTACCTAAATTATCTATCAAGTTATTTTATAGGGTGTTAAATATAAAGATTCGAATGGACATACCTGCTCTCAGATGGGTTAAGCAAGTATAGTGGCATAAGTAAAGAATCGTACACACACTATAATTTATAAACCTTCGTAATTATTATCTATCTTTTTGCAATACGTCGTCGTAAATAAATCGGTTTTAGTATCATATCAGTATTTAGTATCAAACCAATTCGACATTTAATACAAATCACGATATAAAATCATTCCAATACGCGTATTTTTAAACTAAAATGAAAAATGGAATGTGAGACCATTAGGTATGAACAGATCGACGTGTGTTTCACTGTCAGCGTTACTATTTCTGTCGCGTCTATTTGTCAAGCTTGTCTAATTTGTGCTCATGTTGAAGTAAAGATTTATTGTTACAATTTGGGTGTTCGTTGTTGGGTCACATTGCACAATCGTTGACGTTTTGTCGTACTAGGTACTACATTGATTTGTGTTTTACTACTCACTAACAAACACTACTGTAATAGAATGACCCGTTTCTGATTACTTAAAATTAAAAACAATTCTTTAAAAAAATGAATAATAGGTACAGCTGCATGAAGTAGGTCAACCATTTTTGCTGTTCACCTAAAAATGAAAATAAATCAGCCCAATTTCAGACGTGTAAAATTATACTAGTCTAGATTCCGACTTAAATAATTTCCATCTCTCTAAAATGTGATTAATAATACCGTGCAATGCTTCAGCGAGGCGTATTCTACGACAGAGGAAAGAAATTAAAATAACAACGCGGCACTCGGGTCCATATGGGCCATGTCTTGGTCTACCCTTTCTGGGGCCACTATTTTTGTAATGACAGTTCGCAGGCGGACGAGAAGTCCGTGACGGGCTTCAGGGAAACACCTAATTGTACTGCTCGCTTCAGTTCGATGAATGAATCGGTATTAAAATTCGTTTGCGTAACAAATGTTTCGATTCACAATCATGCTCTATGTTAACCGAGTAATATTTATTGGTTTATTCCGTGTATTAATAAAATTTAACTCTATTACATGTAATCTATAAATAGAAACCCGTGAATTTCGACGCTTTTACGTCACTTGTAAAGTTTTAAGATTGCAAAAACTTGTAATTATTATTAAGTTCTATGGCGTGACGTTCTTGGTGCATATCACATGTGTGGCGGTTACAAGATAAAATCATCGACCGCGTCCAAAGATCTCACGGTTACGTAAACGATACTAAGTCAAGGATTAATAGTAAAGTTTATTTTAAAGCGGGTGTATTTATTTACTTAACAAGTGCTTTGTAATGTAAACGTAAACTAAAACACGGGCGCGGCGATAACCGGCGCAAGAGGCGAGCCTGGTGGCATGACGTGTATGTCATTACTTTAACGGTGGTCTCGGTAGGCGTTCGTCATTTTTACTAAATTTAGGGTTGAATAAATTTCATGTTTATTGTTTCTTACTTTTAATTGTCTCGTCTGTAATGCTTCAACTCGATGTCTGTTACTTTTGCAGTTGCATGTAGTCATCTAAAATATATTTTTTCTTTAAATGTGCCTGAAATAATTTAAGGAATTATGTTTCAAGAGATATAAATTTACTTTATTAGGTATACGGCGGATAATGATTTATTTTTCTTAACTCCGAAATTTCTGTTATATGACAACAGTTTCTTGGGTTATTGTAGATACACTTTCAAAGTAAATATTTAATTAATGATATTGAGTGGTTTGTGCCTTCGTTTATAATTGTACACAAAAACAACAATATACATTATTAATAATCGTTTATCGCTTTCTTATTACATAAAATCAGTGAAGTTTGAATATTTCTCGTAATAATACTTCATTTGAATTTCTGATTTAAAAGGGCCGTGCCGTGTAACATACGGTGGCCGGTTCCGTGCCAAATTAGACTCGATAAAGTAAATATTTATCTAAGTTTCAATATAAACGTTGGAGGTGAGATAACCGTCAAATCAAATAGCTTTTTCGTTCAGAGTGCGGGTGGTAGTGTGGTGTTTCTCGGGTTACTAATTTAAAGTACGTTTTAATAGATTAGCATACAAAATTAAACTTTTGAACCATTACATAATTTTAGCCTCTCTTGGGATTAGCTTTAAAAAAAATCTTTAGTAGTAAATGTACTAAAGGTTTTTTTTAAGTAGAATCAAAACAAAAAATACATCGGTGGGTACCAAAAGAATTTGTTTAATATTTCATCTTCGTCACTTTTACTTTATATTCCTTAACTCTAAATAAAAAAATGATTCGCGAGTAAAAATTTATAATAGTGATTAGAAATATTAATACAATTTGTTGCCTTGTTTGTTTGTTCTGAACTTTGGATTACAGTATTCTGCGCAGTACCTACAGAACGCGCTGTAATGTTAAAACTTTTTTTTTCAAACCATACCAACGTAAAATTATAATGTTATAAACCGTAGCATCTTTGCAGTTAATCTCAGTGATCTTCGTTCCTGGCCGCTCGTTGAATACAAATGTACCTATACCTACCAACTTGTCTAATTTTTTTGCAGTAGACTTATAAATCTTAAAAATAGATAGTATCAAATATAATATACAACGGATTGATCGTTGTGATAGAGTGCGATGAAGGGCAAGATGCCAAATAATGATTTAGTTTTCAAATAGAGTATAAACGGACCTAGTTTTTCTATAACTTGCCTAACATGAACAAAATGTAATGTATATTATTTAACAATTGAAACCATAACGTAGAGAATATCCACCCACAGATAATTATGGCAAAAAACCATAACATAGAAAATAACCACCCGCAGATAATTATGGCAAATAAATTCAAAATTATTTAAGGTTAGGTTTAATCTTATTGGTTAACTATATACCTACTCGTAGATTTGTAAAATTTTATGATTTAGCTCAATCATTCCAGTAATAGGATTACGGCATAAGTAAATAAATAAATTTTGTTCAATATTTTAAAAATAAGCCCTATAAGATAAAAAAAAATACTACCTATAAAGGATTAATACAATAGTTTAATACTATGATAATGGACCAATCATTTATATTATAAATACTAAATTTCGTGCGTGTGTACCTATGTATATAGGTACTCTTTCACGCAAAACTACTACGAGTAAGTATTCGGATTTCGTTGAAGTTTAGCATACACATATCTTACGACCTACTTTACCACAGGATGCTCATTACCGTGGTAGACATGAACCATAGTAAAATAAGAATAGCAGCCCAGCTTCATACAAATCGTCCGTCGCCGGTTTAAATGTACGCGTGAGTACGTCCACAACCAAATAAACTTGCGGGGCCGTGCGTGGTCTCAGTACGAATAAATACTACGTAGCTCGCTCGGACTTTTGCTTTATTAGTTTAGTCTATAAAAAATGTATTTAACATAGATATTTACTTCGTCACTAATATTACTCGTACGTACCTACTCATACTAATATTATTTGATTGAGTGAACATTAAATACAAGTGATAACCCCATGCGCAACTCTAAGAGTAGGCAAATAACTCGATGAGGAGGCTTAGCTGGCCTACTCCTTATACTCTGCATGAACGACGCGGGCGTAGCTTATGAATAACCTAATCTTATACCTATAAAAAATTCTCGTGTCACAATGTTCGTTCCCGTACTCCTCCGAAACGGCTTGCCCGACTCTCATAAAATTTTGTGAGCGTCTTAAGTAGGTCTGAGAATCGGCCAACATCTATTTTTCATACCCCATAATAATAAGGGTTGCCCACCCTTAACATTTTTCTTTTAATTTTTATATGGCATAACAACGTTTGCCGCGTCAGCTAGTAATTTAATAAAATTATTATTGTTTTTAAATAGGTACATATTTTCAAACTTTCTTTTATTTGCAATCATTTGGGCTTTAGGTGTATTTGTAATTCAGGCGATCAATAAGTATTATTTATCGACCGAGAAAGTAAATAGAGGGGTTGATCAGTCACTAAGTGGAGTGACAGTGGTGACAAGGGGCACAGGACGGCTGGCAGAGGAAAGTAGGGAACCGCTGCCATTTTGCGCGATAATTTTTTCTCGTTCAGTTCGGTCAATAGCCCTTTTCGCATGGATACAATGAGTAAATATTAATAAATTTATTTTCATTAACCGGTTCCGTTATTTCAATACTGTAAGCCGACGACTTTTTATTATTCCATAAGTAGCTGTGCCCAGCGGTTTCACGCGCGTTTAGAAAATATAACTTGAATTATCATACCCGAAATTTTAGATCTTCAACCATTTCGTCATTATACATAGGTAGTATTTCTCACGCAGCATTGATAGCAACTAAATTGCTATAAAAGTCTAATAAATTTTCTAAAAGTAGGCTGCTATGCCTTATAACACCAAGTATCTTTTGTAAGTGAAAATTCCGTCAAAATTTGCATTGTTTTATAAATATGTTTGCTTGGAATATTTTAAAATTATATAGTCTAACATTTTACATATATGTAGATAGCAGAGAGATGAGAAAAATACGTGAATCTAACTATTTATTAAATTTAACGTTTGGTGAGGAATACAGATGAGCATCAGTTCTTTTAGAATTAGGTACGTCTAATAAAAATAAATTACTCGAACGTAGAAGAAATTATTCTTTATCCCAATAATCATGTTTGAAGTAATTCCACGTGCTAGTGAAATTCGTTTTTACATCACAACTTTACAGTAAAGTAGTGAGTGTAAAGTTCTAATGTAAATACGAATTTATACTACTACGTAGTAGCATTTAATTTTTTGTTCTATTTGTGAATTGAGAATTAGTGAATACGATTCTGAAACTTTACCGTATGCCACAGAATCGCGAGCGATAAACGACACGGTAAGCGAGCTTTTTGCAAATCGCTCATAAGCCTCGCTACAAATGCCGTGGCTTTTTAATAAATTATTCTATATCTGTTTTCTCAATCAAAATCATCTACCTATTTGTATTTTACTCGTTAATTCCTGGCAACTCATGGGTCATGTAACATTCGCTTTGTGCCACAAACGTCATCGTTGGGCAGACTCTACAAACTTCCTTACAATTTGTATTGGACTTTCGTGATCATGTAAGAACCGAACCATCAATTAGTTTTAACACTTTAGGTCGACGCTAAAACTGCAAAATATAAACGCTTAAAGCGACTGTTTTGTGGACTACTTAGTTAATCTCTCTTTCATAGCTTATCTATTGGCCGCTGTTCATTTGTTCCTGATCGCGCAGCGCATTGTTGCTGGGACAAACGTAGACGTATTCCACAATCTATACCTACTTAGATATGCTTCATATATTTGTCCTTTAAGCTTATCATCCCGCTCTTAACTATCGCTGTTGCTTTTGCAACGGACTGAAGCCAAGTAGTTACGAGGTAGATATGAGTTATGCTCCTATAGAACTAGTGAACACAGGTTCATCTACCTACATAAATACGCATGGTTAAAGCGAAAAAATCGAAATCTATTAAATATTTAGTTACACAAACAATTTTTCATATAACGTCCATCCAAAAGAAAAATCTGAGTTTTTAAGTCGTTCTAAACGCCCTGTCCTGAATTATAAAAATAAGTACTTCGAACCTTATGCACTTTTAACACGCTTAGTTTGAAAGCTATTAGAAGGAATAAATGTTTAAATTTATTACTTATTGCTTACATATTTACCTTAGATATCTTTTCGTCACTGCGCCGGTCGTAACTCAAGCTGCGGATTATTATCTTATGTGTATGATACATGACTTCGCTCAGATGCTTACCATTCCGGTGCGGCGAGACTATTAGAAGCATTGGATAAACAAAGGATTAAATTATCGCGTTAAGACAGAGATAATCCATACAGATGAGATGGTTGTTGACCTTCGATCCTCCAAGAAACATCGCTGACTCATCCCTGCACATAATGCTCGATAAAATTACAACTTTATATTAATGCCTCTTTACCAATTTAGAAAAGAAACTGCAAAGTATAGATGTACGCTACTTTTTTGCCTTATAAATTCACTACTAACTGTCATTAAAATTCTTTATTTTATTTTTACATACGAAGGTAAATAAAATCCAACTATCCTTCCAACCAACAATCATCCAACCAACAATTTGTAACTTTTACCAGGATAAAGGTTACAAATTACAAGTTACCTTTACCTATACATATATATTAACACAGGACTTATATGAGCATGAACATCACGTCATCACTTAAGAATTTGTTAACAGTTATAATCTAAGTATTGCCACTAAGGCAGGACAGTACCAGCCGTCTGCAGAGTGGCGTAGAAATAATCAGACCGGGACTGAAAAATTTTCTAACGGAGTACCGGCACAGTTATAGAAACTTGCACCGGGCGTTTAAAACGCTAGGTTGTAGTATCTAGCCTTTTACCACTGATTACCACTAAATACCCCTTATTTATGTTGGTGCAACCGCATGTAAATGATAGTAAAATATAGGTACCTCTTTGAAGGATGAAGTTCCATCCACATCAACTTGAATCGTGGCCGTTCCTCACGGTTCGGTTTACGCGCTCGATTCTGCCACGGGCGTGCAAGACGTGGAATGAGCTTCCTCCTGAGGTATTCCCGGAGCGTTATGACATGAGGCTCTTCAAAAAAGGTGCAAAAAGGTTCAAAAGCTCTCATATAAAAGCCGGCGATGCATTGGCGACTCCTCTGGTTTTGCAAGTGTCCATATACACGACGGTTACTATTTTCCATCAGGTAGCCCGTCTGATTTTTCGATAGGTTTAAGTATAGAAAAAACAACTACCTAACACATTCATTATTATTATTATTATTTATTAAAATATTATTGAAACAAATAAAAAAAAATACATGCATACTTATATTAACGCAAAATAGAATGGTAAATAATTTAAGATAATTATGATATAATGCAGCACGAAATGTAAAATGCTACGTAAATACAAATATATTATACGAAATTTACAATGAAATGTTAAAGTGTACAATGTTAAGTCTCATGTTGTATTTCATCCATCCATCCATCCATCCATCAGCCTTTGAAAGTCCACTGCTGGACATAGGCCTCCCCTAATCTGCGCCACTTCGACCGGTCCTGAGCCATCTGAATCCAGCGGTTACCCGCCGTCTTCTTCAGGTCATCAGTCCACCGGGTCGGGGGGCGGCCTGCACTCCTTTTGCCCAGGCGTGGTCTCCATTCGAGGACTCTTCTACCCCATCGGTTGTCTATCCTACGAACGATGTGGCCTGCCCATTGCCACTTCAGCCTACTAATTCTGAGAGCTATGTCGGTAACTTTCGTTCTCCTACGGATTTCATCATTACGAATTCTGTCGCGCAGGGAAATACCAAGCATAGCTCTCTCCATAGCTCGCTGAGCGACTTTGAGCTTACGCACGAGGCTCACAGAAAAGGACCACGTCTCGGCGCCGTATGTCATCACTGGCAACACACACTGCTCGAACATCTTCGACTTGTTTCTTGACAAATTTCTTGATTCTTGATTTCAAATGTAACATGTACGTAATGCAATGTATAATGTGATCTTAACGTAATGTCAAATGAAATTAATGAAGAGTAATAGAAATGAATGCCACATGTAAAAAATAGGATTAACATTCATAAATAACTACGATATATAGTTATACTTAAACAGTATTGCTAAGTAGGGGAAAGATTCAAAGGCGCTGGTCAATCAACGGGAGGTCCGAGGTTCAAACCCAGGCACGCACCACTGTTTCATGTGCATATTATAAATGAATTATCACTTCT
Organism: Spicauda simplicius; assembly: GCA_949699795.1. NCBI lineage: Eukaryota > Metazoa > Arthropoda > Insecta > Lepidoptera > Hesperiidae > Spicauda > Spicauda simplicius. Next base: position 19,408,593 of record OX453056.1, read on the forward strand.
TTTTGGTGAAAGAAAATATCGTGAGGAAACCTACACAACCGAGAGTTCTTTAAAAAAAGTTCTCAGAGGTGTGTGAAGTCCACCCATTCGCACTTGGCCAGCGCGGTGGACTATTGCCTAAACTCTCTCATTTTGAGAGAAGAACCGGGCCCAGTAGTGGGACAATAATGGGTTGACGAGGGTCAACCAACACCAGCAAGATTCAGTAGTTATAAATAGTAAAAAAAATCATATTATACACAATGAAATTAGTAGCCCATCGATGAGTACGTCTTTCCTTTCTGTATAAAAATGATAAGGTACCGTAGTCCACCAGGCTGACCCAGTAAGCCTACATCCATTGTAAGTACCTACTACTAGGTGTCTTAGATTGCCTCTCGATGTTGTTCTTCCTCTCTAAATCATATGATATTTAAATTCTAATACTCTCGCTCATAGTTCGAAGAAAAACAGAATTGCATGTTTGGGAATCAGACCTGGATCCCCGGCGTTGAATACTGAAGTTCATACTAATTATCAAATTATCACTGCGTATCCTGTAGTCGGGGAGTAGAATGTGGCTACGGTATCTCCTGCCTGTCATAAAAGGTGACTAAAATGGAGCTCCTGTTGTTGCGGGCGGCTTGAGTGGGAGCTCGAATCGCCCAGCAAGAAACCCTAAGAAGGACGGCGGTATGTGCGGCTGCATGTCGTCGTAGACACCAAAAGGTGTAGAGGGACAACTACATGTCCCCCAAGAGACGAGCCCATGAGGGGCGCCGCGCTAGGTGGCACCGGTGCGTTCCATTGGAGATCCCGGGGTCCCCTGCAACCGCTGAGGAAGGCCACCGAGGAGGTTTTAGTGGGTAAAAATCCCACATAAAGTGTGATCCCGGAGTCTCTCTCTCAATGCTTCGGTGTTGCTTTTGAAGGTTTCCCTCATGTCACAAAAAATAAAGATTATCACTGCTCTATGTGTAATTCATTATTAAATTATACCTATCGTCCATATACTAAAGTAACAAACGAGATATATATATGTTGAGCTAAGTTAACTTAAAGTTCCAATTCAAGGCCTAAGTCAAAAATTAACTCTGTTTACACCCGTTCCATCTGTCTCTAGGATAAAGTAGTTTTTACGTTGCAGTAGAATTACCTACATATAAGGCAAGCATCTCAGCCCTGAAAAGTGGCTACACATGTGTGATCGGCTTGAAGCAGTATACCTATTCTATATGGAGTTGATCGCAAATGCCCGTTTATGGACTTTAGTGTCCAATTCCGATCCATTCAATCTTACGAAAAAACACAAAAATATGCACTGTGAAGTTGTTTGAATATAAATAAAGTGAATAGAAAACGGAAAAGCTACATGCAAGTGTAGATAAACATCTATTAGATGTCAGAGTAGTAATTACAATATTTGTTTGCAAATGTATTCGGCCGCTGCTATGTACACTTACCTGCTTGCACAAGAGTTAACATTTAAAATAAATAGAATTTGTGCCAATATCAACATGGGCGTGGTAGAAAAACAATAAACACTGAGCACTGGTTCAATGACCGATACAGATGAGTAGTCTGCCAAAACAAGCACCCCTTACCTTCCACAATGAAAGTTGAATGTCGCGCGCTTGTGCAGTGGAAATCTTTATTAATGGTCGAAGAAATGCCTCGTGTTCCGTAGTGCCAACGATAAATATCCCATGATTGATTGTTTTTGAAATTCAAGACTTTGAACTTTGAATTGTTTACTCGATAATTTGATTTGTCGGTAGGAATATTGTTTAAAAGTATATCAATAACTCTTAATACCTATGTGTGACATGGAGTTCTATTGAATTAAAATGATATTTTGTCTTCGGAAACCAAAGTGTCAATATTGTGACTATTGTTTTGTTTTTACATATTAGGTTAATTATTTTTAAGTATTTTTTGACCTCAGAAGTACCACCGCACCTTCTTTAACTGCTTAATATCAGCATTATTCGACGTAGGCACTCGGAGATCCGAGACGTTCAAATTGAATTTTCAGGTTTAGCAGCGTTTCGGTAGGTAAGACTAATCTCAACTGTGGTTGTATAGATGTCCATGGGCGGCAGTGGCTGCATCCCATCACATAGGATGCACGTTGGTTTGCTATTTGTATTATAAAAATCATAAGAATGCTGAGTACCTCAGAATTTATACCGCCGATTACATTGGATGCTATTTCAACACGATATGTGGTTTGTGGTTTGTATGTATTCATTATGATTTGGTGAACACTAATGGTCAATGGTGTTCTTCAAAATTGTCCATGATGAAATTGACTTCGACGATCATTTATGTGTAACGTAGGCAAGATTTCAACACTTTGTGGGACACATTCTGCACGCGGACCGTAATGACTCTACCACTACTCACTCTATACACTTATCTACATAATATTTGCCTTTATATGAATGTGCAACAAAAACTTACAAAAAATGCAATTAATTGTGCATTTTCAGCACGGCTCTTAAATCCCTCTTCTCTGTAAACACTCATCTAATAAGTTCTACATGTTTGTGGAGTACTTGAATTAAGTACGTTTTAAATTAAAAGTATTTGAATTATAAAATTTTATTTTCAGAGACAAAAAGTTTAGTGTAAAAAACTGGACGACAATCATTTAGTGGGTGGCAGCCGTCAAACTGAAGAATACAGCACTAAACGACAGAAATCCTCTTGACCCGGCTAAAGGTATAAACACGCCAACGTAAATAGATCCCTGTCGACAATATTTTGTTCCTCACAGTCGTACGATAGAGCTTAAACTGAAGCTCTTATAAGTTGGTGAGTTTACGAACATAAAACGAGCAAGTACGGCACCTTGAATCGACACTTGAATTTTTTAGTTAGCATCAAAATGCAAGGTCTAAATCAAACGTCGAGTGCCACTATATTCAATGAAAAGTATTAAATGATTTGGACAATCTTTGTCATCGAAATCATCGTGGCGTAAAAATACTTACATGTAGATATTTAATATTGTAACAATAAAAGTAGTTCACATTACTGTAATTAAAGCTCTACCTACACCTAAAATATACCTAGGCTATATATTTCTGTCTCGTACAAATCATTTATTGCTTAATATAATTAACAGGAATGCTAAATGCTAAGTAACAAACAAATTATAAAATAAAATGGAAATAAAGCATTGCGGTAAAATTAAGTACAGGCACAATATTTTAAAATCTATTTTTGGAGAATGTCTTATATAATTTTGTAACATGTAGGTATTTGTGAACATACTTTCCCTGTGTCCTGAGGAGGGCGTAAATGACTGCGACACAGTTTTCAAACTATTGCCGTCGTTTACGAACAATTTATTACTGTAAATTTGTTTCTATGTTCAATAAATCTTTAAAGTCTTAAAAATTATATATATTCAGGTGTGTTCAGGTAAAGATAAACAATGACCACGCTATTATGTGAGACTGTAAGATGTTACTCTCACTTTTCAAAAATACTGTAGTTTAAACCGTAGCAAATCGCCGTCTCATGTTTTTTTCCACCCAATATAGAGGGTACATATGCTCAATATGTACCCTCATGTTTACCAAAACCAATGAGTTAAAATTATTGAATAATTCGAAAGATATTTTTCACTATGGGTAATTTTCATTAATTTATCAACACTGAAGTATCTGTGATAAATTCATGAACGGAAATAATAACAAATTTGTATTTACACAACGATTTTATTCTCGTGGACAAATTGGTATTAATTTAAAATAAGGTATATATTTTTACATCACCGTTTTACATCTACTGAGAACAAACCGAATAATAATAATTTAAGGCTCTATTGAGCTTCGTACCGTTAAAATAATTATTTATTTAACAAAACATAACAATACTATTTCGATGTAACATATTCTTGTTTACGAGTGGGTACATTATAATGTGTCACACAGTTAAATAATTTTACTAATACTGAAAAAGGAAGAGACAGTACATACTAATATCAATAAAGTATTACTAAATGACAGTACAAACTGTTTACAATTGTGATATTATGGAAAAATATCCATGAACGGCTAGCATAAAGATATGCAAACGCATATGTTATAATGATTTATGAGAGATTATTTGACATAAATATGTATATTTTTTCTACAATATTCATAGTGCACAAATAGAAATTCAGTTTATTATTAAATTAAGTAAAAGGAGGCAATCGATTACATACTCAATTAACTGCAGTGGCATATGAGCGACTATAACCCAATATATGTACATTATTTAAAGAAATGCATATGCATGCTGCTTTAGACAATCGAATTATAAACTACACAAGTTTAAATAGGTATGATAGTAATCATTAGTCCAGTTTCGTATCGAAATCGTTTACGTAAATAATAAGAATATTGTTACACCCCTACCTATATTAAATGTTTAATTTTAATATCTACTACAGCTATTACTACTTATATACAGTAAATTTTTATGACTCGTCTACATGCTTATACCGAAATATTATCTATATATAATGATTTCTAATGGCAATATTATATAACTGTCATTACAATACAAAATTCGAACAAAATAGTTGAAGAGCTCAATCATCCTCCTTATGCCGTTCTAACTATAACATATTAAACAAAAGCCACTATTATCGGCTTGTTCAACATCACAATCACTAACTGATAGCTTTATCAACCGAAAGACTAGAATAAAAATGTATTAAATAATCTCCTAAATCTAATTAAGCATTCATCTAAGAGTCGATATTTTACTTTAAATTCATTTTCTATTTTTTACGTATTGTAAATTTAGTTTTTATATTTCGTTAGTGCAGGAACCGTAACAAGAAAACGGATATCAGTTTAAAATCTCTATTTTATATCGTGATGTAGAGAAATAGCGTAAAAATCTATTTTATTATGTACGTTAAATGCTATACTTGTCTACAACGCCATTAAGTATGTTCAATCGTCAAACACGCTATAAATCATCTATACACCAATCCCATAAACGCAGATTCTCACATAAAACCGAAACAAACCACTTCGGAAGTCGTCTTAACTATACAAATAAGTCTACTGGTGAATGATCGGGCGTACATGCTAAAATAAGTCTTCGGGTTCTATGATTAAGATACAACATGTTCAGTTTCCTAGAAATAATCTATAGCTGTAATTTATAAATAAAAGCTGTTCATACTGAACCGCGCGCTTCACTGGTCATAAAGTTCGTTATAACTCATTTATCGGTATAATAAATAAGCATAATTATACGACATTTTCACGTGGGTCCTGCGCTCTGCCGCCCGGTGTCTTCTTGCTTCGTCTTACCTACGACAATAACATAAAATATTAATAAAAACAACAATGTCATATACATAGCTTATCACGTATCATAACCAAATTGTGTATCTTTGTAATAAAGAAAAACGTTTTACAAATCTCTACATAAATATTTGAAGGGAAAACTTATGAGCTTTTCTATGAATACTGCGCGCACAGGATAAAATTTAAAATGCTTAGGTTCATGTACGAAAGGAATTCAAAAAATACAATATCAGCGTATGTGGTGCAAATATATATATCAAATTAGACAAAATAAAACATTCGTTGATTCTATTACTGATAATGTAAACAAGTAACTTAAAAATATCAGATATCTATGTCAAAAATCGTGCTTTTAAACGCAGTTTGGCCAATAATTCTCATTTTTCTTATAATACTTAGGTATGCTCCAATAATATTTGAAAAATTATGCGAATATTGAAAATGAAAAGAGTATGAAATATAAGCTTCGTAGAATATAAATATAAGCTGTATCCTCTTTATGTATCCTAAAGCTATTGAAATTGAAGAATTTAGGTAACACTTTGGTAAATTTCAAGTTAATTTTTTAAAGCTATTATTGTGATTAATATTTGACCACTGCAACGGCAACAAATAATCATAATCAGATAAGTAACTACCTGAAACTTTTAACGCCTTAATTTTTTTTAACATTAATATGCAATAAATTTTCATTTTTGATTTTATTATTAATGATTTGTATTATAATTATTATTGGAAAAATTCTATTGAAGTCCTTTGTTCAATGTGTTTCAAAGGCTGATGGATGGAATGCATAGACAATTCTTGAAACTGAGGCTAGTGTTACACCTTGTATCACTTATCTTTACTGTTAATAAAAGTATGTGTCTGTTTGTTTCTCGAACACGCAAACACCACGAAATTGACATGGGCGTTGCTTATTTAACTGGTCATAAGCGGCTTTTAATTTAGATATTTTTCACTATTTAAAGACGACGACTATTTTTCAAACATTTATGTCCCGTAATGAAGCACGAGTAATTCAGCTAGTAATTGATATAAATCCCATCGAACAACACGTAGAGAAAATTTTAACGCTACCAAACTGATAAATTATTCTAACTTTATCCTACATTTCTTACATACTTATATACATACATAGTATAGTATGTAGATTATATATTATATCAAATTGTTAAATATAAATGTCGCTAACAATAAACCATTAAAAGTTTAGCAGAATCAAACTATGGTTGCGTTGCTTACGCTGATTAAGCAAGAAAATTAGATATGCGATTTTATATTTCGTTAATAAGCTAGTAAGACAATACGTTATCGGTAGTTTATTTATTGAGCAAACCGCTACTGCAGCAGTAGAGCAAATAGTGTTTCGTAAACTTAAAATAATAATTATTTCAATACAGTGAAATGTACTTTATAGGAAAGTTAGTTAAAATATTATGTAATTGGTTAATGTAGTCTAATATTATTTAATGGACAAAATATAAGATAACTTTGAATATGGAATGTGCAATGATTAAAGTTTGTAGCCGCTCTTTGCAATTAATATCACGCAATTTTATTGAGTTTAAAATTCAAAATGTTCAGTCAGGTCTGTTATAAGAATAACGACAGCATATTATGTCAGTATATTATAAACAATAGGTATAAAATAAATATATTAAACGCTCTTCTCAAAATAGTTAACTGCATAAAGGTAATCTGTAAGAGCTAATATGTAGGGTATCTCGTAAATATTTTTAATATGGACAGCGCATAAGTACATGATAATCATGCGTGAATATACGTACCTAGTATAAAAACCAAAGTAGGAAATTAAAGGTAATAGAAATTAAATAAAGTTATCCCACAAACATTTATATCTGAAAATGTTGCTGGTTCTGAATTCTATTTTCAGGAATTAAAAAACATTCATCAGGTATTAAATTTACAACAGAAGTAATATATAGTGGTTTACTATATTAATTTATTATCTTAATAAAACATTTTAACAAACTTTTCCCGTTTTTATTAATTTAGTTGGTGTTACTGATTTATTATGTTCCTCGGAAATTCAACATTCAAGCCGTGTCTTTAGAGAATCTATATTATAGCATTATCCAATACCTAGTTGCTGATTTTTTGATAATCTCATCACCAAGAAAGAGGCAGTCTGCTCTATCATAAGAGAGAAGGCCGACCGCAACAATAGCCAATTTTTAAATAGCGGTGAAAATTATCGTTGATAGAGCAATTGGTTATTTAATGATAATAAAACTACGATGAAAAGACGATATGAAGTCAACTTCAAGATAGTAAATCTTCCTGCAAGTATACTAATTCCAGCTCTACAACGAAGCTATCGCGTACGAGTATTACTTTGTCGCTTAGTTAGCAAAAACGTTAGGAAACAAAGAAGTTAGAAGAAGAAATAGTTGCGAATGCTATACATTCGCAACTATTTCTTACATACATACATACCTAGCCAACAATAAATCTAATTGAGCAGGCATATAGAAAACTTAAGGTATTATTAAAATTTCGGGAATTTTTTCTCTAACTTATGATAAATAGCCCTTCATGTTCTACGTTGAACCTTGCCCTAGAAGACATATACGACCTTATATTGAATACTTATAAATAAATAACCTTTGCAAAACATATATTTTTAATATGCTTAAGTGCTTTTACAAGTTTTAATAAAATCATATATAATATGTTCTTATGTCATATTTAATTATTATTTTACTTCAACAATACAGATATAAAAAAATATTTTTTTATTTTAATAATAAAAAATAGTATCATCCCTAAATTGTTTTAATTTTATATACCTAAGAGTATGAAATATTGTCTATTTTGTTCTGCCTACCTGAATAAAGTATACATCATTAGGCAACGTTGTTTTGATGCGTTGACGGTGTATCGGTACATTTTAAATAATATTTATTTGGTATATGGCATGTATGTAATATGTACACAATGGCGTAAGAATTCTCGCGGTCGAAATCTTTGCTTTTAGACTAGTATCTTTCAAACGACCCTTAACATATAAAATATATTTACCGAGACGATGGCTTGCACTGGCTATTCCTCATATTTCAATATATCTATTACAAATGTTTAAAAAATAATGAAAAACGTAGGGAACGTTTTTCTTGTATTTTTTTCAAATAGCTGTTGGTTAAATACCTAATTAGGTGCCTAAGAGATTGTTTATATGTTTCTTTTTACCGTGAAATCATAACCCCTGTGACCCGCTTATAGAGGCTTTATGCCCTTAAAGGGTCGCAACCTATACGTTGAAAAATACTGCTTTAGCTAAAGATAAAAATCGCATACGTTGAAAAATACTGATTGACACACTTTGAACACGGATTTTTATATAAGTAGGTAATCAGACAGCGGACTTAACACCAAACAAATGCCGTTTCTCTCTCTAGTGGTCGAAAGAGCGAATGAGACAAAGAAACAAATTTAGTTACGTACCAAAATATAGTTTTATAACAGTTATTCTCATAATGTACTTGCCTCTGAGCTTAAAATTCGAACCTCAGACATTCTATTGAGCATACGAGTTCTATTATCTCTAGCTTTCCTTGCTTTCTTAGCTTTGTTGTTGTTTTAAGTAACGTAACGCAAGTAAACAAATGACATTATACATATACACACTTAACACAAGTATAAATAGCATTGTATTTGGTGCCTTTTTCTCAGCTCCAACCCTACCTACATCTTCGTGTTTAAAATCTCACTAAACAAAATTTAAATTAAAACCTCTACCTAAGTAGATTATACCTATTTTTTTAGATTATTCTTCTCATAATTCGTCGTTAAATATAGAAATGAGTATCAGGGTGTGTCTATACGTCAAAGACGATGATTTTTACGTATTCAAACAATATGTTCATTCCACGAGGCCCCCGATGCGCGTACACGGCACTTGGTCACCAGATGGTCAGCACTGTTCATTTTCCTGACTGACGTAAACCAGAAACAACAAGCAACTGTATAGTTTTTATCACTTCCAAGACTCCCAAGACTTTGTAAACAATAATATTTTATCTTCTACACACAATTCTACCTATTGTAATTTTACTTCTAGATTTCAGTTGATATTTGATAAGTAGGGAGGTATAAGGATTATGTAGACTATTTTGTTAAATACTAAATTTTAGTAGGAACTTAATTTCAAGCTTCACATTAAAATTTAAAATAATGTTGACAAAAATTACACCGAACAAAAAGGTAGGTATTAAATTATAAATATTAATAAAATAAGTCTACCTATTTGCATAGTCTATTCTAAATAATGACAATAAAATCATGTATGAAAGTTAATACGACGTATAATTATTAGTTTAACATAGGTAGATATAAAAAATAGTCCTATCACTACATATTTTTAATAAACCCACAAAAATTTTTAACGTGGATGTTTTTCTATGTATTAACTTAGGTAGTTAAAATACGATAGAGCCACTAAATAATAAATTAGTATATAGGTATTGCAAGTGGTTTTCAATGTACCAACGCTTCGTTTGGAATGCTTAGGTTTCTATGAAACTAACTGATTTAAAAGCAAGAGATTAAAGTGATGAGATGGTGAGAAAAGTAATTGTGTCGAGGAGTTATTTATTGTTAAGAAGGTACTACGGGTATGTTATAACACGAAATTATACGAGAAAATAATATCTAATAATAATTATATAATATGATTAGGTAGGTATATTTTTCAATCATTCCTTAAGTTTCATTTAATAATTTTATTTCATCGAAATTAAGATTTGTAGAGCAAAGACACTGTAAAGTATTAATCAAGAATACCTATTTTTTTGTATAAAATGTATTATTGAAACATCCCTTAATACCTAAGTAGACACAAGGATCAACACAAGGATCGGAAGATTATATTGAAAATGGGCAATTATTTGTTGTACCGTCTTTGGAATTGCAAGCTAAAATTTGAAAATCAAGTCATTGCAACTAAATCGTTTAAATAAGGGTCCAGGTGTGCAAACAAGGTAACCGTCACAAATTTACTTCTTAGGTATATAAATTGTCCCATACGCCTACTAAAATAAAGAGGTAGAAATAATTACCTAATTATTTATTTCTTGTATAATATGAGAGACTCTTAAAATCATGTTTATTGCCTACAGGCAACCTTAAGTACCCTAATATTTACTGTGGGTGGGAAATTACCTAAATATAGGTAAATATATTGATATGTTTACAAAAAATACGTCAGTCTCAGGACAAAAATGTATCCTGTATTCAGTTGTAGTTATGTTTGTTTATTGCATTGCATCAAAAGTTTATTTTAACTGTGTAGGTGCTTAAATGCCCATTATAAAATTTTGGAAGCAATTTTGTGCGCTTATTATAGGTTACGAACAGTAGGTACAAATTGAAGATAAAATCGGCCTTGCGTTCTTTGGATAATGTATGTCCAGAACTAATCAAAACAACCGTCTGTAGCTTCCGTATAACAGATTTCAGCCGGCTAGACGTCGAGCTGACGACGAACGTACGCACACCTATGCAATTGCGCACGCACACCATTATACCATCAGCACCCATTGTTACAGACGGTTTCTAACACATGTGGAGTTTCGACATACCTATAGGTGCGAACGGAGCGGGAGGCGGCAGGGTCGGCCGCCGATCTGTAAACAGTGGTTATCGACGCGCCGCCACTTGCCTCCACGGCATCTCCGGCTACTGCGCTATATTTATCCGCTCTGGAACTGACGCGGGCGGCTAAATCCGTTCGGCGCCGTGTGATACCGGCCTCCTGCAACCACAACACGTCACGAACTGCTCCGACGCCTACCCCTCGGCCGCAGGGGTGGAACTGGAGCGCAGCACGCACAGCGGCAGTCGCGGGCGCTAAACAGATCGCAATGCGCTAGCAGCGGAATATCATAAGCAAAACTCACCTAAGAATGTTGTCTCAGTATGACTTGTGGGCAGGAGCCGGCGCGGCGGCTACACACGCTTGATGGTGGTAGTAGGAGGGAGCCGGCGTGCGATAATGGTGGTGTGGCGGCGGCGAGGAGCGGTACACGTCGGGGGCGGGCGAACCACCGCGGAAACCGGCAAGTTGACAACTCGGTGGTTCGAAGAGATCTCGAAACGCAGGCGGTAACTGCTCGGCGGGTGGCTCGGGTGCGGCATACCATCCTGAAGTCGCCGCTCTGAACTCTTCGGCAGCCAATGAATACGGTTGAGGCGTACAATAAACGGCTGAAGGTGGAAGTCTCGGTTCGCTAAATTCATCGAGGGTATCTGAGGGTTTATCATAGCGAGCGCAATCCGCGCCAGGTTCTCGCTTTGGTCTACACTCAAAAATGCGGGGTTTGACGTCGGGCTTGACATCCCGCGCCTGTCCGAGAGCGTCGGCCGCACTGAGCGCCTCCTGCGCCGCCAGCGCCTCCTGCGCCTGCTGCAGCTGCTGTTGACGTTTCAATGCCTCCTCCTTTTCTTTCAACGCATCTTTTTTCTTAAAACGACGACGCCGTCTCAAATATGAACCGTTATCAAACATGTTGTAAGAATCGGGATCGAGCGTCCAGTAACTTCCTTTGCCCGGCTTTTTATCATCTCTTGCTACTTTAACGAAACACTCGTTTAAACTCAAATTATGCCTGATAGAGTTTTGCCAGCCTTGCTTGTTCTCTCTATAATAGGGAAAACGTTCCATAATAAATTGATATATACCATTGAGCGTAATTCGACGATCAGGTGCGTTTTGAATAGCCATAGCTATAAGGGCTATGTATGAATACGGGGGTTTGACCATGTCTTTCGGGGTACCCACATGCTGCTGATGCGGGTGCAGATACGGGGCTCCGTAGCCGTAACGATATTGCTCGTAAGCATAAGGTGTCACACCTGTCGAATAGCCTCCTGTGGCTCCGCTTCGGTAGGCATAAGGACTCTGTTCACCAAATAACGCGTGCATCGTGACGATGTGATCACTAACACAACATGATAAAAACCCGAGCGCGGAATCCTCGACGCGCTGCTCTTACGGCAACAAAACTACGACTGACTGATTTTGTTTAGATTCACAACAAGACCCGTTTACATAGCGGACGCTAAACGAGAAGCGAATGAGCGGGATCGTGGGCGACACCGGTGATGTAACGCGGCGCCCCGCCTTCCTCGGCCGAGATCACGTCTCGCTTCGATGGCCCGGCCGCGAATACCGTCATCCCTCTCTGGCAGCCGCGGCCGCCGCTAAGTGGAGCGCAATACGCCCAGAGCATGGCCGAGGGCGGGGCTCGGCTACGCTCACATTACTTCCCTAGTAATTCCCACCCTTTCCGAACTCGTCCTCCTGCACCCTTTGTCCTGCACGACTAACAATATTCTAGCTACCACCGAAGCTTATCCCGAAACATGGATACAAAAGAGTATAATTTTAATATACTCAGCTACTTATTTAACTGTACCTACGACTTCGTTTGGATTCGCTTTGACAGGTAAAAAAGCAATAATCTAAAAAATTTAAGTACCTATGTAGTTAAAATTAGTAAACAAAATCGTAATTTAGTAACTTGTTAGCCCGTCAACATAACAACATAAAAATTCCATCAATTTTCTATACTTAAAATAAAATTGACATAAGAAATCTACTAATGTACAGTCCGTTCGTTTTTTTATTAACCATCCATGTGTCTAAATTATATTATATAGGTAATCTAAATTACCCGCAACAAATATCATAACTATGATCTGGCAAAGTGGTGTTGTTGCTTAGGTACTTAAATCGAAGCACCTTGTGTGTCTCTACATTAACTCTACTTTCCCACCAGAACTTGACTTAGCTACTCTTTCCTACCTAGCGCTTGACACTGCAATATTTGTTAAGAATGGTTGTACTAAGAAAGCAATAAAAATTAAATTGTGAACAGTAAAATAATACAATACGACGTGGAGGGTTGAACTTCCAGTACCTACCTTTAGCTAACTAAAATAATGTGATTATCTATAATATTGACCTGCTTAGCTATAATTATATATCTGCATAAGGGTAGGTACGTACAATTGATGAAAATATACCTATTAAAAATATGTTCATACATTAAACGTATCTCTATGCATCACACGTAATAAAAGTAGGTAGCTAAGTCAAATTAATCAAAAATAAGTTAATATCGCGCGTTAAAATATCCTTTAAAACCCTGTTATCCTATCTCGATGATATAAAAGTATCAAAATATAAATAATCAGATATATTTCTTTAAAATAGATGTAACTATTTTATGAAAACCTTTAAATGACTTTTACGCAACATTTCGACTGATGACTCTACCATCGAACCATTAAGCCTAAGATAGTCAGAAGATATCATACTGATAAAATACGTTAAGATTGCAAAATAGTAAAATCCTAGAAACCGCACCCTATTGGAGAACAGGTTATATTACCGCTGTTGGGGTAATTTTAAAATCTTTAGCATAAAACTCTATTTCACGTACCTACTCAAAAGAATTCCTTCCAGTAACAACACTCGACAAAGATATACCTATCTGTTGATGAAAAAAGTTCTGATATTAAAGCTTCATGTGTAATTATCTCGAACTCACTTTTGCCTATATTATATTGTACAGATCAAATTAACCTGGTTATGATTAATTATTATTTTCATGTATTTAATAGATGTGTTACGAATGACATCTATGAAGAGCTGCTATTTTTTTAATAAAACATCGATCTATTTACGAACATTGTTTCGATGGCAGTAGTTAGAGTTCCTACCTTGACTTGGTGATAATTATATGAAATAGGTTTAAGCCATATGATTATGATGATATTATTAATATAATATGGCTTATACTATGGCTCATATTAATAATATAAGCCATAGTATAAACCATATTAATCTTGTTAAGATTATGTCACTCTTTGGTTTTAGATTCTTAGGTTAATAGAGCTATGTATGTAGAACAAACGTTTTTTTAAATGTTTTTTATACATACCTATTATAAACATTAATATTTGTTTTAGTATTTAGATTATAAGAGGCAATTAAATAAATTATAATAAGTAATATAGGTTATAATAAAAAAATAAACAATACAAATATGAAGCCCCCTAGGAGTGAACTACCAAAAAATCTTTCTCAGTGGATGGTCTACATCAAAAAATGAATCTTTTATCTAAATTTCCTTTCTAGTTTCGATAGTTAAAGCTCTGCAATGATTACTTTAAAGTATCTTTTCGCTTTACATTGTTTTAAAATTAAATTAAAACCATATAAATATTATTTCATTTCCAGTTTTTCTCAATTTTTAACGTAAGTCTTACCTATCATATATTAATGTACAACAGTATGTTTATGAATGATAAAATAGTTTACTTTTCGTATCTATACTTATTATAAAACAAAGTGCCCAAAAGCTGTCTGTATGTGTTATTTTTTTCTGTACGGTTTTTACTAAAAGATGCAATTTGTGAGGATAAAAAATACAACGTATTGAAATATAACTGTATAATATGTATATTGATGGAAATATGACGAATACTGTTAAAGAGGTTGTATACTTTTTACTTTTTTTAACCTACAAATACATACTTTAAATTCATTTTTTCTATCTTTGTTTGTCCGGTTGAACTTAACCAATCTTAATGGGACTTTCAAAATAGAAGTATATGTTGTTCAAAGTTATGGAACAACATATAGGCATATTTACCATAGAAGTCCCATGGGGTAGAGATTTGTGCAGGAAAAACTTTGCGTTACATTGAATTGCACGCGGGCAAAGCCGCGGGTATAGCTAGTAATATCATAAATGCGAAAGTTTTTGATCATTTTGCTACACTTTTATATCGCAAACCTCATCCCCTATCTGTAGGTACCCAACTTAGTTCCTATCATCTAAGCTGCTGAAAATATTTGTAATTATGTAAAAAATGTTTGAAATGAATTGTTTTTAGAATAGTAATTGTGCCTATTTATTTACCTTTTTTTTGTTCTCGAGGGGGAAACCTTTGAAAGGTACAAGACGCCGTGGGAGCGACGCAGGATTATGTGGGATTTTTACCGCACTAAAACCCCCCCGGTGGCCGTCCTCGGTGCTAAAAAAAAGACTCCGGGAGCTCCAAAGGAACGCAACCGGAACCCTCAGAGCGCGTTACCCCATCGGGCTCCTCCCGGATGGACGGCTGGGCCCACCCCTCCGTCTAGTCTTTACGACGGTATGCGACAACACATATCGCCGTCCTTCCTGAGATGGCCTGGCTGGATGGTTTGAGCTCCCACTTTAGCCGCCTGCAACCCCAGAAACCCCTTTTAGTCGCCTCTTAGGACAGGCAGGGGATACCGTAGCCCTATTCTGATTCCGGAACTACAAGGACGACCTATTTATTTACCTACCTGAGGAATGGATACCTGATACAGGAAAACAAGTTAAAAATATGTTTAAACTTTACGTACTTTATTACCTTTTCTTTTTCTTACAGGGTAAAAACGAAACCTCATTCAAATTAATATTCAAGGTCATTTGGTATTACCTAACATCTACATAAGCTTCAATCAATATAAAGTAAATCTTACAAAGTTTAAGATCCCGAATCCAGTCAGAGATTCCCAAGTCTCTCGACATTTCGCTCTGATAGTTTGCTTTATCACAGTTTTGATTGTTTATTCACCGATAGCACAATAATTTTATTTCATAGATTATTTTTTCGTAAAAAATGTGTCATCCTTTTCATTTTATCCCTAGCTTATTACTATTTATTATTATACTTTAACATCAGACCATTCTTGTATGGACTATGGATAATACAGCAAAGTTATTGCTGTACCTACCTACTTGTTGCTGCCCGTAGTTAAGTGTTATGGCAGCCACACACGATACCGAATACTTGCACAAGTCTGGACTTGCTCAAGTATACTGTATCGTGTCTTGGAAGATAATTACGCAAGTTGTTCACTTGCACAAGTTCGTTAAAAAGTTCCAAATTTGAATTCTCAACTTGTGCAATGTTGCGTTTGTGCAAGTTTACATGAACGTGTGTGGGAGCGCGCGCAAGTTTCAGGACTGTCTTTGGGTGCAAATTTCAATTCATTCAACAAATTGACGTACGAATAATGCTTTCTTTTTCTTAACCAGTCTTTAGTCCATATTGTTCGATTTCTCTTGTGAGTTTTCAGTTTTTTCGTAGCTAAAATAAAGCCAACTAATGCCACTGCATCATCCATAGCACAAAACAACACAACCAGGTAGCTCACTTTCAAAAAATTAAATTGTTTTAAATGGAGCAGATGCGCACGCTTGTACGAATAGCAGTAAAATGATATTTGTGCAAGCATGCTTGAGCCGTTTGTGGTCGGCTTTGAAATACGTGAATTTGTACAAGTCCAAGCTTGCGCAAGTATAATGTGTCGTGCGTGGCTGCCATTAGTTAAAGCGCCGTGTGATCATCCTGTACCTACCTGATATGTGTCTATATACTAATAGGTTACGTGAAGCAAAAACTTGGGATCCGTTTTTAAGAAACTTGCCGAGGACGGAGTAGTATGAAAAATAACGATTGGGTATAAGTTTATGTAGAAAACGAGTACGAAATGTTAATTTATTTTTTTCAAATCCTACTAATATTATAAATGCGAAAGTTTGTGAGGATGTATGTGTATTTGTTATTCTTTCACGCAAAAACTACTCAACGGATTAGGTTGAAACTTTACAGTAGTATAGGTTATACATCAGAATAACACAAGGGCTATAATTTGTATTGATTTTTGTTTATAAGGTTATAATATAACGAGAAATATCAGGTTAGTCGGAAAAAAAGTTGTGCTCTGAGAGCTATCTTCGCGTACGCTGCCTAAACCGTTGGAGATATCCAAATATAATGTACCGTGGGATTGTTTGGCTCACATAGATCTAAATAAAAGTCCGCGACAGCATATGTCAATATTTTATGTATAACCCACAATAACTCTTTTTATACTTTGAAAATTTTTAAAATATCAAGTTGATGTTTCCATGGGTTTTATACAAACTAAATATTAATCCTTATCAAAATAAATGATTTACAAAAATCAAGCATCTAATAAAGATTAAATCTGCCTTTTACACCATGTAAATTGGATAAGTAGTTTAGAAAATATTACGTGTATAACATAGTGCGTAGTCAATTGATTGACCGGCAGTACGCGCCGTGCGCCGCCGCCGTATACAACGAAGTTGTATGATATTATTATTTGAATGGTTATAAAACACGGAGCAAAATGTGAAAGGTCAATGATGTCTCTGTAGTTCCGGGAATAAGGCTACAGTATCCCCTGTCTGTGGTAAGAGGCAACTAAAAGGGAGCTTTCAGGGTTGCGGACGGCTAGACGGAGAGCTCCAAACACCCAGTCAGCAACTTCGGGAAAGATGTCAGCATGTGTGGTCGCATGCTATCGTGAGAGCCAGAATGGACGGAGCTTGAACCGTCCAGCCAGGCGATCCCGGGAAGGACGGTGGCATACGTGTGGTCGCATATCGTGGTAAAGACCAGATAGAGTGGTGGGCCCAGCCGCTCACTTGGGAGGAGCCCAATGGGGCAATGCACTTAGAGGACTCCAGTTGCGTTCCTTTGAAGATCCCGGAGTCCTGGTGCTATAAGAATCCCAAATAACCCTGCGTCGCTCCCACGGCATACCTTTTGAAGGTTTCTCCCTCGACAAAAAAGAAAAAAAGTCAATGAGAATGAAACAGCGGAAAGGATAAATATGTTATTCAGTCGTCATTGACCTTTTAATGTAACACAACTCGGCACATAATTATGTCAGATTAGCAGTAGTTTAGGTCGTAGTTGACCACGCTAGCAAACTGCGCGTTGGTAACCGTCACGGGTTTTGAGACCCTTCCTTAAAACTTTTAATTTCAGAGTAAGCATTAATATCTGTTGCCGACAAAACTAATTCATATTAATATACGTGCCTGTGATTTGAAATTTGAACACACTGGTTTAGGCGATTAACACACGGCACCGCGCACCGCCGCGAATAGCGGTGCCCCGCGCGGTAAGGCGGTTTACGCACCTGTACGCGCGAATGGACCGATCATCAAAATAAACTTTTCGACATCGAAATGCATTTTTGCTTCAACGATGATCCGCGCGGTTAGGCGCCACCCCGTGTGTGAGGCGCCGACCCCCCGCACTGTCGTTCGCGTGGAGACACGGTGGTGATGAGAACACCGCTGGACCGCGCGGTCAGTCGGTGTACGTTTGTGAGGCATCAACGGATTTATTAGACCCCAATACAACATGAGATCCGCTTCACCGCCTACCGTGGCAGTGAGCGGTACCGTATGTTAATTGCCTTAGGAAGTAGGGCAAGGGTTCAATCTGAGGTAAATCACAGATGCGTTGCTACTCCCGAGGACTATGATGATCGCCTCATATAAAAGTGAGCCGGCAGGCACACCCTTCAAATGAAACACAAGAACTGCTTCACGGTAGAAATAGGCGCGGCGGTGATGCCTCCCTGGTTGAACCATTGCTCTACCACCTTACAAACTTTATGTGGCAGACTAAATTCCACGCGAGCGAAGCCGCGGGCAAAGGCTAGTATTGCATAAAACATACATACAATCAACTAAAACACATTAATCATACTACCGTACATTTGATACCAGCAAATATTTAATAAATGAAATATAAAATTCAATGTCTTATGAAAACAAAAAACGTCAAAAATGTCAGATGTCTTTTTCAAAATACCCGTTATTGCTTTTAAATACAGCTTAGTTAATAAAACCTATTTTTATCTTAGTTAACAAAACTTCTTTATACCTCCCTATAAATAATTCGAAAATTGTTTTGTGAAAACAGTTTAATTTAATTTGACAAAGCATGTTTAGATTTTGAGTTGAAATACGGTCTAATTTCGACCGTTGCGATGGGTGACTAGTTCTGGTTCTGGTGTATGATAACGTGGGTACATATGATAATTCCGAAAAGAATTTGTAGGGGCACGTAACATCTGGATATATGTAGATTATAAAAAATAAGAATTACCCTTCCACTTTCACAAAGACTAATTGATATACAATTTGGAACGCCACTGCATTAATTTTAAACTATAGGTAGGTACCTACATACAAAATGATTTTAAGGCAATCATTTTATTCCGGTAATAAGTGCCTATGGACTTGATTCGGCTCTTAAGTTATTCAAGGATTATTAAATATGAAGCAAAACCGAACACTATAGTTTTTATCTTATAACTTTATGTAGTTATTTGGCAACGGAAGTCGTAACGGTCACAGTGTTGACTCAAGCCAACGTGTGAGGCAAAATTTGTCTTGCCTATGGCCCGAAACACAAAAAAGAGACTATTATAAAATCAGCTAGCCACTTTGACTGGAGATTTGTTTAAAGAACTTCCGATGCTTATCTTAATCCTCGTTCGAGCGGGGGTTGCTTGGGAATTTACTTAATTTTGTGAAAAAAAAATATGTTAACTATCTAAAAATTAATCGATTGTTGGAATAGGATTAAATGCGTGTGTTATGCGTATCTATGTTGTATCTATCACCTAGGAAATATAGAGTATCCTCGTTCGAGGATTGGGAAATTAGTAAAAAATCGCACATAATTTATTGAAAAATTAATTGTTCGTTAAAATACACACACTTTACACTTTACGGTACACTTTTATGAGACGACCATCTTAGTCCCCGGGAATAGCAACGTACCTATTTGTGATTGACTTCAGATATAATAGAACCTATGTCCATGGGGATGTCCATGGGGAGCAGTGACCACTAGCAAATAAAAAACTATCAGATAAAAAATGGGAAGTTTTAAGCATTTCAATGTATACTAATATGTTTACCTACCAGATAGGAAATGTAGACTTTTGTAATGCAGAGCTCCTTAATCGAGGTAGTCACGTTTCGCTCATATGTCGCGAATACAGAAACTGCGAATAAGGAACGGTATTTTGGATAGAATTATAAGAGATCAATTAGGTGATGATTGTGATGATCAGTCACAATGATTACTTTCAAGACTGAAGCAAATTTTTAACGTCACTCTATAAATTTAATCGAGAATCCAGTACATCAGAAAACGTTTTCGAGCGTATGTACCTATGTGTATATAATATGTAGAAGAGTTACTGAACCATCCGATTAACCCGTCTCCCACAAAGCTACAGTGGGCGGCCAAATTAGGGATAGTAGGTACACAGATTTTAATATTTATTATATGCTCTTTGCAAAATTTATAGTTATAGGTACTTGAGTTTAGAGTTCTAACACCATTATTTAACGAGGGTTTCGGTTAATTGGCGATAAGTGGTGATCACTTATATAGTAATAGATCCCTCGAGGTACGCGTACGCCCACATGCTCTCTATACGGTTCATGTCTGATCCATTTTCTGGCCAGGGCAAAATGATTTGCCTAGTAATGAAAAGACCCCCCTATCGCCGTGACAAAGCCTCAACTCGTAAATAATACGTATTTTTCATCTGCAGAGATTCAATATATGAGTTTAGCTGTTGTCTAATTTCTATTAGGTATTGCCTCATAGCCTTATACAATGTTCAAGAACTGCACACTCTTTGCAGTGACCACAAAATATACTATGACCCTATTGCGTGGAGAAATGAAACCGCCCCAAATGTTCAACGGCCGCGGTTGGAAATTTTGGGGCGGTTTCATTTTAAACTGGGAAAACGACTAGCCGCGCGGCCTACCGCGCCCGCGGTGAACCGCTAGTGCGTAAGAGGGCTAAGAGATGAAGTGGAAAGTCCTAAAATGCCTATCGCACTTTACACAAAAAGTTCAATATATATTTCAAATAACAAAAATTCCCGGAAAGCCACATTTTGGTGAACACAACATTCGCAGAAAGCCAAATATTGGTGGAGAGGTGATGGTGGTGGATACAGGTGTTGAGTAGCAGATGCCGATGTTGGAGGAAAACATGATAGTAGTACTTGTTTCTTGTTTTGTGTTTTTTTTTTCAGAAGTTAAGTATCGGTGTTTATCAATAAAAGTATTTTTTGGAGCTCCCTGTTTTCCAAGGAAACTTGTGTAAGTAGAGGGAATTAAGTTAGGGTCTGACTATGTTTTGAATAAATGTTTTCAGAATAGTATACATAAGAGAGACACAAAAAGGTAGTTATATATATAGTTATGTCAAGACCGAACTAGCTTTTGAAGATTCAGACAGGACCGAATACCTGGCCGACAGTCTAGAACGCCAATATACGCCAAGAATGTGACGTATCACACATCGCCCTAGTAGAAGCCGTGGTGGAGTCTGGGTCTGGCTACCTGTCAACCGACCTTCCACTATCGCCAGTTACGTAAGATGAAGTGCAAACAGTTATAAAAGACATGCACGTCAAAAAGGCCTCAGGGCCGGACGGCATGACTAACAAGGTAGTAAAACGCCTCCCTCCATTACCTATTAATAGGATTTCTAGTGGCAATATTCAATGCCCTCTTATTCAACTGCTCATTTCCAGACGTTTGAAAATGAGCAGTGGAAATACCTACCTACACATACCGTCACATTAGTCTCCTAAACACGGTTGGAAAAATATACGAAAAGTTACTTCTCAACCGCCTAAGGGCCAATAACCTTTAATGAACAATTTGGCTTTAGAGCCAAACATTACTGCGTACAGCAGATGTACCGCCTCACGAAACACATTCTCACAGGGTTAAATAAGAAAAGATGCAGGAGCACGGGTGCTCTCTTCTTTGATGTAGCAAAGGCGTTTGATAAAGTCTGGCATAAGGGCTTGCTCTACAAACTTTGGAGTGTTGGACAGGCTCGTGACCATCATACAAGACTTTTTATCAAATCGTCAATTCCGCTTAAGAGTAGATAGCACACGCTCATCCCCTCACTCATTACGAGCCGGAATCCCCCAGGGCTCCGCTGTATCCCCACTTCTATACACGCTTCATATAAGCGATGTCTCTCGAAACCTAATCGTAGAACTAGCTTTGTTTGCGGATGATACCGCCCTGCACAACACTGATCCAAAACCCTCAGTAGTCACCTCAAAATTCCAATCCGTGGCCATCGCCTTAGGCGAATAGTTTAGTAATGGAATGACTGACATGTATCCATCGACTCTACACAGACGCCCAAAACATGTCCTATCAAGTTAGATGTCGTCCTTCGGCAAGGGGATCCTCCCCTCTCCCCCCCCCCCCCACACACAAAACAATAATAAATATTACACGCACCGTCCCCGCCGGCGAAGACGAGGGCCTTATTACAGCACAACCATCACAAGGTATCACCACGTGATCGGTCGTACATCGCCACTGCCCCACATAAGCGTAACTTACCTAAGCCGAGGTCCGTACCACACAGAAGGTGCCCTTGGTTCAGCCGCAGTCCCCGTTTAACCGGATACTTTACCTACTTAGCGCATTAAATTCTACAAAATAAGTCCTTTCATTTGATACGCATATTGGGTTATACAAAATTATGTAGTCTGTAATTATTGCGATGGCGGCCATCTTGAATTTGATTTTATGTGGTGTATTGTATTCTACAAATTATGCCCTTTCTTTTGATATCCATAATGTGGTGATGCATAAAAAATAACTGGTCTGCCATGTTGGATGATCCGCCATATTGGAATTAGAGTAACGTCAACACTGAAAAATATCTTAATCTAATACCAGTTGTTACATAATGTGTAGGACGCGCGTCTTACGACGAACGAGCTTTGTCTTATTTGATGAATACTTATGTGTAAAATATAGTCTATAGGATAAGTTCATTTTTATACGTACCTATAAGTTGACGTTATTTTATAATAAGTTAAAATATTTATCACTTATAAACCATGTATCGTTCCGCGATAAAAAGTAAACTACTTATGCAATTATCTAACCACGTCACTAGATCACTATCATCAACACCATCAACTCTACCAATATTCATGATCTTATCACACAACATAATAATTACCAGCATCACCATCAAGTCCAGCACCATCACCTCCTATACCATAAATTCACTATAATACCTTTTTTTTTTAAATTGAGGTAGCGAAATTGAAAAAGCAAGAATGCAGTCCTCTTGATGTGGTTACTGCCGCCCATGGACATCTGTAAGCAACTTCATATAGAACATGGGTTCTACCTGAAGTCAATCACAGTTTTTTTTTATAAGTTTGAAGTAGCAAACGAGCATGCAGTCCACCTGATGGTAAGTGGTCACTGCCGCCCATGGACTCTTGTAAACAACTTCATATAGAACATGAAGTTCTATCTAAAGTCAATTACAGATGCGTTGCTACTCCCCAGGACTAAGATCTGTGGTAGGTAACAGGTAAAGGTAAAAAAAACTCCATCATTACTACCATCACTAACTACGCCCGAACCACTACCAAAACACCTTGACTACCAACAACAGCGCCACTACGACCACCGTTCTACTACGATCAAGCACGCAACCGATTGAAGGCATGAAACGTAACCCACCGAGTCGTATGTATTATTTTAATTAATATGGCATATAATCGCGTATCGAACAATATCGCTCAAGTCGAAATTTGGCAAGTTATATGCAACACCAATGAATTTAAAATAAAAGGTGTAAAAAAAACAGTAAACACTCAAAAACAGAAACAGTACCTACATTTTTCATAACTTATGTCACTTATGCAGAATCTTCATCATCTAAAAATGAATTATAGCAGCTATATTTCGAATATATTTCCTATAAAGTCAGCGAATATTACTTATGCGGTATTGTTCGTTATGCGACAATATTGAAAATATACTTATACTCGCCATTAGTAATCACATAATGTAAATGCAAGGCTGCAAGCATTAAATATGAAGGATATACAACTGCCAATATTGTTGCTTGCCCTCTAGAGAAAGTAGATCATGGAGAAACTCAAATCATAACCAAGTTTCTGTTCCAATCCTTTCGTATCATTTTTCCACCCATCCATTTTATTTACATTCTTTTACCAAGGACGTATTAGGTGTATAATTAATTATCTGTATGTGAATAGCATATTATCCCATCGTATTTCATTATTTTCATTTTATTCTAGCAAGGCACAATGGGCAACAAGTTAGTATTACTATTACTAGTAGAATTATTTCTTGCTAATGCTTTCATTGTTGTCGGCGATATATTTCTCAAGAATCTTCAGAAACGAAATAATTCATTAGTATATTTCTTATCACCTACGACTACTAATGGATCAATAGCTAAATTAATATTGGTATGGTAATTTTAATTGCTACTAGTATTTATAATCGAGATATTTCGGGAGATCTTCCTAATCGAATGATTCCAATTTTTAGTATATCTCATAATCGGGTGCCTCTACTCTAAATTGTCTATGGACTGAACTGGGCTGTTTGATAGTGATGTACCGAATATTCCAATTCTCATTCGCGAATATTCGCGTGTTTTTAGATATTCGCATTTGCATTGCATTTTTGGGAAAAAAATTAAGTTTAAATAAATACAATAAATATATATTTTACATTTGATTATTAATAAGCAAATACATCATGTCAATTTACAATGTGTAATAAATAAATTTATTACTACAAATCTTCCCTCCGTCTTACGAATTTTCAATCAGGTCACGTGTCCTGACACGAGTTTAACTTTTTTTATCCAATACAAACGCGCACGTTATATAACTTTTTACTTCAAGAACGAATTTTTGTATTCGCATTCACGAATGTTCAAATAATAACTTTCGTGACATCACTACTTTATAGTTACCATTGATATGGTAGTAACTACTAAATAATAAAGCTACCAATTCTACCATGGTAGTTTTCTATTGTTGTGAACGAGATGTGAGAGTTGTTTGCGACACATCCTCAAGCGAATTATAAGTTTTGTAAATTTTTCGACCTACCGATTATTTTTTTATAACCAAAAGCTATACGGCTGAGACTGTTGTTATTTATTAATAGAAGGGGGACTGAGGACCTAAGTAAATGCAGGATCTACAGGCAGGTAAGTACTCTTGCTTATGACAAACAATCGTTTACTACCTACTATTTTTGAATTATCTTTCAACCATAATTTTTTGTTATATTTAATGGTATTTGAATCTTGAACTCTAATTATTGAACAAGAAATAGATACATTGTTGCTTTTATAATGTAACAGGTTTATATGTAACAGGAGAAAATCGCAATCGGATTATTTCGTTACTCAAATGTCCATAATTTTCATGCACTAAATCATTACAAAATCATAACCATACTGCATTTTACATATTTTAAGGATGCATGAGAGGTATCTTAAAATAATAGTTAACCTCTAAAAATTATCTATATTTATTAACTCTTTAACATCATCGAACTACTCGCGTTAGACAAATGTTTTAGAGAGACAATAACTAAGATGTATTTTTTTATTTACTAAGCCACATAGTACAGTATGGTATTATAAACTACATAATTGTCTGATACTTAATTTAGTTTTACAATTTTATATTGTAGTGCCTCCACAAATGAATGTATTGCTTTATGTCATAGTATCAATAATATGAAATTGAGGTAATTAAATGAGTTTAGTCAAAAGCGTGTCTGCACTCTTTAATATGAGGTATGTTAGTCGTCTGCAATAATAACACAACATCAATTAACTTATGAGGATACCTCTGTTCTATAAGATGTTGGCAATAGCGAGTCACCATCAGACAGACTGCTTGCTCATTTACCAATTTCAGTAAGTGATCACTACTGTAAATGTAATCTCTTCCAAATAAGATGAGTCTTTGGTATAAAAACCAGCACTCACATCGGACAAGGCAGTATCTCAAGTTACCATTTTATCTATTGAATAAGTGGGTTATATGATTGTCAGTCATTAATGTTAGTGGTACTTCTGAATATATTGTGGAGATATTGACTAGTGATGGTCAACTCGCGTTACTAACTCAAATTAACTTGAGTTGGGCTTAACTTGAATTAACTGGAGTGTGAATTTTTGTGTAGACTGATAAATGTATCAGTAGAATGTATCAGCAAAAATATTTGAAGAAATCATATCATTATTATGTTTAACTTCTGTTTGATATAGCAGATTATGAGCCACTCAACATAAATATAATATACATCATAAATATATTATGACTAGCAGAACTCCCAACTTTATTCACTCAAACCATAATATGATTCATCTATTAGACATTTGAGATCGCAATCTGCTTGCCTTCATTTTTCAATATAATGAACCACAAAACGAAACAATAACTTTCATTGCTCTTGCATCACATTTTGTGGAGTTTTGAACGAAACTATCTACCCCTATTTTTAATAAGTCAACCCCTAAGACTTAGGGGTTGACTTTCCAAAAATGGTGAAACAGACTATATGAAACTACAAAGCCAAATACTGAGTTTCATTAAATTGGAGGACTTTTATAAAAACTTTATCCAACAGTTTTATCCCCTTAAAGAGCGAAATTCCAAAAATCCTCCCTTAGTGCTCACCACCACTATAATGGAAACATGGTTGAAAATTACAGTATTCTAATCACAATTATTTGGACTTGCGTTAATGTCAGCAGTTAAGTCAGTTTTCCTTTTCCTATGTATATTGATGAATTTGATCTACAATTTTCTTGCTAGCTAATATTAAACAGTGAGAACAAAACAAATGATATACACACAGTTTCGTCCATTTAACTCGTTACATGAATTTCAAATCGAGTTTAATTGAGTAACGTTTATCCCGAGTTGACACATCACTAATAGTAATATAATTATTTAAAATTTATTTTACTATAATTAATATATTTATATTTGTATAGAATACCAATGACAACATCATGTTATAAGATATATTATAAGTATGTTTGTGTTAATGTATACGTAGGTATAATATGTGTAAAATATTTAATTGTAGTTAGATATCCCATAATTTGTGTAATATTATTTTATGAAAAATCAATTGAAATAATTCATAAAGATAGTAATTGTCAATACTATGACACAATTACTGATTACTAATTCAATAGAAGCATTTTGATACATAGATCAAAGTTTTTGGGTTTTTTATTCTGATAATTCTTCTGAAACATGTTATATCATTGTTCAATGCAAGTGACAATATGCATGTGCATACTAAAGTCATTCTTCATAAACAATACAATAGATATACACATTAAGGAAACTTCATCATTAAACTTACATCATCAAACATTTATCAATGTGTATCCATCAATAACACTGATTTATCTCTGGAAAAAAAGACATAATATTAATTAATAGTCATAAGCATACATTTTAATACATATAAAGGGAATTTGGCAACCATGTCTACAGTAAAATACCAAAAAATATTATTTGACTTCTTAACATTTTAGGCAATAGCAAATGTAAGATTGTAATTTAGCTCAAATACAGTGTAAATAAATATCTAAATGAAAAAAATTTAGTCTGATGTTACAGTAGCTCATCAAAAATTATTATTTGTAAGTACCTGAATGATTTCGTCTAAAGGAATGTTCAATTTTAGGGTTCCATACTTAAAGAGCAAAATAGGAACTCTGTTGCATCTCATGAAGCATGATAGCTAGACAGTGCAAATTTTAACAGATGATGTATTTGTGTTGTCTCTGTAAAAATGAATACTAAAATAGAATAACGTGTAAAGAGGGGCTTACATCAACCACCATGATTTTTTGCTGTTGTTTGTATGTAATGGTGTGAAAGCCTTCATGCGTGTGTCTGACTCACACTTAAGCAGTTTTTATTATATATGCATTCGCTTTTAATATGTAAAGCAAGTAATAGATATAGAGTTTCTTGCGCATTTGCTATTCGCGAAATATACAATACGATTAGATTAATGACATGCAAGAAAAATTAACAAATTTCGGTTAAATAAGATTTGTATATGTTCCTAAGATTAGTTACAGATGCCCGCTAGAGGGCTAAGTTGAAACATTACCAGGTGTTCGCATCATCATTTTTACATTTTTTAAATTTTTACAGAAATTTGTACAACCGTTAATAACTGTCATTTATATATTATAATATATGGTATACCTATGTACTCTCATGTCAATATTTTTTTACAGATCCAAGTAAGAGCAAAAGAGTAGGAGTGGAAATGTTTAGATCATCACCAAATTTTCAAGGAATGAAAAAATTCATTATGTCTAAAGTAGACAATACTGAAACGAGTAACCGATCGTCACCTAACAATCAACCGGACGCTCCGACAGTTTCCCATTTGGACGCCGGTGTCAGGATCAAGCCGGAGGTGCAAGCCGCCGCTGAGGCACTGGACCCTTCTAGTTCCGATAGCTCGACTGATTTAAAAGTGGCCACCAAAGTAGAAAACGAACGCGACGAATATCAAGCCGCGACAGAAGGCGACTCGGCCGAAACTTTCCCTCGTCAGGAAACCAACGCAATGTCGACCGATTACGAATCGGCGAATAACGAACAGCCGGGAGAGAAAGGACCGGAATCTTCCATTATGTGCAGAGATTTCGTGAGGGGCACCTGCAAGAGGCCGGGCACTTGCAAGTATGCGCACAAATGTGACACGTCGCAGCTGTTCGGAGTGTACACGTTCTGCAGGAACTTCCAGAACAAGATCTGCACGCTGCCGAATTGCAAGTACGTGCACGCGTCGATCTTCGAGGAGCAGGAGTTCTACCGCACGGGCAAGCTGCCGGCGCGGGTGCTGGCGCAGAAGAGTCTGCCGCCGCCGCCGCCGCCGCCCGACACGCCGCCGGGTCCGATTATATGCTACTACATTCTCATTTAATAAGCTATTGCTATGACTTATTATGAGGTGGCTCAAAAGGAAGTTATATTGTACATAGAAAAATATATAATGCGCCAAAGCAATGAATATTGCTCGAAGAAATTTGTCTTCTTTGTGGTTTGCATACAGTTACTGTGGCTGTATTGGTGTCTGAAGTGGCTGAATTTACACACAATATGTCGTCCAATCTGAAAAAACGTTCAATACCAACAAAATATGTATGCAGTTTGATATAGCCAAAAATTGATTCCTTTTTAGAATTAGCTAAACTTCCTTTTAGGACACCTTATATTATTATTACACTTTATTGACTCACTAAAACCTGTGGATCTAAGCTCTTGTTTTGAGTGCCTAATCATACAACCCTAGTATGTTTTATCTAGTCATGCACGTAGATCTAGCCAGCTATAATTGAGTAGAACATTTTTACACATATTATACAATGAGTATGATAATTGTACTTTGATAATCCTGCAAATCTTGGAAAATTAACAATAATAAAATGAAATGTTTTTATTTTGTTTCGGTATATGCGGCACTTATAGTCAGTTAATAATATTTTTTCTTACTACCATTGAAGCAACTCAGTGGGTGTGCCTTTTATTTATGTATTTTGGGTAGACAGCAATAAAAGCTAATCCAGCTAAGCCACCATCTTGCCTTACATTTTACTAAACATAACACTTGTTTGGCAAGATATGTAAGATTAAGTCGATTTATCTTTGTAAATCAAAAGCTTTTGAGTTCAGAATCTGATGGATAATTTTGAGATAGTCAAAGTTAGTCCTAATTGCTTACACACAGACATACAGGGATGGTAGCTGAAAAATCAATCAATTTACACAATGAATATGGGTATAACGGGGGAAAACATAAGGGTAATGAAGATCCTACATGTTAATCCAAGTCATTGAACTAGGTGTGTGCCAAATGTGATCTTGTGTGGAGATTTTGCGTGAGAGAGTAAAACCTCATACATGCTAACAAACCTAAAAAAAAAAATAAAAAAAAAAAAAAAAAATAAAAAAAAAAAAAAAAAAAAACCTCGGCATTATTTTTAATAAGACAATAGGATTGATCTTTGGATCTAATTTGGCATATTTATAAATGCACAGACCCGAATAGGTAATTTCGTTAAAATGTACCCATATGAGAATGAAGGCACGGGTTGTTGATAGTATTATATAGGAAATAAACAAATGTGTTCTATTTGTATTTTTTATTATCGTATTTAATAACTAGTTTTTTTTTATTTGTTACAGAAGGCCGAAACGAAATACCAACAACCTTTTCACACCCTCCGCCTCCTATAACAACAAGGTACTATCAAAGTTTAGGCATTTATAGTTATTATAGAGAAATAATGATGTATTGATTTACTGTGAGGTTCTTACTGTGTCAGTAACCTGAGGTAAGTCCATCATAATCGTAATCACCATGGCCACTTAATTCTGCTGTTTAGAACTGCTATCAGGAAAATATTAAGAATCTAGTACTGATAGTATCCTTGGTAGATATGTTAAGTAGGTACTTAGGTAGGATACAATGGAATCCTTGAAAGTGACCACTTATCATTAGTTAAGTGAGTGCTTGGATGCTACTTCGAATATTATGACTGAAATGTTTAACAGCCATTTAACTATTGATTTAAATGAAACGGATACCGTTCTTATTTACGATATTATTGTCTCTTACAGCGTGGAAGCAACTCCCCCTGTGATGGTTGTCCATGGAAACACACCAGACCCAAGAATATTCCGGGAGGAATGTATGTATTATTTCTACGACAAAATACTATTTTTACTAAGTTAAAAAAAAACAAGAATATCAGCTCTACACAAATGTATGTATAGTCCATTTTTTGACAGTTGAGTTATTTAGTAAACAAACCACCTAACTTTCGAAACATCACATTTTCACACAGTTACACGCGTCAAACGACCTGCAAACAATTACATCGGTTCACTTGATGTATTACACTTTGATTCACAACAAAAACTGCTTTAAATTTACAATTGTAATAGATAAATTTAATTAAAGTTGCAAAACCGGAGAAACTAATTTGCACAGATAATTTATTTCAACACAAATTTGACATTTCGGTCATTTCCAAATTAGTGATGGGAAGGACGAATCGATTTGTTACATTGGTTTCATGATTTTGTTAAGTGACATTAATCGATAAATTTGTTCGTGGTATAAACTCATAAAATTTAAGCAAGTTTGCTTTCGCGTTGCGTGTTTGTCGCGAGAATAACGAATCATATCGCGATAATTTAACTACACTGTTAAAGCACAAAAGTATTACGTATGAAAATTAACGAATAGAAAATTATTTTTTAATCTGGCATATTAAAACGTAAACTTCAAAAAATTTAAACTAAAATAACTCAAAAATACATAAATATATTTAATACAAGATTTTAAATAATAGACTTCAGAAAAAATAAAATTCACGAAAATATGCCTACTAAATAAATTAAGATAAAATTATCACAAATAATAAAATATTTTAACGATATTTTAAGAAAAATATGAATTGAGTGATTAATTATGAAGTGAAATATTAACAAAATTCAAATGAATTCTCAAAAATTATTTGAGCTGGTAACAGTATAAAGTGGCAACAACAATTTATTTTTATTAATAGAAATACGAGATTAAAGTATTTAGTCTGTAAAAGTATACAATAATTTCACTGTTTACGTCAGGTAAAAAAATAAGACGAAATACAATTAATTTATAAGCGAGTAAAGGATATTTTAAACATCTATGCTACTCTCATTTATCGTTAGTATTACATTTACTAGTGCATATTTGAAACAAATACATTATTTTATTAAAATTATTTGATTATTTTCGAAAAAAATATCGTTGAGTATAATCGATGTTTGATACGATTCGATACAACAATTTGCAGTAGCTTCCCAAGGTAAGATATTTTGATACTTCCCAACCCTATTGATTGACACTATCTCATTGACATTTAAATGACAGTTCGAGTCGGCCATGTTTGTTTACCAAATAGATCAAGTGTTAAAAAATGAGGTATATGTATATATGTAATATTGTAGAAATATGTAAGTATAATGTACAAATATCGGTTCAACATTTTTAAACACAAGTACAGCGCGGAAAAAATCGCCAAATAAACTAGCAAAATTTTGATAGTTATAAACTGTACTCAAATATCGATATTTAGGAATTGAATATCGATAGTTGACTAATATCGATAAAGATCGGTTATTGTTATTGATGTATGCATCTGGTTGTTGCAGTTACGCCGCTGGTGGAGCCGGACGACGGCGAGCAACTGCTCAAGAAGTGCGCGTTTTGTGAACTCGGGGATATTAGGTCAGTAACACTTTATTATGATTAAATATTATGCAATCTAGTAATTTGTCGTTGGGCGACACGGTTAGTGTTGGTTCCCATTATTCATATTGTTATTGCTATTTAGTATTAATTCTAACATGTTATTTAAGTTTATCAATGATAAATTTGGCATCCTAATGATTACAATAAACTTAAGACCTTTGAATTTTATAAAATTACACTAGTTATTTAACACTAATAATTTATGATACTTAATATTCGTATTGTTTCGATTATTCGTTTTGTGTGTTGATGATATTCGTATTGTTTTAGATTACAATATCAAAAGGGCAGAGTGGATAAAAAGCGGGAATCTGTGGACGAACTGAAAAGGAAGTCTGACGAAGTAGAAAGGAAGAAGGAAAAACTAAGTGCAATTTTGATTAGCATACTGGAGCTTACGGTACGTCCCTCGTACATCGTAGGTAGAAAGTGGAACGTGTGCGTGCGGGCATGTGCATGCATGTCTGTATGTGTGCATGCGTGCACGCATGAGTTTTATGTATTTATGTGTGTACATCGCCGGGACGGCCCGACAAATACTTTTTTGTGTAATGAATAGAATAGAGCAATCCTAAGAATAATGCCAATTTATTTTTGCCCTAACGACGTATTGAAATTTCTGATTTATATTAATTTTAAGATTTTGTAATGGGACTTAATAACTATTCGCCAAATAAAAAACCTGCCGATTCGGCGGTAACAAATAGCAGTACTTGAAAATTTATATTATTAGCTTCGTTGTTGTTATAAGAACTTTTAAACTTGTAATTTATTATTAATTTTATTTATTTCTCCACATTATTTTTGTTACAGAAAAACACACCTTCAACTGCAACTCCCAGTGCGTTATTCAACATAATTGGTAACGACAAAAGCAAGGTAAATGTGAATATGTATATTTGACGTACTTACGTATAAATACTATATTGGAGATATTAATCAATTGCTTTATGTCAGATGGTGTTAGATCACCTCGTCAAGCTGAATCCCAACAACAGGCTGTCGTCCGTTGTTGGGGAAGCAGATTCGAGTAAGGTGGGTGCTAGTTTATCTATATATAAAAAAGGTTATTTATATATACTGTACTGCATGAGTTAGAAAAAAATCTGGAATTTTAAGGGTGATATTATGAAATAAGTTTAAGACATACTCCCATTTGTTTTATAATTACTTAGTACTGTTACTTCTTTCCTTATTTCCCGTAACACCTTAGACTTGACCCCCTACATATCAGCTTTGACAGAGCTTTTATTAACTTTCTTGGTAGCAACAATGCTTTTTTTCAGGAGCCTGTAACGTTCTTCGCCGTTTGTTCTGTCTTTCGCAAGATTCCTTTGACAGTTCCCCAATAATGCTCAATTGGTCGACACACAGGGACGTTTAGAGTTGGGTTCATATCCTTATTAACAAAATCAATGTCGTTCGCTTCAAGTATGATTCGACTATGTCCTCTGCGTTGGCTGTTGCTAAATCAGGCTAGAAGAGTGTGGAAACATCATGTTCTCTAATAAATGGCAAAAAGTCTCTTTTTGAAGAATTCCTTAATGGATTCTTTTTCTTATCATACTACGTATTTGGTGTCAAATTCTGTAACTTGAATCGTCGTTTCAGATTATGGAGGAACCTCTCCTATTTCTACAATGTAATATTATTGTCCAGAAGCAAAGTCAGCGTTATATCGTCGTATGTCGTATGTTTCATCGTCAATTATTTATGAAATGTTTTTTTTTTTCATTCAAAACAGAGCAAAAAAACGCACAATTTTGGAGCACGACTTTAATAACTTTTGCCTGTTTTTCGAAAACTCGTGGGACTTTATGTTTTTACTCAGTTAGCAATCTTTCTCTTTTATTATTTATTCTTTGGATCATAGTTTGGGATGTTTTGAAATGTCTTGCCCAATTTCTAGTGGAAATACTTGTCCTTGACTTGATATTCTTGACGATTTAACTAAGGAGTTGAACTTTGTAAATTCACCTCCGAACTGTTTGTTATAACTATATTAATAGTTTATGCTTAAAATTGACAGATTTTATCTGATTCATGTAGTATAACTGTGCTGTATATAAATGTAGGTTCTAAAAGCAGGGGCGTAGTTACCGTCATATTAGCCGTATCAATGATACAGGGGTTAGGCGTTCTAGGCCCATGTAGCCCGGGGGGCTACATGGGCCTAGAATGCCTAACGTTTTTGGGCGTCACTTTACAGAGACATAGATACATAGGTGTAAAATCAAAAAAAAAAGGTGTAAAATCTATATCTATACTAATATTATAAAGAGGAAAGCTTTGTATGTTTGTCATGAATTAACTTAAAAAGTACTGAACCGATTTTAAAAATTATTTCACCATTAGAAAGGCACATTAGAATATGTAGAAGTGTCAAAATTTTTTTTCATTGCATACACTGCGATCCCTATTGATAATAGAACAAAAAAATGTTTTACAATATAAGATAACATATCAATATCTACGAGACTTGGATACCGCTGCCGCACAATGATCAGTGTACCCATACTCAAAGCAGTAGTCGCTAAATTTTTTGGAACTACTATCGGAATAGCATCAATACCACTGCTGACTATGACTATTGACCAAATCTCCATTACGAATTAGGGACATGTTCATGAGTGGTGCTCAAATGTATATTGGTTGGATAGATTACATTATAGTCTGCGCGAACGAAGTCGTGTCGGTTCTGCTAGTAATAAATAAAGGTGGCTACCATTATTTTCGCCGAAACTAAGCAAGTGATAAATTCACGAACACACGCTACAACTTAAAATATTGAATTCAATATAAAGCAAGCATTTTTGTGAGAAAACTACCCTTGTTTTTTTATTTTGGTCGTAGATGCCGGTTGTTCTCTATAGAAGGCGATCAACTTAATCCTCAGAAGTGGTCACATATATGCGATCTGCTTAAGGGTCGGCTACTATATGGAGTCGGTTACAGATGTCCTTGGACTGAAATACTGACCACTTACAAGGTTGACTGCATGCTTTTTAGCTACTTCAATAGCTATCTTAAAAAACAATCTTCTTAAAAAACCACATGTACATCGTATACTGTACGTTACATATAGTAGATACTAGACGGGAATATTTGTCGGACAAATCAGTATTTGTAACGGTGATTTGGTTTTTTGATGATTGCAGGGTCTTCTCGGCGAAAAGTACATTGCCTCGCTTATAGCGAAATTGCTGTACGAGGAGCAAGCGCGGCGAGCCGACATCACGCGCAAGGACTGACCTCTCGCCGCCGCCTCGCCGCCCGTCGCGTCGCACTCCGACCCGCCAGTGCCCGTGACCACTGCACAGGTGGCTGTGTTCCCCTGCACCTCGCAAGTTCCTACGTTCCCGCCTCCCTCTGTTTCACAGATTCCAGTTTTATCACGTCCTTCTTCGCAGACGACTCCTCAACCGACCACCCTCGCCTCACGGTTCCCTTTATATCCGCCCCCTGCAAACGTACAAGTGCCTCAAAGCCAGTCTCCATCCGCGTCTCAGGAGACTATGCTTCCGCATCGTTCCACCTCGCGAGTACCATTGTTTTCACCTTCTATACCACCACCTCCTATACCACCACCTTTTATACCACGACCTCCTATACCATCAACCCGTATACCACCACCCCCTATACCCCCACCCATTTTACCACATCCTTTTACCTCACGATTGCCTCTGTTCTCGCCAGTCAGCTCGCATTTATCATGGATGCCACTTTCCGCCGCCACACAGATGTCATTGCGCCCGCTTTCGACCTCACAGTTACGTTTTCCCCCATCCACTTTCGCTTCGCAGACTCCACTGTTAGCACCTGTTGTTTTATCGCCCATCTTTCCAAGCTACTGTGGTAGCTCAGTGCGTAATCCGCCCCGTCCCTCTCCTTCGGCCGAAAGGCCCGGGCAACATATTAGCCGCGTTTCGGAACAATCGCCTTCGCCCGTGTCCCCCTGTCCAGCGACTGTCACGACCACAACCAGCCCTACACCGTCGGATCCGGTCCCTATGGATGTAGACGTGCCCGCCCGTTGCGTTACTCCCGTCACTACCGAACCCCAAGCGACTTCCTAATATAGATATAAGCTAGAGTATAGAAATATTAGTAATAAACTACTTTATTATACAATTTTCTTTTTATTTATTAGCCTATCGTGCAATGTTAATATTTACGGCCCCGAAAATCTGTCGCTCGAGCCCACTGCTAACGCAACCTTCTCTTAAATCTATCGCTGTTTCTGGAGTTATAATAAGTATGTAATCACTAACAAAATATAATATTTTCGTAAATAATTTATTAAAGGTAAAAAACAGTGCAATGAAATGTGAGCTCGAGACGTAGAGAGTTGCCCGGAGGTTACGAAGCGGTTCCATTGTTCTTCGAAATGTGGTTCGAGAGCTTGCGGCGCAAGGGTGGGGTATGTGCGGGGTGCGGACGGCGGGGTGGGGGGCGTTCGCGGCTCGTCGCCCGCTTCCTTGCGCTGGCGGGCCAGCAGCGCCCGCAGCTCACGCTCGGCCACGCTTCCCGCCGTACGCGTTGGTTCTAACAACAATCAAAACGAATAGCGTTACGATTATTGAACATTTTAAAATTCTGGTCAAAAAAAGCCTAGACGGCCAATGATAAAACATTTTTCAATCTAATTTCTTTTCTGTTCTAAAACTCTCAGTCCGCAGGCCGTGCGCGAGCATTTTCTATTTTTTCCGCAGACTATTTTAGAGACAGACTCCCTATATTTATTATTGTATATATATATATAAGGCGGTATGTCATTAAAAAAATAAACAAAAAAAATGGAGAACATCAGTGGATAGTGAACGACAAACGAACTTGAATATATCAGAAATATCACAATACATTTCGATTGTAATTAGTGTAATCATCACATAACATCACACAATCATTGGCACTCTTCCAATTTTATTATTAGTACTTTTAAGTATAGCACAAAAAACAAAGAAACGGTATCTTATCTCAGGTTGAATATAAAAATAAAATCTACAGTTGGATTTATAGTTGAAAAACTGATAACAATATTCTAATAATCAATTAGCGTTATAAAAAAACAACACCTAACTTTTTATCCCTGTTTTTGTGT
Source organism: Spicauda simplicius (assembly GCA_949699795.1). Classification (NCBI taxonomy): domain Eukaryota; kingdom Metazoa; phylum Arthropoda; class Insecta; order Lepidoptera; family Hesperiidae; genus Spicauda; species Spicauda simplicius. The sequence goes on from OX453056.1 coordinate 19,446,113, forward strand.
CGATTTTTCAATAATTTCTTAAAGTTAGAACTTTGTATATCATCATATATCCGAAAGTAAAGTTAAAAGATATTCAGATACTTGATTACACTTCGAGACAGTAGGTTTCAAAGTTATTTCTTAAATATCTTCCTCAGCTTCTATTTATTTCTTATGCCTTGTTATGGAACAATTTTATCACAATGCCTTTATTGGCACTATGTGCCAGTGCCAGTATAGTGCCAATAATTAACAAAAACTAATTATTGGCAGTAGTGCCAATATTAGAATATTGAATCCAAAAACGGTTTATAATATTCATTTTGAGTACGTCTTCATTGGTGAAGAAACGAAACATAAAAGTAAGAGAGACGAGGAAGGGAAAAAATATTCAACAGCAAATTAGATGCGACATTACGACCGAAAATGTAAAGCCAGATGGCATGGCCAAGAAGTAAGAAGCTAAGCAATATCATTTTCCGCTTAAATTCTTAACTCTAAATATTCATCATTGATGCAAGGGCAATACTACAAACCCAAATTGTGACAACAAATCATCTGGTGCTTGCGTTGTCATATGAAAATCGCTAAGCAAAGATATTTAAACAAAATTTGTACAGCTCTTCAAGCTTGAATACTTCAATGACGATGGCGGGAACTACTACTTAGATTATAGGATAGAATTAGGTTTAGCTGTAGCGTTTTATATGGGATGAGTTAGGTTGAGTAGGAATATTAAAGAAAACAAAAATTTGCGAGCAGGGCGCGGCAGAGCCCTGCAAGCGGATGCAACCAGTTCATATAAAATATTGAAGCATAGTAAATTATGGCTTACGCTTACATTTAGGTACGTTTCCATTTATGTATGTGTCAGGGAGTGTTCCCACCAGGGCCGATTAACCCTTAGGCTAACTAGGCTGCAGCCTAGGGCGCAAGGTTCAGGGGGCGCGCTGATATCGTGTTTTTTGGCATGCAGGTGGATATAGATTTTGCTATAATTCTTGCGAATGCGAATGTCCAAATACATGCAAATTTTATATTATATTCGAATGTTCATCACATCACTAATCGGTAGTGTGAACCGTGTTAAAATTTTCATATTTTCGATACATAAAAATATGGCTAAAAGTATTGTGTATATTTTACTGTAATTTCTCTCCTTTTGTACTTAGGTTTGTTAAAAAGTAGTTGATAGACTTTACTTAGCATGCCTCTGTGACGTTTTTAACCCGCTAGAGTTAATTAATGCATTTCTTAAAAAGATGTTCTTTAAGAAACGTACCCTTATTAAAGTAATGATTAAGTAGTGGCATTTTAGCCGTTAGCTCTGTAGCTATTTTCAAATACATTAAAACAAATGATAATTTAATAAAATAAAATTTATTACAAATAATTAGTACTTGGTACATGTATGTACGCATATATAAAATGGTCATTGTAATTGGTGTACCTAATTATAATTGTCAAAAATTAATAAATAACGACCATAACCCAATGACAAATATTAGAATAAAGTGATCGCGCCCGATGCAAAATGCGACGTCAGCGTCGAGCAGGGCGACATCGATGTAATCGCACACCATCTCGTCCCAGTTGTCTGTGAGGTCGTGGATACTGCGCGCGCCCGCTACCAGCTTGTGGCGCATGAGGCGCCGCGCGCGCTTCAGCCGCGCCGGGGAGTCCTCAGACACCTCGCGCGCTCGCAACGCCACCGCCGCCGGCTTCGGTTCCACCACTACCACGGTTTGCATCTTGTGCGTCACCTGCATCAGCACCGGCGGCTTAGTCGTCGAAGATATGTTCCTTGAATTTTCTTTCCTCTGTGCCTTTTTCAAAATCGAAAGTCTGGACTTCTCGGCCAACGACAACTCCGTAGAATTTTCTAACGCTTTTGTAATCACAGTCGATGAAGAAGACGTCTGCAAAGACGCGTGTGCTGTGCTCTTTACGGGACTTTGCACTTCACTGGCATTTTCGGAAATTCCAGGCGGACTGGCGCGACGGTATTGCCTCGGAACGAAGCTACGAGCGCTCTGCGCCACCGATGTCTCCACTGGACATACATAAACTTATCGTTAGTCTTGGAATTCCACATTTCCGCGAATTATCAGAAAACTCACTTCGAATAAATAGTTTTAATATTATGTAACTAACTAATGTTATGCTTCTTGATTGAATTATTTAAGTGCTGCTGAAATTGTGCCAATTGAAATTTAGGGCTATCGTCCCGCAATGTTAAGTTTAATTTCGACGTTATTAATAGGTATAATATTAAAAACTTCATAATACATACGTCACAATACTGAGGACGTTCAAAATCAATCGTAGAATTTTTCATTTAATTCCTTATTATTTTTAGAAATCGACACCAAGTGGTTGGAAAATAAATATTTTTTATACAAGCATTCGTAGCGTAAGAATGGCATACGCTCACAAACATATTTGGTACGAATAAAATTTTAGTCTTTCACAATAACTACAGAATTTACTTTTCTTTAATGTAATGCACCTACTACAGTAGGATTAAACAAATGTAATCTGTTATTTTATGTAATTGCATTCTCGACAAGTTAAAAGTTTGTCCCTATTTTTTTTTCTATGTAAACTCATATCTATAAAAAATAATGATATTTAAAATTATGCTTTAGTTTTACTTTTACCTATAGTTTAGTTAAAAAATGTAGAACTAATTTTAACATGTTACTTTACGTAATTTTACACGGTTTTACTTTGGTATAAAAGCTATAAACTGGAGCAGCGACGAAAATTCATAATGCAACCTACTTCTTGAACAAAAAATAATAACTAAAAAATTATCTTACCTGTTGTAGTTTCCGTAGTCTTCCGAAAAAGAGCTGGAAGTCGGTTTTTCATATTTTGTACTCTTTTCATATCGTAATAATCATCATAATCATATTTCCTCTTGTTTGTCTTACTCATATTAGGTGGTTTAATAATCAAGCCAGGCCTAATTGCTCTACTATTTTCGAAATATTCGTTCTCATCTTCTAACTGTCGACGTTTCTGGTCATTTTCCCTATCTGGCTGTAAAGCTCTGTCTCTTGGTTTACGCCTCGCTTTTTTCTTCGGGCTCGAGCTATGACTAAGAAGACGAATTTCTTCAAAGTCCTCAATATCACTTCTATCTGCGTGTTCTTCCTCTGTAAGATCCTGTTTACTATCTATATTAACAAACTCATCACTTTGGTCTATTGAATTATGTTTTAAATGACCTTTAAATTTTCTATTTTGAAATTGAGATCTATGCTTGTCAGCTCTATTGTTTAATTTTATTTGTGGTACTACCTCATCAAAACTATCCTTATCTAAGTCAATATTATGATTTTTTGGGGAGATGATAAGTTTCCTTTTATTCTTGTTCCATATTCGTTCGTCATCAACATCGTCTGATTTTCCTGAAACGCATTAGGTAATAATATTTAGATAGATTAATATTCAAACATACGTAATTAATGCTTGTGATAATTATAATACGGAATGTTCTACCTTGTGGCTCCTCTTCGTACTTGTAGTCAAGGCGCGCTGGTGCGTCCGGTGATCTGTCGCTATAGTCGTCTGCCCCCGGCGCAAGGTCGCTCTCCTCGTGCTGTCCACCGTACTGAGGCATGCGGACTACCGAATAGTCCCCGTATCGCACCGCTGTAAGGCTCACTGCACACTCTAAAATACTGAGTATTCTCAGAAGCAAACACTTCATGCTGGCTTCTTTAATCTATATTGTTTATTTCTTCCACCTTAAATTGGCGGTGCACGCTGAATTAAGTACGTAATTTGTGGCATAATTCCTGAAAATGTGACTACGAATTTGACATTGAGATATTTCAATAGTTACTAGGATTAAATGTCAAATTAATGAATAATAATCATTGACATGGTTGTTTCCATTTGCGCCAGTTACAAGTACCTACGTTAACTTTACTGGTAAGAATTTTAAAATAAATAACGTTAACTATGAAGGCAAACTTACGTATATTTACGAGGAGCACCTACCAGCCATTTACATCTAATAGGTAACCATTAAAAGTAAAGCAGGTAAAATCCTGTTTATTGTAAGTTTTAAATATCTAAAACAAAAATAACGTACGTCAATAATAATGACACCATGCTACATAATATTTGACAACCAATTGGACATTATAAAAAAAGCTTTAAAATTTAAAAAATACAATAATGATACTCCATTCCTGCTTTCCATGATGTTGAAAAATTTCTTGTAAGAATAAATTCGTAATGAGTAATAAAATCAGAGACGAAAATGATGTGGATTGTAGCTGCTATGCGTTGTCACGGAACAAGAAGTCATGTCCGCCCGTGCGCAACGTCACACACCCCCTGGTGAGCGCCTGGTTTGCTCGATCTTCACGTATCACGTAAAGTGTAGCGGTTAGGTTCTTTATTATACAATATATACACATTTATGTATATATTTTACAGCGCTACTACGAATTCACACCGGAAGAGATGAAAGCACTAGAAGAGTGCGACAAGGAAAGTTTTTACCATCGATGTTTGCCGTTTAGCACTTTGTTCGCGACGCTCACTTACGCCGGAATAAAGCATGGTGAGAATTTCTACGTCACTCCATTCCGATCAGACCGATAGAATTGTTAGGGACGCCACGAAAACTTCATAGAAGTAAGACTTATTTAGCAGAGAGTCAATTGTTTTGTTAATTTTTTTTCGTTGACGTTCCTTTCAATCGCTTACTTCTGTGAATGTTTTCTTTTAGGAATCCTGAACCAAAGCCCGCATTTCGGTGTGGTGCCGAAGGTGGCGTTGGCGGCATTTCTGGGCCATTGTTACGGACGGCTCTCGTTCATCCCAGAGTGCGAGGCGCGGTTGCGGCGACTGTCGCCGCAGTCTCACCTCGGGAACGTTATGCGCCAGTATTATGCCGAAAAGAATCCACCGAAAGATTGTAAAAAGAAATAATGTTGTATAAACGGAAAGTGACAATATAAAATTGCTATAATTCTTGATCTAAATTCTTATTACCTGCCAAAAAATAACGACTTTAAAAATAAGTGTCCGGCCGAAGCAAACAAGTATACTAAACCTGATTACTTTGCAACTTCAAAAAAACGATAACATTTGAAAATAATGTAAATTCTGAACAAAACTTGCGAAACAAGCCCTTTGCCTGAGTGTGTGCTTACCCCTTTGATTTGCTAGCTTTGCCCAGCGCATCCATCCGTTAGTTCCAGTTTTTTTTAATTTTGGCCCATTTGGCCGAAGCCAAAGATTATTATTCTGAAGGTGTTTTTTTCCCAAGAAGGCTTCGCTCCGACAGTATTAAAAATAAATATTTGGTATCAATTACCAGGTGCTTTGCTAAATATTTTAAGCCCGCGGTAATGTTTGTTGGTAACGACAAACTATGTACATTTCGTGGGGAAAATTTATCATGCAGTGAAAGTTTAACGGTGCTTATAAACGTTAAACTCTAACGTCAAACATTCATAATAACCGATTGTATAGTATAATTAAACAAAAATATTTGTTTAATTAGGGAATTGTAGTTTGAAACCTTAAGTAACAATAAAAATATACAAAGGAAAATAGAATCGCCTCCTATAAGAAGTCGTTTTAGAATATTTAACTCACTTTGACGCCTAAGGAATCTGTTTTCAGCAAAGTAAGACAAGAGTAGTGTGGTGGTTCTCACTATTGACTTCATTTGAGTAGCTTATCATGTCGCTGCTGCAAAATGTCATTATTAGGTGCAGGTATTCGTAATTCAATAGTGCTGATTTCAAGTACGTCCTGTAAATAATAAAATATAATAAAGTTCATTCACATAATTACTAACTCAGTTGGGAGGAGAAACTAAAATGAAGGCACGGAACTGGCTCAGAAGTTTAAAAAAATCTAACTAGAGTGCACCGCCACGTTTTTTATCAGATTGAAGCGGCAAACGAGCATGTAGTCCACCTGATGGCAAGTGGTCACTGCCGCAGTGCCGCATATGGACATCTGTAAGCAACTTCATATAGAACATGGGTTCCATCTGAAGTCAATCACAGATGCGGTGCCACTCCCGAGTACAAACAAACGTGAGGAAACACTCTTCCACCGAAACGCTAGAATTTCTTCACATTAGAAATAAGTGTTGCAGTCCTACCTTCCCGGTCGAACAACACTGGTTCCACCTGGTCAACGTTGAATGCGTCCGCTCGTGCGTATAATTTACTCATATTCTCGTTTGTTGAATATTGTCATCAATTGTATACACGTGTTTCCGTTGAACTAAATGGATTTTTTGGTAAAAAGAAAATGTTGGAAAAAAAGGGAATTGCGCCTGCTGCCGCGCCAGTTTTCAATGCACATACCTACGCAAATAATACGTGCACCCGCACAAATTGGGATGTTCGTCCAAAAAGTTATAGGACTTAAAATGTATTGAAAAGGTGTAGAATATGCCTCAACGAAATTTACATGAACGTCGAACCTTTTTGTTTAACTAGACTATAATTACTAAAGATGAATAATATTTCTGTACATTTTGAAATCTGAGGTCCTATTACTGTTTATTATCTCTTCGTACAGAGCAGTGATAGCTTAATGGTTGAAACTTGCCCTCTCGATCGGGAGATCCGAGGTTCAAACCCAGGCACGCACCAATGATTTATGTGCGTATTAGAAATTAATTATCACTGCTTTTCGGTGAAGGAAAACATCGTGAGGAAACCTACACACCCGAGAGTTCTTAAAAAAAAAAAAAACTCAGAGGTGTGTGAAGTCCACCAATTTGCACTTGGCCAGCGCGGTGGACTATGGCCTAAACTCTCTCATTCTGGGAGAAGACCCGTGCGCAGCAGTGGGCCAATAATGGGTTGATGCGATCTCTTCGTACTTAAAACAAATTAAGTGTTCAATTTAAATCAGCTTCTTTTGATCATCGTAAAAAGTTGTATGACTATTATTTTTTTACGAAATAAAATAATAGAACAAAATTATAAAAATGATCCATTTTCACCTTTTTTTTTAATAACTCCTAACCCTCTTTTTTTAAATAAGGAAAACATAAGTTCACCTTTTCAATACAATTTATTTGTGTTAGGGTGTGCTGTCTTACATAGATTGTCTAGTTATGGGGTGCGTTCCAGAAGACGCTCACAAAGCCCAAAACGTCGTTCCACAAGACGACCGCGGTCGTTGTGGTTGCGGCGAATACCTCACTCATGACGTCATGACTTACGCCCACGTGAAGCTCACGAAGACCCATCTAATAAGGTGGGTCGAAGTGATCGTTCCACTAGAGATTATGTAAGTAACGCTTACAAGCTAGTGGAACGGGAAAAAACTGCGGTTGTGATCGTGAACTTTGTGAACGTTTAATGGAACACATAGTTAACGTCAGATATTTATGAGTAAATGTCATTAATGTCAAAATTGTCATCGGCAGTCAATGTCAGTGAAAGAATCAATTTAGAATTGAGGAATTAGCTGTATCAGTTTGTACTTATCATTAAATGTATAAATCTAAGATTTTATAATTATATGACTAATCATGGCGCTGAATGATCGAGACTCGTTCCAGTATGAAGAGGAGGCAGGTCAACGCCTTCCGCAGACCGGCAAAGAATTTCCGCCGGTGAGGTTAAGTTGATTACGTAGTGTTGATTATATTCCTTGATCCACTGATCTACCGATCGGCTGCAAATACCGTAACCTCCGTTACTATTATTTCGTAATCCTTTGGTGCTCCTTTGTATCTGGCGAGTCACGGGCTATGGTGCAATAACGTACGCTGTACGCTTGTATTTTGTGTCGGTTTGAGCTAAGTAGATCAGGGGTGGATCAAAACTGATGTGGTGTGCAGGGCTCGTATAAGTTTACGGACGAGGAGATCCGCACGCTGCACGAGTGCAACACGGAGAGCTTCTTCCAGCGCTCGCTGCCGCTCGGCACCATGTTCGGTCTCGGCACCTTCGCCGCCGTGCAGAGAGGTCAGTCGTCCTTCCGTCACGATTGCTGGGGAGTCAGTCGGCTCGAAGTTTAGGATGGCTTTAGGTTTCAGTCAATACTGTTATTATTGTCTTATGATAAAAGTTGAACATCAAACAATATTTTTTATATTTCATCATTGTACATGGATAGCATTACAGTTTTATTAAATTGCAATATGATATACTAATATGAAAGTTTATTTTGCATCTGGGGGTTATTAATATACTTTACAACAACATCCAGCAACAGCAGACAGCAATGTGTGACCAGGTGAAGGTCAAAGCTAGGACCGCCAAGTATTCTCAAATATTCATATATCTAAAACATAATATTTTTCCAAAAAAACTAGAATTTGAAAGCTATTTATTCTCTTTTATCTTGTCTACAATATCTACTTACATAAAACTACTTCCTGAAATCTGCTCTATAATTTGATTCAATGATATCTGAAATTAATTCAACTCAACTTAAATGTCCTTTTAATACACTTAAATCCCATAACTACTGCTAATTAGTTACTGGGGTAAATTTAGTCATCAAATATATTTAAATAAAAATCAGAAAAAGTGTATCTCACAATTTGTGAGATACACCTGCCAAAACATCCCTTTCAATAGATCTAGTTGGTCATGGCTGGCATCGCAAATATATCAATATTTTAGAGTGGTAGACCTGTTGTGGCCCTAGTCTGGAGACACTACTGCCACACCTATTTCTACCTAATAGAGTGCATGTCGCTGTGGGTTACGTTGAACTGGGTTTTAAAGGAGCCATACTTTTTTGGTAATATGTAAGTAACAAGTGAACATACAGTCTATGTGATAAGTGGCCATTGCTCTCTATGGACATCTGTGATAAGACTCGGATAAAATTAGGGTCTTACCTGAAGTTTTCCATTGATGCATTGCTATCCCATGAGGACTAAGTTGCAATGCATATAATATATATTACCTTACCTTACCACACATTTTAGATCATTTTATACTTATTCGAAGCATTGCAATTTACATCTTATGTGTAGCAATCTATAGCTAACCTTGGGAGAGATTGTAGTCTTATCTTGGTGGATTATAGATATCCATAGGTGAATTACATGCCTTTATTAAATCAGATGAGTTGCATTGTCTTAATATTAATCATATGTGGTCACAGACATGTACAACCAAAGTTATTAAACTTGCCACTTTGAGAGACCTTATTCTAGTCAAGACCTTAGTGAATTAAAGAGGATGTGCAAATTAAGTTTTCATTATCTTCTTAAGGTTACTCTACCATTATTAATAAACAGTATCGAAATATTGTGTTGAAAGTTCTCTCACTGGCACTCTGTTGCAGGTACCTTGAAGCCGAACCCAAGGTTTGGCCCATATCCTAAGGTCACGCTGGCTGTGGTGGTCGGCTACTTCCTAGGCAAGCTGTCCTACCAGAGGGCTTGTGCTGAGAAACTCATGGCCCTTCCTAACAGCTATATTGGGCAACTACTCCGTGAGAAAAGAGATTCTAGTTTATCTCCAAGGTATCAATATTTTGTTATTTGTTTATTGGAACTCTGAGCTTATCTGAGGTTGGTTAGACATGTCCACAGTTGGCAATGGCGACATTTCATTCGATAAACTGCAGACATGGTTTTACATCCACATTATAAAAAATGAAAGAAATGCTTAAAATATGTTCTGCATAGAAAAACAATTCTTCTCATGAAACACTTGTTTATCTTTTTATAATATAAATATAAATATTTAGCTCTTGTATATTTTTAAAAAAGGAGGATGCAACCAGCGCCGCCGATGTTGGGGGCAAAGCCCGACGAGATCTACTCAGACGCGGGCCCTGGCAACTCGCTCGATCTGGACATCGAGCGACCACTCTTCAGTGATGATACCTACCGCCCAACCACTTCTGACTCAGATGGTACTTCCTGATACTTAAAAAAATATACTTTATTAAATATAATGTCGACTGAGTGTCGATCTGTACTACACCAGATCAATTTTTGTAATTTTTTTCATGTTACTCTCTCGTCGACCCATTATTGTCCCACTGCTGGGCACGAGTCTTCTCTCAGAATTAGAGAGTTTAGGCCATAGTCCACCGCGCTGGCCAAGTGCGAATTGGTGGACTTTCATGTTACCCCAAATGTAAATATTAAATAAGTTTCATTCCTTTGTTTTACGAAGAATTTCAGATGTTACATGTTATTACATTGGTGCAAATGGTTATTATTATTTAAGGTGAAATTTGTCTGTTGCAGGTTTAGGCGGGCCTCCACAGCCGGGTCCGGTCCGGCCGGCATCCTCATACGATGAGCTGCGACGACAAAATCGCGGCGATTACACCAACGCTAGGCAGGATCCCTACAAGTAATACTATAAACTATTATTCAATTGTTATGTATACAGGAATCTCGCAAATCGTATTTTTAGTAATTTGGTTACCATTTTTCCAGCTACCTACTTTTGACTGGTAGAGAAAGCTAATAAGCCTTAAATTTGCCTTATTATAACTTTTATATTATAGAGGTGCAATAAATAAACAAATACTCCACCATGCTTTTCCAATGCAGATGTATATATAGGCAGGGTAGCCTATCCTATATCAGTAATGTTAGCGACTAGTGGGCGTAGAAATTACGGGCTAGGAGATAATTACGACACTGATTTATAGTCACTATCACACTTATCACGAAATTCATATTTGCAATTTGGAATAAAGTATAACTGGCATCAACAAAACCAATACTCCACTACGACATAATCTACGCCTACCCGTTCAGCGTTGTATTTAAAGTACCCTACCCTACTACCTCCCTTGTCTATTTTAATATAATACGAACTATTACACTAAAACGGGGTTAATCATGAAATGTACGTAGGTTTCTCGTCATCCACCGACATATATATATAATATTATATATTTTTATAATATTGGTACACCTTTGTACAGGCAATTAAATCATTTCTATATGAACAATATATTTTTCAGAGTGGATACGAATACGGTCCCGATAGTCACGAGGCCGCGGTCGGCGGCGGAGCCCCGAGCATCCACTAACAAGTATGGAGACATCATGGAATAGAAGAACTTCTGCAGATAAATTCAACTCCTAAGATAATATGAATATCGTCTAAATCACGACACTGTAATACATGGACAATGCATCCTGTTTATCGTGAATATTGCAAATCTAAACCAAAATACATTTATATCGAGATGTCATGCTTGTTATATGTATTTGTTAACAAAATTCAACTATGATCCTACGCTGAAGAGTCAGTGAGAGAGCTGTCAGTGAATTCGGATCCAGGTTTTTTTTAAAAAAGAAGTATGAAATGTTTATGAAACATAATTCTGTAACTATGTATATGTCAGTGTTAATACAAGGATTGTAAACGCTTCAAGTTTTTTGAATAACTACTGTAAGATCACAATCGTGTATGACTGTAATTAAAAAAAAATAAAGTAGATAGGGTTCATTATGACTGAATATCTTTCATTTGTTATTATCTTCAACCTACCCTTTCTGTTCCTTTTTTACGTGTACCTACTTTTATTTATTTATTTATAGTTTATTGCCTCTTCATATTGGGTTCTCTTAGCTATATGAAACAATAAAATATTATATTACAGGTAACATTATTATAGACAGCGAACGCTACAGTAAATTAAAATAAAAAGATTAAGCTATCTCAATATTCTCTATGATATTAGGTGTTGTCTGAACTTTGAACTGCTGGCGTACCTTTGAGAGATTGTTTAGTGTGCTGTGTTTTGCTCATATTTTGCCAATTTTATAAATGATTTTTAACAACTATTTTCTTGGCCTGCGACGAACGGTTTAAATACGAGTATTTTTCGCCGATTGCAACTTCGGGTGTGTTTATTAGTGATGTACGAATGTTACTATAAGGCTTATCGACATACATCGAATACTCCTTATCGACATTGATTGCGAATGCTGTTTTTTTTCAGTTTTTGGTTAGGTTAGATATAAATTTGGCGAACTTTTTTTGGTGCACAAACTGCAGTTTGATTTCAATTTGTATAGATTTGGCGACCTTTTTGCAATGCACTACAATTCAATATTTCTAAACGTGCGACTACATTGATTGCGGTTTCTGATGAATGAATGAATGAATGTAAATGCGTAACTGACATATTCTACGTATCTGTTGCAAACCAGGAGGATTCGGTTTTACATACTTGCATTCCTAGGATATTTTTTATTCCTTATCTTCTGTGTAATTGCGTGGATTTTTCCTTTGCCATATGGGAAATTTAGATTGTACTAATAAATAATGAGTAAATTTTTAACAAACAAAATAACAGCTTATGTACTCCGCCTCCGGCGCATTAGATCGCTTGCTGATTATGCTCGTAGTGCGAATAAGTGCGAGTATCTTAATTATGTTTGTCACCATGTGCAGAACCCTGCAATACATTATAATGTGTCTTTTTAGTTCAATTATTTTTTGTTTTTATTGTAATTTATTTATTAATCTGGCATCCTGATTATGTCAAAGTACATACATAGTTTTTCATTGTAATATCTTAGATTTTTATATGTATTCAGTGAAAATTGATGAGTTTTACTTTTAGGAGGTATGAAGTACGTAGATATCTTTATCTTCAATATTTTAATAGTCCTATCAAGTTATTTACTAAAGATCGAGGTTATCATGAAAGGCGTCACCCACATAAAATATCCTCTGAAAGAATATATCCTCTATAAAAGATTCTCTAAGCTTTATAGAGAGTTGGTTATAGATGTTCTTGGGCGATAGTGACCACTTACATTCAGTTGGACAGCATGTTCATTTGTTACTTCTATCTTTTAAAAATATGAACCATAATAGGAAAGCACTGGGGTAAATGAAACACAACACGAATGAAACACCTAATAAACGCTTTATTTTAGACTTATATTAAAACGAACCAAAACAACAATGTTTACAACATGAGGCTGGCAGGCGCTGGCGCCTCGCCCTGCGAGACTACCAGCTGTGTCTGCCAACTGCGACAATATATTATCGCTATTTAAATTAAAACAATTAGTATCTACGTAACAAATTCGATTGCACATTGTTTAGTATTTAAAGGAGAATACTCCTCGCATTATAAAAATATCCTTTTCAAAATATACATAATATATAATTATAAAAATGACAGTGTCAGCTGCGGTAACCATGTCGGCAGCGATGACAAAATGTATTCCAAATATTATTATGTATTAAAATTTGCAATCACCATTCGCAACTTGTTTTAAAACAAAGCACCTTCCTCTTATCAATGTTTTTTTTACAATTCCTTAAGTCTCAGATTATTTTTTTAGTAATATCTTAGTACAATTAAAACTGCGTCTAGTAGGAGCAAATTTGTTAAATTGCAATTAATTGCAATGTAATAATTGCGTAAAAACTGCCATAGAAATATATGTACACAATATAATAATACATAATGATGTTTTATGATCGCCACGAAATGATCTTACTTTAATGCATTATGAATCTTAATAACAAGAATTATATGCATAGCACAATTTACATGTATATTGTTAAATCATATTCTAAAATTCTTGTTATACAGGTTGTCCCAAAAGTCAATATCCAGACGGACGCTGGATAATAACCTAGGTCTTTCCTGGGAAAATTAAGAAAATCTATACCACTCAAAAGTAATAATATTAAAGTAGCCAACGAGGTATATTAAGTAACCATTGCCTTCCATGGCCATCCATAATTATTCCTCAATATTAATTATTAAAGTGTTCCTTGAGACTGGTCATGGATGCGCTGCTACCATCGCGAACTAAGAGATATTTACATCTTCGCTACCGAATCCTTCGTATTACGATACAGCGTTTAACACTGCGTTATTAAGCAGTAATATATAAAAATCCACCCTGTACCACTTTCTTAAATTACTGTGTAGATATATTTTCGAATTTTGCAAATCCTTTATCTAAATTTTGCAGATAGTGCTAGTGATTACACATGTAATATGAGAGAAGTAGCATATTTTTACTATTATGGAATTTTGTTTTAGTCCAAAAATTTCCATTTAACTCATTTTAGAAATAAGTCGCCGAAGGATACTATAGTACTATTTTTTTAAATAAGTGTGAATGTAGTTAACAAAAGTTTTCTCAGCCAAAACTCGTTTTCAATTAATTATTTTAAAGAAAATAACACGTACTGATAGCATTGCTTTTAAAGATTACATAAAAGTAACAAAGAACACTTCAAATTGGAAATTTGTAAATATAGCACCTGAAGTCGTTTAGAGTGTAGATTTTTTTTTTCAAAATTCATTAAAATATTCGTATTATTACATAATCAAGTGCTATTTGTATTTTCTTATTTTTCATTTATCCAATCGTGCCAGCTTTATGTTGAGTTATTTAGGCAACTTCATCAAAGGTTCTTATATAGTATCTTATATAGTTTATATCATTGCAATTGCAATAATTTACATTTCGAACTTTTAAGTAATTATATTAATTGTTTCATAAAAATAAATTTGTACTTTGCTACACAAACGAAACATTTATGATTTCCTTAAATACGTATAGTTGAAATAATATAGTTCAATATATTGTAAAAATTAAAATTATTAATTGGCGGAATGTTAGATTAAAAAAAAAAGTTTCCCAATTTACAATTAACTGCATTCGATTTTAGTTGCGCTGAAAAAAATAAGTAATTAGTGACTCGTATATCGTTTTATACCTGCATGGCGATCAATCAGGTAAAAATATAACTATATTACGCTAATGACATTTGTATATAATATATCAAATTGATGATGAGCACCTTCAAGCGCACACACTGTGATAATGGCAAGGTGCGGCGCCAGACCGGCCAGCACTCGGCTGTCGTTCACCGGTCATTTTTATTATCATTATCAACGAAAACGTCTATTTGTCGAGTGAAATATTCTTTTCACATTTGAAAATAATTTTAATACGTAGCACGTTAAAATATTAATTTATATCAACGGATATTGCACGTGCCAGACATCGGCCGCATACAATCATTTGATAGGTCTGTACGCATTGTATAAAAATATTGCTTTATCTGCCATCGACCGTGTCTTATACAGTCCACATTAATAGATATAAATGGAGCTTCATTGTAAACAACACAAATGTGTAGTCCTTTTATTTACAAAGTATATGAGGTCCGGTGACCATTGCGACGAATGTTAGATCGTTAGTTTGTCAAGATGAGGTTATATTGACTAATTAGATCACCATTTCTTAAGTTAAATATTAGTGAGCAGTTCAAAAACTTATTTTTAGCTATGAACATTAAACGTGCCGGGACGCGACAGACTGCCATATTATAATACATATAAATTGTTTAGGAAAATATTATTTCGTCTACCAGGGCTCGCGTCCGGCACGTTTCACGTAGGAGCCAAGTTTAGAACGAGGTCGCAGCGCCTAGGGCATGGGCCACGGCAGGCCGGAGAAGTAGATGGGTCTGCCTTCACGTAGGAGCGAAGCTTACAACGAGCTCGCAGCGCCTAGGGCAGGGGCCACGGCAGGCCGGAGAAGTTGACGGGTCCGCCCCCACATAGGAGCGAAGCTTAAAACGAGGTCGCAGCGCCTAGGGCAGGGGCCACGGCAGGCCGGAGGAGTTGACGGGTCCGCCCCCACATAGGAGCGAAGCTTAAAACGAGGTCGCAGCGCCTAGGGCAGGGGCCACGGCAGGCCGGAGGAGTTGACGGGTCCGCCCCCACATAGGAGCGAAGCTTAAAACGAGGTCGCAGCGCTTAGGGCAGGGGCCACGGCAGGCCGGAGAAGTTGACGGGTCCGCCGAGTCCCGCGTCCGCCTCCAGCAGGCTCATGATGACCGCCATGGCGGCCTCGCCGTTCCCGTCGAAGCCGAGCGGCGGCAGCGGCGGCGAGGCGGGCGGCGACGCGGGCGGCGAGGCGGACGGCGCGCCCGGCGGCGACTGCGCGCCCGCCGCGCTCAGCGGCACGTTGTTGCGCACGTGGCTGTACGCGCCCATCTCCCCGCCGAGGATGTTGTCCACCAACGGGTTCTGCGCGCGGACACAATGATTTGTAGTTTGTCTTTTAACGTTTTTATTTTATAACCTTGTAGATTTGAGGAAGCTACTTATCGAGTAATGGTTGAGATTTTATCATAATCATTATGGGAATGCCGCAATCTCGTGTAATGAATACTGGAAATTTACTAAAATTATCAACATGTATCAACTATAGAAACTAAGTATTACGAAACGTTGATTTCTACAGAATGATTGGCAGGTACATATCACGATCGATATTAATTGATAATATCTTAATATTTTTATTAACTTCGTCACGTTACAATGGATCGTATCCAAGGGTAACCATTTCCGTAATGTAATATATAAAAATGTACTGACATTTTGCATGTACTGCAATCATACAAAAAATATTGATTGACAGCAAAAAGAGATCTTTGCGTACTTGTACGAATAGCAGCTTGTGTGAATCTCAACCTATCCACTAAAATAAGCATATCAGGAATGACTGAGCGGAGCATTAATTATCATTTTTTGGTTAAAACAATAAAGCTCGTCATCCACAAGTTGTGTACATCGTCATCTTTAAGCCTTACCCTTGAAGTTTATTAGAAACGGCAGAAGCGATGGAATGCAAATTTAATTACATGCGTTATGCGTCTAAATATATATGATTATTATATACCTTTACTTTTTACACACATACAAATGATTAGCTCATAACGCTGGACGTTTTGCGATCCATTCCATTCCAATCCAATATAAAATAAAAAAAATATTTTTCTCATTAAATTTATTTCACACTGGCAGCCGTCCGAGACCGTTCCATAGTTGGCAGTAGCTGAGTCTCGTCCGTTTCACGATACTATTATGTCACAGTACGGGCCACCTTTTTTGTGTAGTTTTTAAGTTTATCGTGATTAAATTTTATACCTTTCTTTCAATGCTAAACGATTGACGTTTGAATCGAATGTTTTATAGCGTTAATTTCCAGGTAACCAAGAATTTTATTGTACATACCTGTTGCGTGAAGACAGCATCGTGCAGTAAGTCCGCGGGCAGGCTGGAGGGCAGGTCTGTGGCCATCTCGGGCGAGAAGTCCGCTGAGGAACGCCGTAACGCCTCCTCAGCGATCGTGGCGCCGATCTTGTGCGACTCCACGTGCGACTCGATCAGACGCTGCATCTCCGCCTCCGCTTCCCCACCATCTGACACATTTTAAAGTAAAAGTTCATTAGAATCGTGATTTGAAACTCAATGAAACGAAAACTTAAGAAGTTGTCGGCGCTAC
The DNA here is from genome assembly GCA_949699795.1 of Spicauda simplicius. Taxonomy (NCBI): domain Eukaryota; kingdom Metazoa; phylum Arthropoda; class Insecta; order Lepidoptera; family Hesperiidae; genus Spicauda; species Spicauda simplicius. The sequence continues at coordinate 19,463,370 of OX453056.1, forward strand.
AACTAGATGTCGCTGTATCTCTTTCTGAATTACGCTAAATATGTTATTTGGTAGCTTTAGAGCCGATAGAATCAGTGTAATTGTACTTATTTCTAGTGAAAAACATATCTCGCCTTCTGGTTTATAAGCGTTGCTGCTGACTCACTTTATGTGATCATTTGACAACGGATTATATGAATTTGGATGTGCAAATGCATTTAATGGCTGTTTTAAGCGTTATTGCATATTTTGGTACTTTTTCATTAGATTTAGGTATTGTTCGCACTTCGTTGTTTTAGTTCAACCTTGACGACCAAAAAAAGGTCGTCAAACGTATACTGATCATAGTGCATATTTTGTGTATATTTAACTATTTTGGTGCATATTTCACCCTTTTATAGTGTAAATATGCAAATATGCCTATTTTGACATTTCTAGGCATGTCTAGTGATCATCTTAGTCCTCGCAAGTACGCATCTGTGATTGACGTCATATAGAAAAAATATGTTTATAGCTGTCTGTTATAAATAAAAATTTCTTATAGCTGTCCGGGATAGTAGTGATCATTTACCATCAGGCGGACTGCATGCTTGTTTGCTACTTTGCTAAACAACCAAACTGTAACATCAACTCACTTTGTTTGTTGTACATGTCGTAGTGTAATTCGTCCGCAGGGTCGCTCGGTTCCATAGGGTCGTCGCACAGCACTGTGTTGTTTGCTACTAAACACTCCACGTCCTTCGTCCACGGGTTACTATCGGAACAAAGTTAGATTGTAATAGATTATTTTGTGTTACATCATTTTTAAAAACATTTTAATGTCAGTGTACTTTATTTTTAAAGAAATTCGAAAAAGGATTTGGAACACTTTTAGTCGAAAGTTCGACAATTTTTAGTGCTACGGAAACTTTTTGAGAGCGTTAAAACAGAAGTTCTAATGTGCTAGTAAGGCAGAACAAAGAAGTCGTAATATGGAATAATTGTTGACCGGATATGACGTAATAAAACATTTGGCCTTCTTGCGCTTGTGTGTGCCTCTGTGTACATATTCGTATACATATATATGTGTTCCCGTATTATATGTATTTGCCTACAACACACTGTTGTTAATAATTTACATATCAGTTATTAGCCGTACTCGAGCATGAACGCGATACAATTGATTTATTTTAAAACTTACAGGACTGCAATTATATACGGTTACATCGCCGCCGCATGCACTGTAGAGTCCCCAACTATGGCAAACCACGATCACTATTATGGTAGACAGTGACTTAAACAGATTTTCCGCCGGTGCAGTGACATAAATGAAATTGACAACAATTATTTTACCTATATTTTCAAATTCTTCGCGTGTCGAGGTTCCATCCGTGACCATCATTTTGAGTTTTTACGTATACATTAGTCTCTTTCTCTGTTCATATGTGCGCGTATGTGTGTTTACTATGTGGTAGAACAGTGTAGTTCGACCGGGGAGGTACCACCGCAACTCCTCTTAGCGTGGAGCATTTCTTGCGTTTCGATGGAAGGGTGTGGTTGCCGGCATACTTTTATTTGAGGTTCTTGGGACTACCAACGCATCTGTGATTGACTTCACATAGAATCTATATTCTATATGATGTGACTTACAGATGTCCATGCGCGGCAGTGACCACTTACCATCAGGCGGACTGCTTGCTCGTTTGTTACTTCAATCACATAAAAAATTGTGTGAGCTAAGTATTTATTTACCTGTGCATTACTCTTTCTCCCTTTGAGTGTTTATGTGTATGCGTATATGTGTACGTGTGCATGTGGATTAATGTGCAAGTTTACGTGTACATTAATGTCTCCCTCTCTATGTTTGGGTATGTGTTCGTTCGTACGTATACGTATACGCACGTGCGTACGTGTCCGTAAGCGTACATACCGAAACGGCTTGAAGTGCGTCTGTATCCTTGCGAACGTGCCGTCCTTGCGTCGGAAGCAGTACGCGGGCGTGCGGAGCGGCGCCCGCTGCAACAGCGCCGCCTTGTGCGTGCGCGCGACCGCGCCGAGCTGCGCCGCGCCGACCAGCTCGTACAGCGACGTGCCGAGCAGCTCCTGCGGCAGGTAGCCGAGCGCGAGCGTCACCCTGTACCACGCGACCGTACGATTTTATTGAGTACACTTGAGCACGCTATATCAAAACGTAACTTATATCGAAAAAATGTGTGCGTGTACTAGCGTACACTCGTAAGAAGTGAAACTTCTTTATGACGTTATTTTTCAAAAAATAATTTACTATATGCAACTTTACAGAAATTGGTTAAATAAAGTTAAATTACATAAAGTTTAATAAAAGGCTTTTATTAAACTTTATCTAATAATCTAATCTATAATAATCTATCTAATATTACGCATGGTAGGGATAAGAAAAAGATGGCGCATAACAGAAAAAGATGGCGCGTAACGAAAAAATGTTACACTAAATTTTTTTCCAACCCCAATCAAGAAGTTTCACTTCAATATGTCTTGAATAACGTTATCATATTGATAAACCATTCGACATAACCATATCATGATATCACAAAATTATTGAATCGATTCAAAGATTCTAGTGATGTGCAGTGGTGTATCGTCTAGGTGTTTACGTTTTGGTTTTAGTGCGGTAAAAATCCCACATAACCCTGAGTCGCTCCCACGACGTCGGGTACCTTTTGAAGGTTTCCCCCTCGAAAAAAAAAGGTGTTTACGTCAGCCAGCACATATTTAATGTTATTTCGTTATAATGTTAGTTTAATGAGTGATTGTTAAATTTTTAAAGTTATTATTAAGTTAGTTGATTATTCGAATAAAACCCAAAATGGAGTAGGAAAAAGACTAATCGTGGAGGAGAAACGACTCTTATATTTACAATATGCATTTTTTAACAAGAGAAAATGCATGGGCTCAGCATTTCTGTCTCCCAAGTCGAAAATCGAGTGTGCTGCAACAGGCATCAGTCTCTTACACAAATAAAAAAAGAAAGAAAATATTCCATCTCTGCGACTATATAAAACACATGAAAGTGCTTTAATAAATAATATACAACTATTGAACGTACGCCACTATGGCGTATGTTTTAATAATGGTATACCTACATACACTTGGTATTTGGTAATATAATATACTTACTGGGAAATCCCTAATTCTAATGACGTTGCAACTGTCACGCGCCAATTGTTTTGGTCGAGTAGTACGGTGGTACGTACCTCTGGTCAACGAACAGGAACTTGCCGTCGGTGGCGTGCCGTGAGACGTAGTGCAGGCGTCGCGCGGGGGGCGCGGGCGAGGCGAGGGGCGCGGGGGGCGAGGCGAGCGCGCGCCCCACCGCCACCAGGCACGACGGGCTGCCGGACTCCTCCTCGCCGCCCTCCGTCGCCCACGTCTCCGCTGGCGCCCATGACTTGAGGTACCCTGTAACACACCGCTCATGTTTCATCGCCGTAGGAAGTAGGAATTGTATGAAGATTCATTAGCAACATTAAACCTCGAAATCTTTGGCAATTTAATATAATGATAAAAACTGATAAGGATCTTTATGTTTATTATAAATGGAAGTCGGTGTGTTTTTGATGGTTTTACGCAGTAGATCGCTGCTGCATTCGCAAGCAGGCAAATCAGTCATGGTAAATCGCCGCAGTTTTAAGCATTAGTGGTTTTTTTCCAAAAATAATGTATGTTTAATTAGATGCAGGAAATGTTTTTTCTTTCAATTTTTATCTTCGATGAGATCGATTAAGTATATTTTAATGAAAAAAAAAAAGAATTATGATGCCTCACAATAACAATTTTCGACATGACTGTATTCTGCCTAACTGGCGGACCACGAACGATAAATGACATTGAATAATGTTTCAGCCTTCTGACTTTGCTGCATGGACTTTTTATTATCGATGACAATACTAGCCTGTCAAATATTTTTCTCCGTTCTGACTTTCCTATAGGTAAAAAAAATGTGTGCGTGTACTAGCGTAAACTCGTAAGAAGTGAAACTTCTTTATGACGTTATTTTTCGAAAAATAATTTACTATATGCAACTTTACAGAAATTGGTTAAATAACGTTAAATTAGATAAATTTTAATAAAAGGCTTTTATTAAACTTTATCTAATAATCTAATCTATAATAATCTATCTAATATCACGCGTGGTAGGGATAAGAAAAAGATGGCGCGTAACGGAAAAAAAAAGATGGCGCATAACAGAAAAAGATGGCGCGTAACAGAAAAAGATCGCGCGTAACGAAAAAATGTTACACTAAATTTTTTTCCAACCCCGATAAAGAAGTTTCACTTTTGTTTTCCAACCCCGATAAAGAAGTTTCACTTCAACAAACCTATTCAAATTTTGGTGACAATACCAACCTGTGCACTGTACAACGCAGTACTTCTTCTCGCCGGCGGGTTTCTTCCGCATCTTCGTGGCCGGCTCGGACTCCTCCTTGACGACGGCGGCGGGCGACGACCGGCACTTGATCCGGCAGAAGAACGAGCGACGCGCGCCCGGACATAGTCGGGACGCGCCCGTTACTACATCTGCTTTCACTGGCAACATCGCTGTGGACAACCAAACACATTAATACACATTAATGAAATGAAATTTATGACTCTAGAATTAATTGTATGGAAAAATTAACATGACATTTATATAAATGTATTAATATAAGATTGTTAATAAGATTATTATAATTTGACTAATTTATTAATATGGAAAATTGCACGCCCTTTGGGCATGTACGGAGAACTATTATTGTAAATATATGATATATCCACATGTATACCTGTACTTACGCAATAAATGACTGATTACTGATTAAAAAAAAAAAGAAATGTCTTTAATTTATGTCTACGGGGGCACTTACAAATTGTCAGTTACACATTTTTTTTACACTACCACCGGATCGGAACACGACCTCAACCGAGAAAATCCGGCAAGAAACTCAGCGGGTTTGTCTTTTTTGTTATATTGTATTTTTTGTCAATCATGTTTTTTATATTGTAATGAAATTAGCTCCAGTATCTTGCGTAATATGTCGAACAACTCACTGAAGTGCTTTTTTATTTGATTGAATTAACAAAGGAGCATGCAGTCCACCTAATGGTAAGTGGTCACTGCTACCCACGGACATCTGTAAGCAACTTCAACTTCAACATGGGTTCTATCTGTACCATACCGGTCTGACGCGCAATGGGTCCCGGGTAAGATTCCCGGCCAGACAGGTATCTGAATTCCTGTTTAGTTAGATGTTTAGTTTAGATTCCTGTTCTGGGTCTGGATGTTTGTGTATTCGTCTTGTGTACCCACGACACAGAAGAAAAACCTACTGTGGGGCTATGAGTGCAGAAAGCGTGCGTGCATGTGTTAAAAAAAATTAGAAATTAAATTAATGTGAAAAAAGTCCAACTTACTCTTAGCGTCGATGAGTCGCTCTCGCGGGCTGAGGTCGGAGGAAGACAGCTGCTCTTTCACTTTGGCCACGTCCTTCGGATGCAGGATGTCGAACAGGCTCTGCCCCAGTAGCTCCGTCTGCGGGGAAAACGTAACACACTCACTTTCGCGACAACACCAATTGTAATGGTGCAAATTTATTTTAAGTAAAATAACTAGTTTATAGGAATATATTATTAGTAACATCTCTTGTTATACCTATCTTGATTTTAAACTGAAATTCCATAAACTGTTATCCTTAAAAATAATACAATAAAACGTTACAATATATTGTGTATAGGTTAAGAACGCAAGCGAGTTTGAGTTTCACATTTAATAATATCGCTCATTAAGTATAAGACAATATGCAATAGAAACAGCTGCATCGCACGAGTACAAAGCGTAGTAAAATAATAAAAGATAACAAAGAGATTAATATGTTTTGTGGTCGATACACTAAAAACAGACGCTAATGCAATCATAAATTATTATGCAATTGAGTAAGTTTCCATAAACTATGCGCAGCGAATTGATTGGCCTGTTCGAGTAGTCAGTACTTATATTTTCTGGCATTCCACTTGCCTTACACAGGTAGACAAAATAATAAGTTCACTCACAAATTCTACACAATAAACATAATATTGCAGCCACGCAGACACAGCCATGCAACGATAGCATTATATCCGCCGCGGCCCCCTTGTCACCATAAAAAACAATGGACAAAAGGCGGACTTAATGCTATAAATAGGGAAAAAAAAACAAAATATAAGAATAAATAAGAAATAAAGAGAAAAAAAAAAGATATATAAATATTCATATATATGTTTATACATAGTCAAAGTATAAAGAAATACATATTCAAATGAGTCTTAAACACGTACCTGATCATAGTGCAGCATTGTAGTGACGGAGGCGGACACGTAGAGCAGACGGCCGCGGTCGCAGCCGACGACGAGCAGGAAGCAATCGCGCGCCGCGTCAAGCACGAGCGCGTTGAGCTCGCGCTCCGAGAGGAAAGCGGGCCGCGGACGCGCCGTCAGCGGGCCCGCGGATATAGCGCCCCGCACCGATCGCAAGTGCTGCACCGCCATACGCAACACAGTGAGCTTGTCCAGCTTGCGGGCCATCGCGCCGCACATCGGCACCATGGCGCTTAGTTCCGTTATGTATGTGTTCATCTTGTCGCGACGACGCTTCTCGATCTCGCTGTGGTTTTGTCTGGAAGTTAACGTCCATTTACTCATATACGTGCGTAGCGTACTGCGTTAGTCGGAGTCGACCGAGCTGGTACCGGGTCCACAGAAACCATAGTTTTTGTTTTAATTACGATGAATAAATCTAATAGCTTAATTATTATGACAGTTCAAATAATCAATATAAAATAGATCGTAAAAGTGTAAGGCCACCACTAACATAAATACCTATAACATTTAAATTAATTTCTTAGTAGTTAAAGATCAGAAATACTTGTTTTTTTTTTATAAATTTGAAGTAGCAAATGTGCATGCAGTCCACCAGATAGTAAGTAGTCACTGCCGCCCATGGACATCTATGAACAACTTCATAGAAAAGATTCAATCTCAAGTCAATCACAGCTGCGTTACTATTCCCGAGGTCTAAGATGGTCGCCTCATATAAAAGTGTGCCGGCAAACAGAGTCTTCCACCGAAACACAAGAACCGCTTCACACTAGAAAAAGGTATGGCGATGGTATTTCACCGGTTTAACCAATGCTCTACCACCTCTGGTCTTGTAAATAGGTATTTGAAATGACTTATAATTTGTATAAACAATAGGTATCGATGTCTGTCAGTACTGTTTATTTTATATCAATGATATTAATGAGTTTTATATCATTGATAGCGTTGACAAAAGACATTAATATAAATTAGAAAAAAGGATAATAATTACTTCTTATCCGGCAAGGTGCGCGAGGACCGAGCGTCGTCCGTGCCATCGTCGTCGTAGGCGCTGCCGGCGCTGCAACACGAGAAACAACATTACAAAGATTACAAATACATCAAGTTTCATCTGAATAATATACGCATAGAGTTAAATCACTACGGTAAAAACGGGCAGAGCGAAAAGAAAAGAGATAATTGAATTCATAATATCATTGCTCTTGAAAGAAAGAGAGATAAAAATTTATAATTATAATAAGAACAATGTGTAAAACTAAAATTTATTTAATTTAACACGTTTCAATTGTCATTGTCATGATATTAAAAGTCGTTCCTGTTCCTATATATATATATTTATATTATTAAATACAATTATAATTATAATTGATAATTATAGCCTATCATTTTGCAACCTGAGACAATTTTAACGATATTGGTCACAATATGCCAAACCCTTTGACTTTGAAAGAGTGTAGAATAAAGAAATGAACGTAGATATACAATAGTACAATCATACATACATCATACAAGCAAACATACGCTCAACAATTCTTT